>JAZGVP010000001.1:690000-1290000 GCA_037043795.1 Cunninghamella bertholletiae
ATTATTTTTTTTAAAACTAAGATTATAAATAAGCCACTAATTTTATATGGCATTTAAAAAAAATTGTTAAACCTTCTTTTTTTTCAGCTCTCATTCTTTTTCATTTCTTTCTTTTATCTCTTTTCTATATATATATATATATATACTATATACTTATTACTCTTACTTTTATATTATAATATATACATATTATTAATAATATTATTTTATTTTAACAATGGTAATAGAATAGACAAAAAAAGGAAAAAAAAGAAAAGAAAAGGAAATAAAGTTGCAAACAATTGGATTATATAACAGTAGCATATATATATATATGTGTGTGTGTATTTTTTTTCTACTATTACTAAATTAAATTTCTGTATTAGAAAATAAAAGCATTATCTAGATCTTCATCCGATTATGTACGAGAACGGTCACAAGATATTCATAAAGTTCAACGTAATTTAGATCCCACCATCCATCCTTTTGAACAAGGAAGAGAATATGTAAGAGCTATGAATGCAGTTAAATTAGATCGTATGTTTGCCAAACCATTTGTAGGAGCACTTAGTGGACATATTGATGGGGTATATAGTATGATGACTCATCCAGAAAAGTTAACATCCATTATATCTGGTAGTGGGGATGGTGAAATTAGAATTTGGGATTTATCAGAAAGAGAAACTACTTGGAGAACAACTAAAGGACACCAAGGGATTGTTAATGGTGTTAGTGCTGCTCATAGAAGTGATCAATTTTTATCTTGTTCAACTGATAAAACAGTTAAAATTTGGCAATCATCATCTTCTAGTGAACCATTAGAAACTTACATTGGTCAATATGCTTTTACTGGTCTTTCTCATCATCGTAGCGATCCATTATTTGTTACTTCAGGTCATGCTGTTCAATTATGGGATGAACAACGTTCAGAACCTATTCAAGATTTTGCTTGGGGTGCTGATTCTTATCAAACAGTTCGTTTTAATCAAGTAGAAACTAATATTTTGGCTAGTTGTGGTTCTGATAGAACTATTGTTTTATATGATTTAAGAACTAGTAAGCCTTTATCTAAATTGGTCATGACTGTAAAGTGTTTATTTATTTATTTAAAAAAAAATCAACCAACCATTCAATTAATCAATATCATTAATAATTCATATTTATATTTTTTTATATATATATATAAATAGTTAAAAACAAATTCAATTGCTTGGAATCCAATTGAAGCATTCACCTTTGCAGCTGTAAGATAATCATGATGATAATAATAATGATGATGATTATATATGCAATATATAATTAATAATCATACTTTTTTTTTTGAATATGATAGGCTAATGAAGATCACAATACTTATATATTTGATATGCGTAATATGGCATCAGCTCACAATATATTAAAGGATCATGTATCAGCTGTGTAAGTTTATATAAATAATTTAAAAAAGGAAAAGAAAAAGTGATATAATATAATTTATTATCTGTCATTTTTTTTTTTTTTAACTTAAACTTTATTTATTCATTTATTTATTTTAATTCATATATATATAGTATGGATGTTGATTATTCACCAACTGGACAAGAAATTGTAACAGGTTCTTATGATAGATCAGTAAGAGTATATGATGCTAGAAAGGGACACAGTTATGATATATACCACACTAAACGTATGCAACGGGTATTCTGTGTACAATTTACAAAAGATAGTAAATATGTATTATCAGGATCTGATGATGGTAATATTCGACTTTGGAAAGCACATGCATCTGAAAAATTGGGTGTTAAAGATCGCCGTGAAAGAAACAAATTGGAATATGCTGCTAAACTTAAAGAAAGATTTGGTCATTTACAAGAAATCAAACGTATTGATCGTCATCGTAATGTTCCTAAAGAAATTAAACAAGCTAGCTCTCGTAAGAGAGAAATGATTAATGCTCGTAAAACTAAAGATGAACGTCGTCGTAAACATAATGCAAAGGATAAAAAAGAAAAATATATACCTGAAAGAGCTAAATCTATCATTGGTGTTGCAAAATAATCCCTTTTTTTTAATCCTCTTTTTTACTTTCCTTATTTTCTTTTTATTTACTTTATCATCTTTATATCAATATTTATATAATATATTTGTATACAATTTATTATTTCATTAGACATATTTTTTTATAATACATATATATATGTATGCATTTTAATTTTTTTTTATATACATCCATCATCATTAGTATTATTTCTTTTTTCTTTTTTCTTTTTTTTTTTATGTAATATAGTTTTCATCAATTTTTTTTTTTAAATCGTTTTATTTCGAATTGAATAAAATGTTTTAATTCCAAATTATATATATATACGTTTATCCACCTATATTCAATTGATTATATATATATATATAATATTTTATAACAATTTTTTCAATACTACATTAATTTTTTTTCCATTCAACAAATTCATCAATAAGTACTGGCCCTGATTTTTTTTTAAAAAAAAAAAAAAACAAAAAAAGTGATATATGTTAAATAAGCTGATTAGTTTCAAATATATAAATGGCCATTATCATCATTGTCATTTTTTTTTATTTATACTTACAAGCAGCAGTTTCATCATAATCAGATAAATCATCAGAAACAACGATAGTGATAAATTCATAAAGACTTTGCCATTGATCACGATTAATAGCACGCACAGGTGATTTTTCTTGTAAAAATTGAATGAATAATTGTAAGAGAGGAAATTGATTTTCAAATAAAACAGTCCAAAGAGCACAAGCAACATCTACTTCCATACATTTTTGATCTTTATTTTTACCATAATTAAAAGTATATCGATAAATAGATTTAAATGTGGTTGGATCCAGTAATGCCATTTCCATATCTTGTCGATATTTTAATAACTGATCCAAGCTATCCACTCTATATTTTAAAAATAAAATGAAAAATTAATTAATCAACAAATCGTCTAATAATCATCCAAAATAAATAAAAAAAAATATACATTTATATGATTAATTGTAATTCATGAAATGGTTTATATTTTTATATTTACCCTAATTGTTGCATACCACTTAACCATTCTTCTTGAGTAATATATCCTATTTTTTTTTTTAATAAATGTATAAACATAAAGGTAATAAGTATCTATAATATTTATTTGGAATTTAAAAATGTATGTATTCTTACCCATTGTAGCTGCATTTAATTTCCAAGCAACAACAATTGCCAATTTCTAACAATAGTTATTTTTTAAAAAATAAAAAAAATCAATCAATAATTTCATATTTCCTAATTTATCAATGATGACAACATTATACTTCTTCTTCCTCCTCTTTACCTCTTCAACTGATATTCCCAAATCTTTTAAAAATTGTTGAGTTCCTTCGGGGGATATAAGTTTAGGGGTATCTGGATCAGCATATTGTTGGAACCACTGTAAACATAATTGTTCATTAAACTATATTATATAAATAAATATATATATATAATAAAAATGATAATATATGTAAATACATATTTCATATCTATCTGTAATAAAATGATATATCTAAGTATTTACAGTTTGTTTAGGTTCAGTTGTGAAAATATCTTGTTTAATTGCTTGCTTTGCAATATTATGATTATAATTAGTATTATTATTATTATTATGGTTTTCGTTTGTTAAGGAATAAGTAGGTGTTGCGTTTGAATTCGCTGTTATTGTACTACGTCTAGTGCGTTTTTGAGCAGAAGTTAGTGAACTTTGTTTAGATCCCATTAGATGATAATTGGTATAATAGTCAATACAATAGTTTTCAGAAGATAATGCTCGCTTTAATGACATATGAAGTTATTTCTTTTCTTTTTTTTTATTCCTCTTTTTCTCCCTAAATAATAACAAGAATATAAAAAAGAAAGAGAAAAAAAAATATGACAGGTTCTTTTTTTTTTAAATATTATAGATATATATATTTTATACTATATATATATGAGAAACCAAACTGGAAATATATAAGAATAAATCCAAAATCAATGTATTGTTATATTTAAAGAAGAAAAAGCCAAAAAAGCAAGTTGGTTAGATTCTAACCTTTTTTTTTTTTTTTAGAAAATGATATATATCTAAATAAAATAAAAGAGTATATATATTTAAAGCTATTTAAAAATAAAAATAGAACAAAAAGAATGGGAAAGAAATAATTTAAAAAAAGCTCAATTTCTATCTCCACCTCCACCATTGCTGAGTTTAAAAATTCAAAATTTCATGTGCTGTATAAATATGTTTACAAGTATTCAATGAATTCATATAAATAAATAGATAAATATATTAAAATGAATTGAATAGTAAAAAAGGAAAGGAAAAACAGTGAAGGTTTTCTTTTTAATACAGACTTGAGTAATAATAATAATAATAATATGAATGGGAAAGCATATTGTTAGTGGTTTTACTATTTTTATGAAGAGTATCTTTGAAGAATGACATGTTAAAAAAAAAGGAATGAAATTTCTGTTTTATATTTCAACTAATATATAATTGATTTAAACTAAGTAAAATAAAATAAAAAAGGGAGATGAGGGAATATACATAATAAAAGGAAAATGAATAACGTAGAAAAAAGAAAAATGATATCATACTAAATTCTTCTATTTTTCTTTATGTAACTATACGTTATTTTATGCAAAAATTAGCAATATATATATCACATTTTACTTTTTAAAAAAAATAATAACTAAGTTTCAAAGATTATTATTTAAATAAATAAAATAAATCGTTTTTGATTTACAATATTCATTTTTCTTTAACTTTTTATTTTAATTTTAATTTTTTATTTCCTGATTAAATTTATATCAACATATTCTATTGTTATATTAAAAAATAAACATCTTATTATCACTCTTTTTATTTCAATCTTTTACTTTATTTTAATCATTTGAGTTTGTATCTTCTTCATAAAAAGGTACTGGTGTTCATTACTTTATATCAATATATTAAATAAATTCTTTTGAAGAATAAATAATCAGATAATCAAAAATAATTCACAACGCAACAATTGAAATTTCTAAAGATGACAAACCAATTCTATCATCGCAGCAACTTGATTTATAAAAAAAACTGCATTTACAAAAGAAATAAAAAAAGCCAATTTTTTTCCATTATAGAGGCTGTTTCCAATCCTTTTTTTTTTTAACAGTTAATACTATTAATTAATTCAATATTATTATTATTAACTTATTATTATTTATTGTTATCATATATTCAATAAAAATTAATTTTATTTCAAAAAAAAAAAAAAAAAAACATACGACTTTTTTTTCTTTATTGCAATTATTACTGTATGTTATTTGTTAACTATATTTGGTAATTTTCTAATAGATTAAAAATAAAAAATATCAAATGCCTATTTGATGGTTTTTTTTTTTTTGTTGGTTATATGAATAAATATATACTTTGTTGATTTATTGATTAAAATAATAAACTAACAAATATATTTTATCATTATGTTTCTTTTTATTTTGTTTTTTATTCTTTTATTACTTAAAAAAAGAAAAAATAATGTTGTGAGTAATTCAGTTAAAATAAGTATATACTGCAAATAGAATGGTTTACAATGAAATTAAAAACGATATGTATAAAAGGATAAAAAACGAATTTTAAAAAATTGAAGGAATGATTGAATTATATATACTTGTATAATTAAAATGAAACCATTTATAATATATTTTATAAATCAATGCCCTTTCAAATGATTATTGCTACATAATTTTTATGATCACTTTTCTTGAAAAAAAAAAAAAAATAGTTGGTTTAAACTCCGATTTTTTTCTCAATTTGGTGTTTTTTGATTCTTTAAAATATGGACAATTTGAATTTCCGACCACTACTTTTCTTTCACTTTTCTTTTCTGGTTTCGGTTTTTCACTTAGTCTTTAAATAAACTCTACTTTTTGAATTATTATGCCACCTTATTTTACAATATCTTTTATATTATTTTTATTCTATAGTCCATTTTTATTGTTAATATTTATACCTTCTAAAACTATTTTACATAGTAATGATATTGTATATGATGTATGTAAAAGTTTTAAAACATATCACCTAAAACCACTTGAAAGTTTACTATGTCATGAAGAACAAACCATAGCTATTATTAAACCAGATGGTTATAAACATCATTTAAAAGAAATAAAAGATATTTTAAAGGAAAACGGGTTTAATATTCTTCAATCAAAAGTACAACAATTAACACCGGCTATTATTGAACAATGGTATCATGATAAATTGAATCAATCTTATTTTCCTTCTTTACAACGTTATTTAACAAGTGGTCCTATTGAAACTTTATTATTGGAAAGAATCGATGCCGTTCGTGGTTTACGTAAATTAATCGGTCCTACTGACCCTGAAAAAGCTAGAAAATTCTATTCTTCTTCAATTCGCGCTCGTTTTGGTACTAATATTCAAGAAAACGCGATTCATGCTAGTGATTCTCCTCAAGCAGTATTAAAAGAAAAAAGTATATTATTAGATTAGATTCAGGTATATATATATATATATAATAATAATAATAATAATAATAATAATAACAATAATGATAATAACAATAATGATAATAACAATAATACATTAAACGATTGGACGAACGATATTGAAATGGCATTATTTTTTATTTTTCCAACATCGCTAACCCAATAGTTGTTGTTAGTTTGATCATCTACTGTAATAATGAATAAATGAAAAAAAAAATATATCATATTAATTCAATTTTTTATTTTTTAACTTTTGATTTTATTTTAGATTAATAATTTAAGAAATATATAAATAGACAAATAAATAAAAAAAAAACAATATTATACATGTAAAATTAACTATTTATACATATTGGATTGGATATGAATGACTGAGAATAAAAAAAAATAAAAAAAAATAGTACAAGATAAAAATAGATAAAATGGTTATCAAATAAAAATTTTTTTTTAAAGAGAAGGATAAGCGCTAGATAAATCCACCATTGAGCTAGCCACAGAAGAGGATCTTGAGCAAATAGCACTATCTAAAGGTTCAGGTTCAATTTTATTAAGATAAGCAACTTCTTCAGCCACGGATAAAAAGGCATCAACGATTTCAGGAGGAATTTGATAATGTAAAGCAAGACGACAAATACTTGAAGTGGTAGAATTAGCAATTTTAATATTATGTTTTGCAAGTAAAGGATCTGCTATCTCGTTAACTTTTAAAGGTGAAAAATCAATGAAGATCATATTGGTTTGACAAGGTAATAATAATTTAAAACCCAAGCGTTGTAATCCTTGAGCTAATTTAAATGTTAATTTATGTGTTTTTGGCATGGTGGGAACAATATTTTGAACACAGTGTAAAGCAACCTTAGCAAGACCTCCAACTTGCCGTACACCACCACCCATTAATTTACGAATATGACGAGCTTGCGTAATGACTTTTTGATTACTAATTAATATGCTTCCGTATGGAGCACCACAACCTTTTGATAAACATACAGAGACACTATCAAAGTATTGACCATATTCTTTCATAGGGGTACCAGTAGCTTGAGATGCTTCAAATAATCTTGCACCATCTAAGTGCATTTTTAGTCCACGGCTTTTGGCTAATTCACTAATTCGTTTAATTTCTTCTACAGGCATTATGGTTCCGTTCAAGGTATTTTCAAGTGATATAACTATTTATAAAATATATTAATAAAATATATAAATAAAAGGATTAATATACTAATTAACATAATAATAATGATGATGATGATGATGGTTTTTTATAATTATTATTATTATTATTATTATATTATTAATATTACTATTTTTTTTTTTTATGTTTAGTCTTATTTTTTTAAAAAAAATACCTTTTGTTGGGGCACCACATAAAGTATCAGTAACAATATGGTTTTCAACATCTTCCTTTGTTAAATAAATACCATTTGAAGCAATCACAGGAGTTACATTAGCTTGTGAATGATAAGCAATACCACCACATTCATGAAGGAAAACATGGGCTCTAGAGTCACATAAAACAGAATGAGGAGGTTGTAATAACCAGCTTCTTAAACCGAGTTGATTAGACATTGTACCCGACGAACAAAACAAAGCAGCTTCATGACCTAATAAGTTGGCCATGTACTTTTCTAATTCTTTAACAGAATCATCATCCTATTTATAGATATAAAAAGAACAAAAATAATGCATAAGAATATGTATTTATATTTATATATAAGTAAACAAATAAACAAATAAACAATACAGAAAAGAAAAAAAAAAAAAGAAGTACTTCTTTACCGAATACAAATCATCACCTCTGGAAGCAGTCTTCATGATATCGAAGAATTCATCGGTTGGTTGTGTAGCCGTATCACTAATAAAGTCATACAATTTTGTACTTGACTTAATTAATGCAGAATTGTCAGATTCATTATTATTAAAGGAGTTATTCTTGATTGAAGATTTGGTAATAGTTGACATTTTTCTTGAAAATTACTAAAAGAGGTTCCACCGAGTAAAAGATGTTTTTTATTTGGTAATTTTTTTACAAGGTTCTTTTATATGAAAAAAAAGTTTTTTTTTCTAAACTCAACAGTGACTAGCTTTACTCATAATTACTAAACAATCTTGATATTATTCGTTGGTGTTTAATAATAGATTGAAAAAATTTGTATTTTTTAAATATCCGAAAATTTCATAAATGATAATAATAATTCTTGTGTTATAAGCCAAAAAAGAATATATATATAAATAAGAATAATCGAATTGATAAAAGATAAAAAGATAAAAAAGAAGTTTATAAATGACCCAGTCAGTACTATTATTAACTTTTGCTGTAAGGTTTTATAAAAATAGGTCATTAAAATAATAATTACTTTTATAACGTCATAAAAAATAATCATAAATCTTAATGCACGGAATATCACTGGTTCTTATGTAAATAAAGATAATTTATAGTAAAAAAAATAACCAACATTAAGAAAAAAATTTTCATTTGGAAACCCTATGACTATTTTTTTCCACGATGACTCTTAGTGAGGTACCTGAAAAAAAAAGATAACCCTTTACTGAAAAAGGAAGTTTTCATATCTTAAAAGTAATTTTTATTTTTATGGGTTATAAGAAACGATAGAAAATGCAGATTTGAGCCAATCACTATTAAATAAAAAATAAGGAGTTAAGCATTCTTATTTAATTTTTTTATTTCTTCTTTCTTTTTTTGTTCAATTTTTCTTTTTCGTTTTTCTTTTTTTTTTTTACTTTAATTACTTTTTTTATATTTTACTAATTAAGTTTATACTTATATATATTTATATATATACATCATAAAATGGATCAATGTATACCAGTTAAAGACGGTATACCATATATACCTTGGATTTATGTAAATGAACAATAACAATGTATTTAATATGTAAATGGTGAAATTTGAAAAAACCATGTATATTCATTATTATTTTATATTTAAACTTATAGCACGTTTTTGGAGATTGTACATATGGATGGTTAGATGCAACTAGTGTATTACTTGGATATTTATCCATCTTTTTTTGGTTAAACGCACAATTCCCGTATGTTTATAATAATTATAATTATAATTATATAAAATAAAAGAAATCTTTTTTTATAATAACATGATCTTTTTTATTTTTAGTCAAGTAATAGAAAATTATAGACGTGGATCATCTGAAGGTCTTAGTATAAAATTTTTATCCATTTGGTTAGCTGGTAATTTTTTTAAAAAAAAGGAAATCATAAAACCTTATTACATATATATATATATATATAAATCTAAACCATACATTATTCTTTATTTTCTTAAACAAAATAGGGGACTCTACCAATTTGATTGGTTGTATTTTAACTAATCAACTTCCATTTCAAAAATATTTGGGAATATATTTTGTATCTATAGATATATGTTTATTACTTCAATATCTTTATTATACTAAATGGAAAAAACAACCTAAAAAGAAAAATAGAATTGTTATTTATCATGAAAATGAATCATTACCAAATAATATTTTATCAGCTTTTCAACATCCATCTGTACAAACACCTTTATTAATTCAAACCCATTCTATAGAAGATGAACTCGGTCCTTATTCTACCTCTTCTTCACCTGGGAAATGGTATACCTTTGATGATATTTTAAAAATTCCCACCAATCAATCTAATAACAGTAGCAGTAATCTTTCATCCTCTGTTAATTCTACTAAATCAAAAGCATTTTTAGCTATTATGTTTTTCGGTCTTAATTTGACTAGATCATCTTCATCTTTTGTTACCAATAATAATGATATGTTTGTTGCAACAAATAGTATTGACAACAGTATTATAAATACATTAGATGCAATTGTTATTGGACGCATTTTTGCTTGGGTTTGTACATGTTTATATTTAATGTCTCGTATTCCACAAATTAGAAAAAACATTAGACGTAAATCTGTAGAAGGATTGTCACCTTCTTTATTTGTATTTGCTGCTCTTGGTAATCTTACTTATACCGCAAGTATTTTACTTCACCCTGGACATACCCGTGATTCTTTAATGGAAGCTATACCTTATTTAATTGGTTCTGCTGGTACCCTTACTTTTGATGCAGCCATTTTTATTCAATTTTTATGGTATTCTAAAAAGAAATCTCATCAACGTCATCAACATCATCAACAACAAATTGTATAATTTTATTTTAATTTTTTCATTTCATTACTTTCTTTTTTTTTTTCCCTTTTATCCTTTTTTAATATTTTATTTTGTTTTTTACTTAATGATACCACTTTTCACACACTATTATAACCTTATATTTTATATTACATATATTATTATTATATATAATTAGATGAATATATAATAGATTATTTTGATCTATTATATATATCATCTATTTATTTATAATTTAATGTTTATATTAATATTCTTAAATTGTAAATAGATTCCTTTTTCCATCTTTGCCCATTATTCCCTTTTTTTTAATATCAACCCTAATAATAATAATAATAAATATTAGCTTTGTTATTTAAGTTAATGATTATTTTAGTTAAATAAATGATATTTTTTTAAAAAAGAGAAATATGATCACTTTTGGTAATTATTTTCAAATATATATTTTACATTTTTATTAACTTTTTTTATTACCTCATAAACTTTCTACCAGCAATCATTTTAACTTCGCCAAAAAAGATAGAAGGAAAAAAAAAAAAAAAAAAACCTAAACAGAGATAAATAATTCTGCATTTTTATATCATGTTTTACTTTCTTTTACGTATCAATAGTTAGATTAAATAAAACATTTTTCATCCTCTTATGTAAAATTTTTCGGATCTTGGACGAATATGTTAATTTATATAAAAAAGATTTAGTTTTATTTGTATGATCAACCATCATATTTTGTAACTGTGTCACCTATTTCTTTTTTTGTAGTTTTTATTTTTTATTTTTTTTTTTTTTTGTTTTTTTTTTTTTGTACTAGTCAAATAATTATTATCATTTAATATAAAATATATGTTTTAAACTATTACTTTATTATCACTTTTTTCTTTTTTATCTACTTTTTTTTAAAAGCTTTTTTTTTCTTTTTTAAAAATGACTTAGTATTAAAAAACACGTTATTTTTTTTAAGGTAACACAGTAAAATAAGTATGGAAATATATAAATATTTCCAGTAGAAAAAGAAGAAGAAGAAGAAGAAGTAGAAGAAGAAAAAGAAGAAAAAGAAAAAGATGTTTAAGATAAGCTATTGAAATATGAATGAGGGATATTAAAAAGGGTAAAGCAGTGAGGAATGTGTGTGTGTATGAGTGTGTATGGTATATATTAAATTATTAGTATATGTGTAATATTTTCGATCCATTTTCAACTATAAACAGAAAAAGTCGCATAAAATTTATAAAAATATTTATTTGTGACCGGTGTTGTTATCAGAAAACCCTTTTTTTTTCCTTCTCTCTTCTCATTTTTTTATCTCCTTTCTTTTCTTTTTTTTTTTTTTCTCACTATAGAAATAGTTTCTTTTGTAAATACCTTATTTTTATATTATTTGTATATATACTATATATACTTTATATACTCTCTCCTTCTCTCTTTTTTTTTTTTTCTCTTTTTCTTTCTTGTTTTCATTTTGTATTATTAGTTTTTTTTTATTCACTTATTTAATTTAATATATATATTATATAAATGGAATGAAGTATCAAAGGTCAACCAAACGAATCCTTATTATATCCAGTTTATTCTTTTTATTATTATTATGGTACTTCTCTTTTAATAATACTGAAGAAGACTTTAACTCTTTAGTTGAACAAACCATTCAAATACAACAACAAAACCAAGTAGTTTTACAAAAAAATAATAATAATACTCATACTTTTACTTCTCCTATTACTTTATCGTACAATTGGCCACAGTTTAAATCATGGAAACAAGGTAAAAATATAAAAAAGAAGAATATTATTAATAAAAAATTTATTTACTTAATATATCCCTTTTCTTTTTTTTTTTTTTCTATTTAAATAGACAGTTGGTATTTCCCTACACAAAAATTTAAACCAATAGACGATAATAATAATAATAATAATGATTATTTACAAGGCTTACAAACATATACAAAAAAAGGTCATTCTTATGAAGAACTTGTATTAAAAAGTAAAACAATCAATATAACACCTACAACTACTGCTACTTTAGAAGACTTGACTATTGTTATTTATCTTGATGGTGAAATAAATCAACTGACTTCCTATTTTGATTTAATCACTAGACAAACAGTATCACCAAAATATATTTGGATTCTTTATACATCATCCACAAAAGTGTCTCAAAATACTTTAAATTCCTATATAAAAACAATTCCTGTCAAATCAAAGATCATCGATATAACTATGTATACTAAAAATAATAAAAAAATAAAGGATGCTGATCATGATAATAATAATAATAATAATAATCAATGGTTAACCGTGTTACAATCGATTCCGACTTCCTATCTATGGTTATTAGATATTAAATTGGATCATCAAATGAAATTAATATCAAATAATGAATTAGAATACCTTTATAACACAATTCAATTAAAAGAATATCAGAATGCTCTTGTTGGAATTGATGGGATTTTATTACCTTCGAATATGAATAAAGATTCAACCATACCTCCTCAATTTGTTTGTTTACCATCCAATGATTTACCAAAAATAACTCAGCCTGTGGATTTATTTCATGATGCTTGGTTATTAAAAAAGGAATGGATCTCATTTATTACTTCTATTCATTTACATTCTACCATTTTTCAACTCCCTTTAGGTTATCATATTAGTCAATCTTTATTACGTTATGGAAATATTCCTTCTATTTATTTACCACCACCTCCATTTACATCATCTTCATCATCTAAAAATTCTGAAGATGAAATGTTATCCCGTTATTCTTATAGATTAAGTTGTAACGCCATTCGACAACAGTATAATAATAATAAAGCCTGGATTCAACATAGAATGTTACACATATCCCCTACTGCTTTAGATTATAGACAAATCACTATTGCCCGTCAAAGAGAAGATTCATCATCATCATCCTCTTTTTCATCATCCCCTTCTTCTTCATTAGTAGCATCATGGAGTCATAATGTATTTTATATTATTCATGGTACAGAACAAGCTAAATCTTTATACCCACTTTTATGTCAACGACAACAATATCCTGTTCATGTCATAGTAACAGGGATTCATTATGGAGTTTCAGGAACATTATTCAATACAGCATTAAATTCAATGGATAGTAATAGTGATGATGGTTGTCCTGGAAAAAATATGATTCTTGTGCATGATTTGGACTTACCTAAATTTTATAATAATGAAAAAAATGATGATTTATTAGCAACAAAATTAATGGATGAAATTTTAAGGTTAAGCCATGTTTTAAGGCCTGATGTTTTGATTCATTTATTTGAACCTCAATCTACTTTTTATAATTCTTTACAACTGATTGATTCAATTGAAAATAATAACAAAAATGATAATGACGATGGTGATGATCATTGGGTTTTAATCAATTTACCTGCAAAAGAAATTATTCATTTATTATGGATTCCTGATTTACCATTAAAAGCTTTAAAATGTAAGTACCATTGCAAATAAACACAAGGCGTAAAAAAAATAAATAAATAAATGGCAAATAAATAAATAAAGCAAAATCAAGGCAAAATTAAGCAAAATATAATATAGCAAATAAAAAACATAAAAGCATAAAAAATAAAAACTTAAAAATAAAGGGGGTAAAAAAAAAACACGCAGATAAATAAATAAGCTAAATGATAAATATAAATAAATAAACAATTAAATAAGAGATAATGATCTAATTATATATATATATTTTTTGGAATATATACAGATTGGAATAAAGTATCAATTCAACTTGTTACAATTACTGATAGGAGACCACATTCATTTGCAAGACTTTTACATACATGTAGTACTAGTTATTTTGGTGGGGATAAAGTCGATTTAGTGATTAACATAGAACAATCAGCAGATAAAGTAACAATGTCATTGGTAAATGATTATCAATGGATACATGGGAAAAAAACCCTTCGACATCGAGTTCAAAAAGGTGGATTAATGCCAGCCATTATAGAATCATGGTATCCAAAACATAATGATGATTATGCAGTATTATTAGAAGATGATATATCCTTATCACCATTGTTTTATGTATGGTCTAAATATAATATTCTTAAATATAGATATGGTAATCAAGGTGAATTAAATAAAAATGTTTATGGTATCAGTCTTTATTCACCTAAAAATGTAGAATTACATCGTGTTGGAAGAAGACCTTTTGATCCAAATGAAGTTTTATATAATACATCTTATCCTGCAAGAACACCTTATCTTAGTCAAATTCCTTGTAGTTGGGGTGCTGTCTATTTTCCAGAACATTGGCGTGAATTCCATACATTTTTAACCACCCAATTGGATGATCTTGATCATTTTCAATTTTTAAATATTAGTTTACCAATGAGTCGATCAGATCGATGGAAAAAATCGTGGAAAAAATATTTTATTCAATTAGTTTATTTACGTGCTTATGTGATGATTTATCCTAATTATCAAGATTTTGAATCCTTTTCCACCAATCATTTAGAAACTGGTACACATGTTAAATCAGAAAAAAGAATTAAAATCATTCAAACTTTTCAAGTACCATTAATGCAACGCGATACTTTATTATCGCAATTACCTCAAAAACATTTACCAGAATTGAATCAATTACCTGTATTGGATTTATGGGGAAAATTGGTTTCCTTTGACTTAATTGATCGTCGTGCTGAAAATTGGCATCGTAGAGTATCTGCTTGTAAAAGAAAAAAACCAAATGAATCCTCTTTTAGTCCAAATGATTTATTATGTCCTTTTACTTTAATTCCTATCTGGGATAGGCCAGGTGCTAATTATAAATCTACAAAGAAAGTCAAGCCAATTACTGTAACTGAAGTGGTTGAACCTATTTATTATCATACTGTCACGATTCAACAACAAGAACAAAAGCAACAACAACGCGTAATTGATGAAATAGATGATAAGTATTCAGATGATGATGAGATTATTGAAAGTATAGATAATAATCATTTACCTTGGCCTTTATCTATTGATGTATCCTTATTAAATCCTCCTACAGATGACTTTTTAGTTGATATGGATGATGAAGAAAAAGATTTAAGACAAAATTGGAGCTCACTAAAAAGGATTTTACAGAAATGAATATCACTTTCAATTTAAGTTAAATTTTAAGACTTTTTTTTTTGATTGAAAAAAAAATATAGCTTACATTGAAATCTTATTTTTATTTATTTATTGTATAATTATATTCTATATCTATAATAATAATATTATTATTATTATTATTTTATATCAAAGTACAAAAAAATATATATAATACACGTATTTATTTATTTTTAATAATCATTCCATGTTTAATAAATAATGTTCATTTCCAAACTATTATTTTTATTGTATATTTATTTCTTTTTCACTTTTTATTGTTTTATGAATATATATTAAAAGGGGAAAGAAAAATAATAAAGAGAGGAAAAAAAATAGGCAAGGGAATTTAGCCAATCACATTGAAAGTCGGAATGAAAAAATGGGGGTGAATCCGATTTTGTTGGGCTAACATAAAAAAAATTTTTCTTAGCACTTTATTTTCCTCCTCTTCTTTCTTTTCTTCTCTTTTCCTTTTTCTTTTTTTTTTATACGTAAACATATAAAAAAAATGCTTAGAACAGTATCATCTCGTTTACTTGCCAATGTTAACACAGCACCTAAAGCCTTTATGGCACCTGTAAGTATATAATATATATTTTTTTTTATTTTTATAATCAATCTATTTTATATAAAGATTTAAAAGATACGAAGACAAAAAATAAATAAATAGGGTGTTTTAAATGTACGTGAATATAATAATAATAAATGGTATTTTTATATATCTCTATTTTTTAAATTTTTAAGCGTGCTTTATCCACCACTGCTCCTAAAATGATGGCTGCTACTACTGATGATAGTGAAACAATTCACATCACTTTACCCGAAAGTTCTTTTGAAATGTATAACGCTGAAGCTCCTAGTTTAGAAATTGATATCACTAAAAAAGAACTTATGGATATGTATACCAAGATGACTACTATGCGTCGTATGGAAATGGCTGCTGATGGCCTTTATAAAGCTAAAAAGATTCGTGGTTTCTGTCATTTATGTAATGGTCAAGTAAGTGTTTTATTAATGAAAAATAATAGTATTTTGTATATATATATATATACATAAAAAAAATAGATATTTATATTTTGGCAAAAAATACCTTTATTGCGGGTAAACGCGGGTGATTTTTGATGGTTTGGATGGGGGGATAAGAGTTTATATTATTATTTTTTCAATCACCGATCATCTTCTAACACTCATTTTTTTTTTACTATTAATTGTTTTATATATATAATAATAATAAATAGGAAGCCGTATCAGTTGGTATGGAAGCAGGTATTGCCAGCAGTGATCACATTATTACAGCTTATCGTTGTCACGGTTTCACCTACGTACGTGGTGGTTCTATCAAAAGCATTTTAGCAGAATTAATGGGACGTGAAGCTGGTATTTCTAAAGGTAAAGGTGGATCTATGCACATGTTTGCACCCAATTTCTATGGTGGTAATGGTATTGTTGGTGCTCAAGTCCCCTTAGGTGCTGGTGTCGCCTTTGCTGATAAATATAAAGATATCGCATCCGTTACTTTTGCTCTTTATGGTGATGGTGCTTCTAATCAAGGTCAAGTCTTTGAAGCTTACAATATGGCTAAACTTTGGGATTTACCATGTGTCTTTGTTTGCGAAAATAATAAATACGGTATGGGTACCTCAGCTAATCGTTCATCTGCCAGTACTGAATATTTCAAACGTGCTGGTTATATCCCTGGTATTAAAGTCAATGGTATGGACTCCTTAGCCATCAAACGTGCTTGTGAATGGGCTAAAGAATGGACTACCTCTGGAAAGGGACCTCTTGTTATGGAATTAACTACTTATCGTTATGGTGGTCACTCTATGTCTGATCCTGGTACTACTTACCGTACTCGTGAAGAAATTCAACACATGCGTTCCACTTCTGATCCTATCACCGGTTTGAAACATATCATCATGGATCATGGTATTGCTACTGAAGCTGATCTTAAGGCTATTGATAAAGAAGCTCGTAAAGAAGTTGATCAAGCTCTTAAGGAAGCTGAAGCTTCTCCTGAACCAAATATCAAGGAATTCGCTACTGAAATCTATCAACCCGGTACTGAACCTATTTATACTCGTGGTCGTGAACCTAAGGAACTTTACTACTATTAAGTTAATTAATTAATAATAATAATAATAATAAATAATACAGTAAATAATCATTCCATTTAGAAAGAAAAAAAAATTATTATTATTATTATTATTAAATCATCCCTCTATTTTTTTTCTTCTAATCATCATCTTCTAATATCTATATTTTTTTCCTATATATTACTATGTTCATTTCTATTTCCTTTTTTTTTTTTTCTTGATATAAAATTTATTATGTACATCTCATTTTTATTTTTATTATTATTTATATAATCCTTATATCTTTGAAAAATAAAAATAATAAAAAAAAAAATACTTATATAAAACTTCAATATTATTATTATTATTATGAAAGAGTAACAAAAAAAAAGCATGTAAAGTACTTTTATGTTTTGCATAATTTATATATAGCGGATAATGATTTTTAATTTTAAATATAAAATATATAAGCTTTAATTCAATTATACTATATTTTAAATAAATGAAAAAGTCTTTACAAATAACATTTATGTACTTCTCATTGTTGTAGTTGTTTCAACTAATCAATTCCTTTTATTCTTTTTATTTTTATTTTTTTTATGATCATGCTTTTTTCTCTCTCTCTTCCTTTTTATTTATTTTATCCATCTTATGAGAAAAAAGAAACATGATATTTAAAATAATAATATATATTTCATTTTAAAGGATTTATTATTATTTTAAGAGAAAAAGGCAAACTATAAAAAAGAATAACTAAATTTCTATTTTTGGGTAAATAATATTTAAAGTTGAATTTTTTCAGCTTTGCCTCCCTTTTTTTTTTCTTTCCTCTTCTTCTTTTTCATCCACTTCAATATATATTTATTTGTGAATGAATTAATATAAAATATGCTGGATTTTATAAATATTACAAATAGATAAATTAATAAAACGCGTGAAGATGATACGTTGTATTAGAAGAATGGACTTACTATACTGCTTTTTATTTTTAATTAATATAAAAAATATATAAAACAAATACGTATGGATATATTATAGTGAATTGTAATATATATATATATATATATATATTTAAAGAAATATATTTTTTTCATTTATTCATCCTTTGTTTTTTTTTCATTAGTTAACAATCCTAGTAGATACCAACATATATAAATAAATGATATATCTCCTATTAGTTTACTATGTAAGCAATATAATAAAAAAAATAAGTTAACTAAATAATATTAGTATATATGAAATTATATTTATCAATAACTGATAAAAGTAAGAACAACCATAAAAACAATGACAGCAATAAAAACAATAATAATAATAAATGATGATAGTAATAAAAATTTATACCAGCAAAATTCAAAAAAAGATAAATATAATAATATAATAATAATAATAATAATAATGATAATCAATTTATCTTAAAAACATTAATATTAACTGTAATCTTTTTTTTAAGTTAGCGCAATATCTCAAACAACATTTAAAAAATAATCATCCAATACAAAAAAATGATTTAAAAAACAAAGTAAGATATATTTTATTAATATGTATAAATAATAATAATGAATAATAAAGCTTTTGTATCTTGAATTTTTAATTAATTATTCCTTCAACAAAGAGAAAAAAAAAGAAAAGAGAAAAGAGAAAAGAGAAATAATAATGATAATTATAAAAAGTAATAATATAATATAGTAAGATATAATATAAAATATGATCATTCAACAACAAAATAAAGATGAATTTAAATTAAGCTTCATCATTATCACCGTAGAAATAGCCACTATTTTGGTCACCCATGAAACCATCATAATTAGGATGGATAAAATCATGTGGAGCGTCATAGAAATAAGTTGGATCTTGTGGGTAATAAAAGCTATCAGTGTTTTGATATGGTTGATAATACTGTGTATCAGGAGTATAGGGTTGATAATAATCATTTGGACCACTATTACCACCATTAGAAGTAGATGTTGTAGAATCATGATTGCCACTACCATTTGATGTATTAGAGGCATGATTTGATGTACCAGTAGTACCATTTGATGTACCAGTAGTACCATTTGATGTATCAGTAGTACCCTTTGATGTATCAATAGTATCGTTAGATGTATCATTAGTATCGTTTGATGTATCAGTAGTATCATCAGAAGTTGGTGGTGTTGGTGAATCAGTATCATTAGTAGGTGTTGTAGATGAAGCACCAGAAGTTGGTGTTGCTGTAGCAGCAGTAGTAGTAGATGTTTCAGTACCAACGCTCATATTGGGCGCAGTATCAGAACCAGTTGATGATGAAGAACCAGGTTGTTTTTTACCAGTAACATCTCCTAAAGTACCAGTTAACCCACCCTTTGTAGCATCAGAAAGAACAGTATTGAGAGCATTTTCAATAGTTGATGTTTGTTTATTGAGAGAACTTTCACCTTCACTTAGGATTCTATTAGCTCCCATTTCAGTTGAAAAAACACTGCCTTTTAATTGATTACGTCTCCATAATTTTGAATGAGGTTTATTATTATTAACATGACGTTTTCTTTTTCTTTTGGCTTCATTACGACTAGAAGATTCAGAATCATCTTTACCACCTTCTTCATTCTTTCCACCACTTCTATCATCATTATGTCCTTCATGCCCTTCACGTCCTTCTTGTTCTTCATGTCTTTCTTGTCCACCACCTTCTTCATTCTTATCACTAGCACTGCCTTCACCAGTTCCTTCATTGTTATAAACATCAGGAAGTTTTTTTTGATCTTTAGGACTACCACGGGATCTTGATAAAGATGATGATGAAGGTGATGATGAAGATGAACTTAATAAATTTTTTACAGCATCTAAATCTAATAAACCATTAATATTATTATTAGGAGGTGCTCCTCTTTTTTTTAATCCACCTAATGATGATGATCCATGAGTAAGTTCACTTAATGCAGAATTTACTAAGCCATCATTTTTTTGAATGGTTTTTGACGTATGAATTTTTTTATTAATGCCTGGGTTTTGCGCATTGGTTCCTGAAATAATTAATAATATAGCTGTACTGATAATGATTGCTTTTGAATAAATCATGTTTTATATTTATATAGATATATATGTATATATATTATTATATGTGTGGGTGTGTTATTAATTGATTAAATTAAAAAATTTAAAGATAAATCAAGAATGAATAAGGTAAATAATAAAAAATAGATAAATAAATAGGTAAATAAATAGATAAATAAATAAATGAAAAAAAATAATAATAGATAAATAAGAAGTATATAAAACTTCTTTTTTTTTTTTTTAAAAAAAAAAGTAATGAAATAAAAAGAAGAAAGAAAAAAAGAAAAAAAAAAAAGGAAATGAAAAAGATCAAATAAAAAATAAATGAATATATATATATATATTTATTTATTTATAAAAAGACAATAGTTATTTAATAATATTTTAAAAAGGGGAAAAGTTCATCATTCAGTAATTTTTTTAAAGCATAAGCCGATGATTTTATACTCCCTTCTAAAAATGTTACTACTAGTACACATACAGTATATATGAATCATTATTTTTTGACACCATTTTTCTTGTTTTAATGTAGGATAAACCTCCCAATCCATCATATATATATATATATATATATATATATATAAAGCTGGGAAAAATACCTTTACCCCTATATATAAGAATAATATATAATATATAATATATTCTTTTACTAGCTCACAATTCTCTTTTTCTTCTTTTATTCGTTTTTTTTTTTTCTACCATATATATATATTATTTTATATCTAATGTTTCATTATCTCCCTAATTCAATATATAACTAGCTCCCTTTCTTTTCTTCTTCTTCTTCTTCTCAGTTGCTTTTTTGAAAAATGATATATAAAAAGATAAAATAATCCATCGATAAGATCTTACATATGTACTAGTTCAATATTTTCTATATTTATATTAAATGTATAATATGTGATATATGTATATTTATGTATGATGATTATTATTATTATAAAAAAATCTTATAATAAACTTTAATATAATATGTATAAATAAAGATTCTATTATTATTTGCATTAAACTTTCATTTTATTGGCTTATTTGATTATCCGACATCCATAATGTGTATAGATAACTTCTAAAAAAGTTCAGGAATCATAAAAAGAAAAAAAAATAGGGATGAACCATTCATTATTCTTAACTTTCTCTCTCTCCTAAACTATTAAATATTTCCCTCCTTTAATTTTTTCATTTTATTTTCTAATCAAACATAACAATTTTAGAGCAATATTCATGTCTGCCAAATATGATGAATGATAAATGAAAAAATATAATAATAATAACAATGTAAAGTTTCGATTTAAACATACTTTATTTTTATTTTTTGCCACATTAGAAGTAAAAAAAAAAAAAAAAAAAAGTTTGATTTCATTTTTTATAATACTATTTGATTAAAAAATGATTGTCAGTTATTTTTATTTTTTTACTCCAGTAAATTAGATCATTGTTATTAAAATGTATATATTTAAAAATCATCAATTAAGTTTACTAAAATTAAGTTATTTATTATATGTATATATAAATATATATATACTAAAAAAAAAAAAAAATTCAAACAAAATAGTGATAATAATAATAATAATAATTTAAGGAAGGTTAGTAGTAATTTACATTTATAACATATAAATATAAAAAGGAAAAAAAGTTAGATCAAATAAAAAAAAAGAGTATTTTCTTAACCTGATCAATAGAGGGGTCAAAAAATAAGAGTAAAGAGCAAGGAAGAGAAAAAAAAAGTTGGAGAGGTGAAACGTGATAAGAAGGAGTAAAGTAAAAAAAATAAAATATGATTATTATTATTAAGAGGGAGAAAGGAAGAAAACAAAAAAAAAAAAGGACAAAAAGAAGAGAAGAGAAAAAAAGATGGAAAGATAAATAATAATAATAATAAGGTAGTAATAAAATAATAATGATTATAATAATAATAAAGAATAGTAATAATAAATAAATAAATAAAATAATAATAGTAAATAATAATATAATAATAAAAAGGAAAACAGTTAGGATATATGTATATATAAGCTACAAATAGTTTTTAAGTATATTGAGAATCATCATAAGGTGTTTCTTTTTTTTGTAAATGGATCATGATAGTTTTTTTTTTTTTTTTTTTTTTTCCATTTTTCCATTTTTCCATTTTTCCTTTTTTTTTTGTCTTTTTTTTTTTTTGTCTTTTTTGTTTTTACATGTTTTTTTTTTGTTCTTTTTTTTTTTTATCTTATTTCAATATAATAGTTGTATAAATTATTTTTATTCTTTTTTTTAAGGTGTGTGTGGAGGTTAAATAGAAGAGAGAGAGAAAAAAAAAATGAAGACAGTAAAATGAAAAAAAGTACCCTTACATTAATACACAACATTTATCAGCAGAAGCATCAGGGACATCTTGTACTCCAAATTGATCATGTTTACCACGCGTTTCTTGTTCTTTATTAAATCTTCGAATATCACGTACTACACCATGAAAAGCTTCATCTACATTAATTCTTTGTTTTGCTGAAGTTTCCAAGAAATGACAACCAAACTCTTTAGCAAGATCACGTCCCTCTATGTTTTTAATTTAAATAAATAAATAGATGAATAAATAAATAAAAATGATCAAAATAGATTTTTCTGGCTTTCTGTTTTTCTTTTTTTCGTTTTTTTTTTTTTTATTAAAAGATTTTCTGTCTTTCTCTTTATTTTTTGTTTTTTATTTTGTTTTACCTTGACTTGATACTTGTCGGTCTGATTCAAGATCACTCTTATTGGCTACTAATACCATCGGGAAATAATCACGATCTTTTACTCTACATATTTGTTGATAAAATGTTGTGATTTCTTCAAATGACATTCGTGATGTAATAGAATATACTAAAAGGAATCCTTCACCGTTACGCATATATTGTTCTCTCATAGCACTATATTAAATGTACATATGTATATATATATAAGTATATATGATTTTTATGCATATAACGTACACGCACATATATATATATATATTGGTATTATTCTTTTTATTTTTTAAAAAAATACCTATATTCTTCTTGGCCAGCTGTATCAAGTACATCTAATAAAGCTGTTTCTCCATCTATAACACATTGTTTACGGTATGAATCTAATTTTGGTAGTGGAATGAAATAAGTTGATATATAAATAATATATTCAATATAATATATAATATAATATATACAAATATATGGTATTTATTTATTTTCATATTCAGCACCGAGAATATATATAATATATATACATCTATACCTTCAATAGTTGGATCGTATTCATCAACAAAATGAGATTGTATAAATTGGATAGTTAATGCTGATTTACCAACACCTATGTTATTTTTTTAATTTAGAAATTCAACCAACAGATTAGATATATTATTATTACTATTTATATTCACTTTCTCAAATATTCCTTTTTTCTTGTTTTTATATTAGTCATTGTTATCATATTTTCACTATTCTTTCTGTCTTTTTTTTTTTTTTTTTTTTTTGATAGATATGAATAATTATAAGACTAATATATAAATAAAAAAAATAAAACATACCACCACCGCCAACCATGACAAGTTTATATTCTCTTACAAATGAAGATGCTTTAGACATATTATATAAATGTGTAAGTTTATATTAATAACAAAGAAATATATAGATAGAAATAAATGAAATGAAAGTTATAAATAAATAAAAATAAAGTCTTAAATATACAACTTATATGAAAGACAATATATAAATAAAGAAGAGACAAATATTTATATTATTATTATGTATATATAAGAATAAGAATAATATTGATATTAAATAAATAAAATAGAAGAAAAAAGGAAAAAGAGCAAAGAAAGGGAGCAAATTTTTATTTCAAATAAAAAAAATAGATGGAGGAAAGGAAAAAAAAAAAGAAGGCTTTTTAATTCATAATTCAGCCTTTAATGAACTTTCAAACTCAGATTCAGCACCACTTTATTATCTATATACATTATTACTTATTATATTATAAAGATATTATTCATACTCATTATTATGATTAATAATAATATTATTTTTATTAAAATATTAATAGAAATATATATTTATTATGTAAATATATATTTATATATATAATAGAAACATTAAACATAAAATTATTAAAAAAAGGATTTTTTATAAACTGAAACTAATACATTAAAAATATATATTTGTATATATTTCACATATGAAAACATTATTGACTGCAATAAATAAATAAATATATATATATATAATATAGTGATAATTAGATTGTTTTATTATTATTATTAGTATTATTATTATTAGTATTATTATTATTGTTACTATTATTATTATTATTATTATTATTATTATTATTATTATTGTTATTATTTTTCTTTTCATTCTTGTTATTATTAAAGTTAGAAAAGATATAAAAATGCAAACAAAAAAGTTAAATCGGTCTGTCTTTAAAAATAATTATACTTTTTTCCAAGAATTTAATTGGCTCATCAAAAAAAAGAGAAAATTAGAAAATAGAAATGCTTTTTTAAACCATATCAAAAGATTTTTTTGTGATATCTACCTCGTGGTAAAAAATCAAAACAGTTTTTTTTAATATCATTTATTTCTAAGTATATGGTATATTATCGATCTTAGTGATTGATATATAAATCCTTTTTTTATTTTTTTTTTATTTTATTATATATTAATTACAATTTAAATGAAAAAAAAAGTTAATAGTCAAATATCCATGTAATCACATTAATAATTATAAAAAAAGAAATAATGACTTTTCACTATTGTTAATTCATTCATCCTCTATAATAATAATAATAATAATAATAATAATAATAATAGTAGTAGTAGTAGTAGTAATAATATACATATTCTCAAATCAACTTTAACCCTATTTTGAATGGCTTATTTGATGATTTTGTTTTGTTTTACTTTTTTTTGTCATTTAGTTATTCCCCCCTATTTCTGGGAACCTTTCCACCCCAATTTTCAATTACTAATATTGGTAATCGTTGATCAATTTGATTTTTTTTCTTGGATTTACTTTTTTTTTTAATGCTCCTATATCGACTATTATATATTGTTATAAACTAAAATAAAATAATTAATCATCATAAAGTTATTTATATGTACATATATATATATATATATATATATATAATTAAAAGACTAAAAAGAAAGTGAGACAATAGAAAAAAAGAGAAACAAAAAATAATTAAGAAAAGTCAAAAAATGCATCTTTAAAAACTAGTATTTTTTTAATTTTTAGTATATACATATATATATAGTAATATCCATAAAATCAAGATCCAAAGTAAGATCAAGAGTATTGGATACTTTTATAATGATAAATTTTAATGAGAGAAAATTAGTGTTCGAAAAAAAATTGCTAAAGTGTGATGAGCGGAAATTAAATCTTTATTTAAGTAAATTTATAGGTTCAGTTTTTTTTTTTTCCTCCTTTCTCTTGTTTTTTCAACTTTTTATTTTTTGGTTTCTTATATATACTTATTTTTTACATTTATATTATTTTTGTGTTATATTCATTTTTTTTTTCTCTTTATATAAATATATATAAAAGAGTAGATACATATAATACACATATATATATATATAAAATCATATAAATTATAGTATATCCTTTTTCATTTTTTTAAAGCCTATTCCATTCATTCTATTATATTCATTTATATTTTTAGATAGAATATATATTCATACAAATATTTATTAATATATAAACAAAAACCTAAAAAAAACCATAACAAAAACAAAACAAAACAATACTACACAACACATATATACAACCCAAAAAGAAAGAAAGTAAAAAGATAAAAATAAAAACTACATATACTTTAATACGAAACAATAAGTATACAATAAAAAACAGAAAAAAACCATGTCACTTGATGCTAACTCAATAAATCCAACACAACCAAATAACCAAACAGCAACTGCAGCAACCTTGCCAGTCCCTCTAATAAAAAGATCAGTTTTACCACCTATGAGTCGACCTATTCCTAATCTTACAACTGCCGGTAGTACTGGTAGTGGTATTAGTGGTGGTGTCGGCGGTGGTATTGGATTACCAAATAAACTTCCTCCACTTCGACCTAATGGTCCTGGTCAATTACCTTTACCTCATCGTGGTCCTCAAATGAAAAGAGGTCCTGGTTTAAAACTTGGTATTAAAGAAGAAACTCCTTTTTCAAACTTTTCAAAATATGTGTAAGTATATTTATATATATGTATAGCTTTCTTTTTTATTTTTAAATTTAGATGATGGGAGTTATTTATATATATATATATATATATAAAGTTAGATAAAGAGAGAGAGTGCGTGCGTGTGTGCGTGTGATAGAAGGAAATAAATAGAAAATAAGGAATATTTAGGCTATTTCTAAAAAAAAAGGAAATAAGACCATTTTTTAAAAACTTGAATTATTAACTTATTTTTAACACATATATATACATCTATATATATCTTATATTTTCCCTTATTTTTTTTCATACTTTTTAGGGATCCATCGGGTAAACTTAATTTTGCAGGCAAAGCTATTATTCATGCTGATGGTGTTGATTTTAGTAATGGAAGTAGTTTTAACATTCGTATGGATGATTTATTACTTCAAGAAGAACTTGGTAAAGGTCAATATGGTACTGTTAAAAAAGTATCTCATCAAGTAACTAATGTAGTTATGGCTATGAAGGTAAAAAAAAAAAAGAACTGATCCAATATAAAATAAATAAATAAATATAAACATTGAATCTAAAACATTTATTTTAAAACATATATATCCATGTAATCATTTTACTTATCTTTTTATATAAATAATAATGGTATATATATAGGAAATTCGATTAGAGTTAGATGAAAAAAAATTACAACAAATATTAATGGAATTAGATGTTCTTCATAAAAGTACCAGTGAAGATATTGTAGAATTTTATGGTGCATTTTTTATTGAATCATGTGTATATTATTGTATGGAATATATGGACGCTGGATCTCTTGATAAACTTTATGGTGATGGTGTTCCTGAAGATGTATTAGCAAAAATTGCTCTTTCTGTAAGGTTTCTCTTTCTTTAAAAAAAAAAAATAATTGAAATAGATCAGAGGGTGAACATACGTAATCATTAATAAGTTGTTTTTTTTCTAACAAATGATTCTATTTTTATTATTATTATTATTATTATTATTATTACTACTATTATAGATGGTCAGAGGACTTAAATTTTTAAAAGATGAACTTTCTATTATTCATCGAGGTATATATATATATATATCTTTTTATCTAAGTGTGTGTGTGATTCATTTTATTTAATTTATTAATATGATATATTATCTATTGTTTTTTTTTTCTTAGATGTTAAACCTACAAATGTATTAGTCAATTTGAAAGGTCAAGTAAAATTATGTGATTTTGGTGTATCTGGACAATTAAATAAATCTTTAGCTAAAACTAATATTGGATGTCAAAGTTATATGGCAGTAAGTTAAAAAATAAAATATAATGATATAAAATATCTAACTTAACAATTATATTTTTATATACTAATCATTCTTTTTATATATTTATATATTCATCTTTTCTTACTTTATCATCATCGTCATTCTTTTTTTTTTAGCCTGAAAGAATTAAAGCAGTTGACACATATACAGTATCATCAGATGTGTGGTCACTTGGATTATCATTATTAGAAGTAGCAGGTGGGAAGTATCCATATAAATATGATAATATGTTTGCACAATTAAGGGCTATTGTAGAAGAAGAACCCCCTACGTTGCCAGATCATTACTCTGAAGAAGCAAGGGATTTCATTGCTGCATGGTAAGACAAATAAACATGTATTAAAAAAAAAAATTAGGCGGGAAAATAAATTTTAAACTAAATGTATCTCTCTTTCTATATATATATGACTTTTTTTTTCTTTTCATTCTTCATTTTTTTTTTTTTTTTTACTTTAGTTTACATAAAGAAGCCAATAAACGACCAAGTTATGGTGAATTATTAGAACATCCATTTATTAAAAAATATGAAAATGCTGATGTTGATATGGCAGCTTGGGCAAGTCAGGCAGTTGAAAATAAAAAGAAATAAATAAAACATACTTATATATATATATATATATATATACTTATACTTATATATATACATTTGTGTATATAATTTATATATATATATATACATATCTTTATTTTGTCAATTTATATATATGAAACTCATAAAAATTAAAGAACAAGAAAAGAACAAAAAAAGAAAAAAGAAAAGATGCCAAAAAAAAAGAAGATAAAACATATATTACAACATAGTCATTTTGTTTACATCATTTATATATATATATATATATATATATATATTTATAAATTCAATATATTCCCTTTATTATTAAAATATACATTATATATAAAAGTATACAAGTATATAAGTATATATAAATGTTTCTATTATATGTTTTATTATTATTATGATGATTGATTGTTATTTTGAATTGAAATAAAAACATATTATAATTATATACGTGTATGAAAGAAAAAAAAAGAAATTAGCCATATATAATGATATTTTTTTTTTGTCTTTTGCATATTTGTATATATTAGACACACAACTGAAATAACAAAAAAAAAAAACAAAAACTTATCTCTGTAAAAGAAAAAGTAACACAAAAACCTTGTTTACCTTTTTTTTTTTTTTCATCACCTAAATAAATTTTCAGTCTCTTTTTTTTCTCTCTTTTTCTCTCTTTTTCTTTCTTTCTTTCTTTATTTTATTTATTTATTTTTATATTCTTTATAATATATATTAGTTATTTAAACAATGGCCAGTCCTGATTTTAGTAGTCCTTTAAGAAAATATAAATTGGTATTTTTGGGAGAACAAAGTGGTAAAAATATATACAATAGACGCAATATAAACAATATATAAATATATACATATAAGTATATATTAAAGAAGAGGTTGAATATATACATATAATATATCAATTCATATTTATTTATTTGACATTATTATTATTTTTAGTTGGAAAAACTTCCTTGATTACTCGTTTTATGTATGACACTTTTGATAATACTTATCAGGTAAAATAATATACATATATTAAAAAGAGTAATAAAATAAAGAAAAGTAAAAAGAAAAGATATTAATGTATATATATGTATGAAAAAAGTATTAAGACATATTTATTTAATTATTTTAATATATAGGCTACTATTGGTATTGACTTTTTATCAAAGACCATGTAAGTTTATTATTTTCATTTCTTTTCTGTTTAATATTTATATACTAAAACTCTTTTTTTTTTTCCATTTTCTATTTTCATTTAAAAAAAAATAGGTACTTATCCGATAAAACTGTTAGATTGCAACTTTGGGATACAGGTAAAAAATAAATATGAATATATAATGAGTTTGATGATGATGGCTTTTTATTTTTGTTTTTCTTTGTATTATTATCATTTATATATTCATTTGTTTCCCTTATTTATTTTTTCATCTCTTTATTATTATTATTATTATTATTTTAATACAGCTGGTCAGGTAAATAAAATGATAGTACCTTTTTTCTGAAGAAGATGAAACTTAGCGGAGGTAAAATAATTTAAACTTAATTTTTTTTTTTTTTTAATACAGGAACGTTTTAGAAGTTTGATCCCAAGTTATATTAGAGATTCATCTGTTGCTGTTATTGTTTATGATATATCAAGTAATATAATAATAATAATAATAATAATAGTAACATCTTTGTTTTATTTATATATTATTTGAATTAATAATATAATATATATATATATATCTTTCTTTCTTTCTTTTTTTTTTCTAGGTCGTGAATCATTTGTAAATACAACTAAATGGATTGATGATGTTCGTGCTGAACGTGGTAATGAAGCTATTGTTGTTTTAGTTGGTAACAAGACTGATTTAAATGAAAAAAGGTATTTTATTTAAATAATAAAAAAAGTATATTATATATATCTATTTTAATTAAATAATATTTATAATTATATTTACAGAGAAGTAACTACTGAAGAAGGTGAAAAACGTGCTAAAGAATTAAATGTCATGTTTATTGAAACTAGTGCTAAAGCAGGTCAAAATGTAATGTATATATATAATAATATAAAGAAAAATGGGATTCATTTATATATTTACTATTCATTTTATTTTTTTAATATAGGTAAAGAACTTATTTAGAAATATTGCAAAAAATTTACCATCAGGAGATCGAAATTCACCTGATCAAAAAGAACAATGTAAGTTTGCTGGTTTTGTTTTTTAAAAATTAAAGTTTGATGTATTTTAAAAAAGTTTTATATATATTAATATTTACCCTTTTATTTTAGTACAAAAAATTAACCTTAGTAATTCTAGTACTGAAGCAAGTGGATGTTCTTGTTAGATATATATATATATATATATTCTCTTTTATTATATAAGTTTTAATTATCTTTATTATTAGTATTGTTTTTTTATTTATTTATTTATTTATTTATTTATTATCATTATTTATATATTCCTTACTTATTTTTATATATGCAATTTCTTTTTTATTATTATTATTATTTATAATGTTATTTATCGTATTTATATATATCAAATAAAATCTATATCCGAATGTTTATATATATTTATTTATATTTTTCACAATGACTTTTTTTCTTTTCCATGTATAAATAAAAAAATAGATATATAAACACTTATGCAAAATAATATTAAATAAAGGGGGGAGAGAAAGGGAAGGGATAATGGGACTCATCTATATGAGAGGATTATGTGTGGTTCATCTTTTTTAAATAATTATGCCCTCATTTTTTCTTCGGTTTAAAATAATACAACATATATATATATTAAATCAATATACAATCTATATTTTTATTCTTTTAATTTTTCATTATTATTATTTAAAGAAATAAAATAAAAAAGGAAAGGATGATGTACAAATAAAAAAAAAGAGAAATAATCGAAAAATCGCACACTGTTAATAATAAATAAGAAAAGGAATAGAGAGGGATGGGTTTTTTTGTTATGTATGTAAGTTATTTTGTTGTTATGTATAGATAAAAAAGTAAATAAAAGGGATATGAATACATATATTTCTTCTTCTTCTTCTATTTTATTATGTTTTTTCTTTTATTTTACTCTTTTATAAGTTTAGTTTTAACTTAAAAAAAACGTTTAACTTGGTCGAGAGCAAAAGGAGCTATATATATATTTATAATAATAATAAATATAATGTAAAAAATGTTAATATAAAGTAAACTTATATATATTATTGTTATTATTATTATTATTATTTAGTAAAATAAAAAAATAAAAAAACTTTACCAGCACGAAGAGCAACTACAACTAATACAAAGTTGGTGACAGTACCAACAGTACGTTGTCTTAACATTAACTTTTGTTCAGGTGTAAGTTGAGGTTGCTATATTAAATAAATAAATAAATAAATAAAGCTAATAAATATCCTATCTAACTAACTTCGACTTTTGAAATAAATAAAAATCACATATATATATATATATATATATATATTCTTTACTTGAGGCATAAACATGTTGCTTTAATATATGTATATATAACTTTAAATATACTTGAAAAAAAAAAAAGAGAGAAAAGCGTATCTTTTAACAAAAATAAATAGAAAAAAATTATTCCAAAGTCCTAAAAGTGACTGTTATTTCCATTTTTGTTTTTATAATACAAATTATACTAACTACTTTAGCCTATCCATTTACAAAAAAAAAATATATGATATTGACAGGTTTTTTTATAAAAAAGTATATATTTAAATGACAAAACCTATTTTTTAAAAAAATAGAGATAAAACTTTTTTTACTAATATAAAATTAAAACATCATCAAATGATCATCATCCTTTTTATATATTTTAATAATAATCATTATAATGTTTCTTTTTTTTTATAAATATAATAATAATGATAATATGGTAATAATAAAATGAATAAAAATTAAAATCATTCTTTTATTCATCATTTGATATAATAATAAACTTTGTTATATATCATATGAAAAAAGAGAAGTGGGGCAAAATATAGCGTAACCAATAATTGCTTTTCTCATCCATTTTTTTATAAAAGCGGAGATTGATTATATAATTCTATATTGGCCAAATTTTGTATATGTATACACATCTATTTTTTTTATTTTTTGGAAACTCACTACTTTTTCTCTCTTTCTTTCCTTTTTTCTTCTTCTTAAAACTCTTTTTTATTTATTTATAAATATATATATTTATTATACCTAACTTATTTTTTTTATTTTTATTATACAAGAAAAAATGGCTTTTTCAAATATGGGTGGTGGTGCTGATTGTTCTGCTGGAGCAAATCCTATGTCACAAATGTTAAAGCAGTTTAACCAAGATCGTTCTTTACAAAGGGTAGAAATATAATATATTATTATTATTATAAATATATAAGAGTACTTTCTATTTACACACACATATATATATATATATATATATATATATATATATATATATTACTTTCATTTATTATTATTTATAGGATCGTTTTGAACCAGTGGCTGGACCATCAGGACCTCAACAAGGAGTAAGTAAATATATCAAATATTTAAAAGCTTATTTAATATTAGTCATTCAAAAAAAAAGTATAAACTATAAATGTGGTGGAGTTTATAAATAAATAAATAATTAAGAGTCAATGTTATAATAAGAAACAAAATAAATAATTACAAAAAGAATGAAAAAGGGTTTAAAAATGAATTTTTATAATATATACCTTTTTTACAATAGTTGATTTATGCTTACTAATTTTTTTTTACTTTTATGATGTTGATGATTTATTCTTATTTTTTTTTAGATGAGAACACAACAAGGGCCTTCTTTTCAACATGATGATGGTATGGTAAATGAATTTTTTGGTCAAGAACAAGGTTCAGCAGGACCATCTATGGCAAGAAATCCTTTTCAATTTTCTGAACTTCAAAGAGAATTAGAAATGGTACGTCAACAACCTCCTTCAATGGGTGGTGCAGGTGAATGGGCTAGTGAATTTGGTCAACAAGGTCCTAGAATTTGGGAAATTAATCCTGAAGAAGAAGCTGCTATGGAAAAAGCTTTTGAAGAAAGTCGTGTTAGAGCAAATCATAACCCTGCTGGTAAAAAAATAAAAAATAAAATAAAAATATAAATAGAGTGAAAAAAGAATAATAATAAAAAAAAAATGAATGGTCATTTGATATATTAATGTTATTTCCTTATCTTATTCTTTTTTACTATTATTATTATTATTATTATTATTAGCTTGGCGTGAAGAATTTATGAATCATCCTGAAGTAGCACATATGAATCCTCATCAAGTTCAAGCATTTGAACAAGCTTTCCAAAAACATTTTGATTGGTCAAGTGAATTTAATGCAGTAGAAGGAAAAGGAAAAGGACCTATGATTAATCTTAATAGTAATGTAGGATGGGAAGAACAATTTGCAGCTTTTGATCAACCACATCATCAACAAAGTCAACAACCAATATCAGGTGAACAAGAAACAGATGAAGAAATAGCTAAAAAAGTAGAAGAAGCAGCAGCAGCCTTAGATCCAAATGATATGGGACAATTTGAAGAATTATGGGAAAATGTAAGAGAGTCCATGTTTAATGAAACTGATGATTGGGAAGAAGATTTTAAAAATTTCAATCATATTAATGGAGAAGCCATTTATAAACCTGACCTTGGCGAATATGTATTTGAAGTGGTGAATCCATTTTTAGATCATCCTGATCCTATGGCTGAAGGATTAAAATTATTAGAACATGGTAATAATAGTCTTAGTGAAACCGCTTTAGCTTTTGAAGCTGCTGTACAAAAGGATCCTTCTAATTCTGAAGCTTGGATGCATCTTGGTAATATTCAAGCCCAAAATGAAAAGGAAGAACCTGCTATTCGTGCTTTAGAAAAGGCTGTAGAAACAAATCCTGCTAATTTCCCTGCTTTAATGTCTCTTGCTATTAGTTATACAAATGAATCTTATGATCAAGCTGCTTATCAAACTTTAAAACAATGGATTACTCAACGTTATCCTGAAATTGTTGGTCCTGATGCTCAACAAAATGCTCCTATTAATCCATTTGAATTACATGATCATGTTACTAGTTTATTCTTAAAAGCTGCTCGTCAAGCCCCAGAACAAGATCTTGATCCTGAAGTTCAAATTGGTTTAGGTGTCTTGTTTTATGGTAGTGGTGATCTTGAAAAAACAATTGATTGTTTCATAGCTGCATTAAAAGGAAGACCTAACGTAAGTATTTTTATTATTTTATTTTATTTTTATTTTATTTTCTTTAAAAAAAAGGCAAACCAAAAAAAATAAAAATAAAAAGAGATATTTAATCTTTTTTTTTTAATTTTCTTTCTTTTTACTTAATATAAAAATTTAGGATTATTTATTATGGAATCGATTAGGTGCTACTTTAGCAAATAGTGGTAGACCAGAAGATGCTATTGATGCTTATCACAAAGCTTTAGAATTAAGACCTTCTTTTGTAAGAGCAAGATATAATTTAGGTGTTAGTTGTGTAAATATTGGTTGTTATAAAGAAGCTGCTGAACATTTATTAACAGGTTTAGCTATGCATAAACGTAATGATTCAGATGAAGGTGTGAATGTATCTAGTAATTTATGGGAAATGTTAAGAAAAACTTTTATTATGATGGTAATAGTAATATTAAAAAAAATGAAAAGAAATGAAAATGATATATATAATTATTCCTTTATTCATCATTATTTATTTTTTATATTGATAATAATTTAGGATCGAAGAGATTTAGCTGATAAAGCAATTGCTGGAGCTGACCTTAATCAATTTAGAAATGAATTTGAATTTTAATTGTTTTTATTACTATTGTTATTATCATTATCATTATTATTTAAAGTAGATATCTAATTTTTTTTTTCTTTTCTTTCTTTCTTTTGTTTTTTTCCCTTTCAAACCTTTATTTATTTTGTATTATATATATTTATTTTCTTTTTTTCCTTTTTTCTTTTTAAAACTCAAAAATATATACATATATAATTACAATTTATAAATTGATTCATTCAAAAATATAATATTCTGTTTATATATATTTCAATAAATTCTTTATTATTATTATTATTATTATTATTAGGACTTATAATAAAATACTATTATAAAAGAAAAATATGAATTCTTTATTTTTATTCAGAAAGAAAAAAGAAACTGCATATATACAGAGCCTTAAAATGGAAATTGCACTAGTCGGAGATTAAAAACTTGCCCAGTCGGTCCAGAAAATTTCAATTATAAAAAATTACTAAAAACCAGCAATTGATTGAATTTCTTCCTCCTGTATTCGTCAACATGGTAATTTACTTGATACATTAAAAAAGAATGGATTCGCAATTGATTTTCGTGCTGTAATATATAAATAAAAAGAACAAAATTATCATTTAAACGAATGATGGATGGATGGATGGATGGATGAATAAGTAGATAAGTAGATAGATGAAATCATTTTAAATGGATGGTTATTGGATAATATATATATATATATGGAATGAACCTCTTTTTTTCAATATACCACACATACATATATATACACATGCATACACTTTAAAGCAATTTATTTCAATGTATATATATATATGTCTATATATTGCAACTCTATTTATTTGTTTACGTATTTATTATATATGTTTCAGCATGAAAATCAATACGAACATCTTGAATAAAATATCACCATTTTAAGGTTTGATTTTTTTTTACTTATAAACAACTTTTTTTTATTTTACAACAATATAAAATATGAAAAACAAAATAAAATAGGCTAAGAAAGACGCTGCTGCTAAACCCACCTCCTCTTCCGGTGGTAAGAAAGCTAAGAAGAAGTGGTCCGCCAAGAAGGTTAAGGACAAGGCTAACAACATGGTCGTTTTAGACAAGCCTACCTATGAACGTCTTTTCAAAGAAGTTCCTACTTATAAGCTCATCAGTCAATCTGTTTTAGTTGACCGTCTCAAGTTAAACGGTTCTCTTGCTCGTATTGCTATTAAGGAACTTGAAGCTCAAGGTCTTATTAAACCTCTCTCTCGTCACCACGCTCAAGTTATCTACAGTAAGTGTTTTTTTTCTTTTTATTATTCATATATATAATAATCATAATTCAATATTTAAAAAAATCAATTAATGCTGTAATGATATTCTAATGTTGATTATTTATTTACTTTTTTAGCTCGTGCTACCGGTGATGAAAAGAAGGCTGCTGCTGCTGAATCTGACGAAGAATAGATTTTTTCATCATAAAAAAAAAACATCCTTTCCCTCTTTTTTTTTATTGAACTAAAAACTGTATATTTTTTTATTAACCTTTTTACTTATTAATAAAGTGAAATAAAAAAAGAAAGAAAAATGGATTATTTATGATAGTTGTTATTTGTATAAATAAATGCTTTATGGATTTAAAAAAAAGAATATTTACTAATTTTGATTCATCCATTATTATTATTATTATTGTTATGATTGTATGAAAAGGAGATATTTTATTCTTTATGATCATTCCCATTTCCAATGACCTGATTTCCCACCTTTTTTTTCAACCACTCTAATACCTTCAATTATCATTTCTTTGGATGCAGCTTTACACATATCAAACACGGTTAATAAAGCAGTTGAAGTAGCAGTTAAAGCTTCCATTTCTACCCCAGTTTTACCATTTGTTTGTACCACGGAAATACAATCCACACTTGATTTTTCATGATTTAAAGATAATTTGACATCAATATAACTTAATAATAAAGGATGACATAAAGGAATTAATTGACTTGTATTTTTAGCTGCTTGAATCCCAGCAATTTGAGCTACTACTAATACGTTTCCTTTAGCTGTCTGAAGTTCATTTTTTTTTATTAATTCAAACGCTTCTTTATTTAATAAAATGCTTCCTATTGCTGTTGCTTCGCGTTGAGTTAATTTTTTATCAGTAATAGATACCATTCTTGCTTCCCCAGTGACTGGATCTGTATGTGTTAATTGTTTTTTATTATTACTATACCATCGATATGTTGATTGTTGTTGATTTATTTTTTGAAGTAAAGGTATCGCTCTATTTCTATAAACTGTAATAAATAAAATTTTATCATTTAAGTATAGAAGAAAAAAATCGAAAGAAAAAATATAAAGAACAAAAACTATTGTTTTGCTGTCTTTTTAAAGTAATATATTACTTTATAAATAATATATTTATTTATATATATAAATAAAAACTGACCATTAAAGTACATGATAAAAAGTTTAAAGAAAGCAAAAGAGTCGATAATGAAAAAAAATCAAAACGAAAAAAAAATTAAAGTTACGGAGTTTAAAATGTAACGGATCATTTTTTTGAAGACGAGGTGTTTTTTATTTTTTAAAACTATTTATTTATACATAATAATAATAATTATATTATTTATCAAAACAAATCATAAAGTAATTGCTTTCAGTTCAGTTTAATTTTTTTTTTAAAAAAATATACATATATATATACATATTATTATTATTATTATTTTAATTCATTTTATATCATCAACCACCAATAGTAGTCATAGGTCTATTTTTTCTTGTAGCCAATTCAAACATGCCAGCATGTTGTTTTTTCTTTTTTGAAACAGCAAGCCCGATCACTTTTGATAATTCATCTTCATTATAATAATGATTATTATCACCCATCTTATTTTCTTTTTCTTGCTTGCGAAGCAAGTCACGAAGTGACACTTCTTCATTACCAAATAAACATACTTTAATATTTCCATCTGCTGTGATTCTTAATCGATTACATGTATGACAAAAATGATCTGTCATTGAAGTAATAAACCCTATCGAACCTTGATAACCTGATAATTGATAAGCTTTTGTGGTATCATTTGGATCATCTTTTAATTTTATCAATGGATGATGATGTTGATCATCTTTATTATTGTATTTATTTTCGATTTCTTTGATCAATTCCTTATATGGTACTAATTTGTCACTGTTCCATCTATTCCCATCAAATGGCATATATTCAATAAATCGAACGCGTATTGGATAATCTTTTGTTAATTCTACAAATTTCAATACTTGATCATCATTCACTCCTCGCATCACAACACAATTGATTTTTATTTGTGGTATTTCTAATCGAATCGCTTCATCTAATGCTTCCATTACTCTTTCAAATCCTATTTTTATTTTTATAGATGTATATAAATGCGTAATAAAAATAAATAAAATAAATAATGAGTTATGTTACTTATTTATTTTTTTAACAAGATTATATATTCTTAATCCTTTTCATTTATTTAATTAATATTACCTTTACGTCGAGTCATGATTTGAAACATATAAGGATCTAAGGTATCCAAGCTAATATTTAAAGAATCCAAACCAGCCAATTTAAAATCAGGTAATTTTCTTTTTAAAGCAATACCATTTGTTGTTATACCTAAACTTTTTAATCCATGTGTTTTTTTAAGTTGACCAATCCCTTTTACGATGTTGATGATATCTGGCCTAATGGTTGGTTCCCCTCCTGTTAATCGTACCTTTGTTACTCCATGACGTACAAATAATTCTGCTAGTGTTAATATTTCTTCTGTTGTTAACAAGTCTTTATTTGGTGTTAAAGGTACCCCATCTTCTGGCATACAATAAGTACCTATTTATTATTATTATTGTTATTATTATTATTATCTTTAAATATATAATTTATTTATTGTAATGATTTTCTTACATCGTAAATTACACCTTTCAGTTAATGATATTCTTAAATAAGTATGCTGTCTATTAAACTTATCAATAAGGAAATCTGATACAGGTCTGGTTGAATATGATTTACAATTTATATTGCTTATTAATGACTGTTGAAACATAAAGGAGAGAGAGAAAAAAAGATAAGATAAGGGAAAAATTAAAAATAAATATGTAAGAATAACAAATAAATAAGTAAAACAACCATCACTATTTTTTATTATTTTATGATTTATGTTTTAGTTATACAGTCTGAATACTTACTTTTGTATTTAAACGGAATACAAACACATTCTTGGCGCCACATTTTATCATTATTGAAAAAAAAGGGGAAAAAGAAAGAAAAGAAAAGAAAAGAAAGAAAGAAGGTTAAAAAAAGTAAAAAGGAAATAAGAAATAGGAATAAAAAAACGAAAAATAGAGAGCCTGAAAACTTTAAAACCAAAAAAAGGCGGAGCTAGAAAAAAAGATATTTGGCATCAATTGCAATTTGGCAATTTAATGTATATATGTATCTCCGCATTTGGGTTCTTTTGAGATAAAAATTTTATGTGCTTTTTGTTTTTCTTTCCTTTTTCTTTTTCTTTTTCTTTTTCTTCTTTCCTTTCTTTCTTACTTTCTTTTCTTTTCTTCATTAGTAATTTTTATATTTATATATAAAATAAACATTACTGTTAAAAAGTAATGTCTTTGGCCATTGAAGACGATGAAGAAAATTGTTTATATAATACAAATAATAACAATAATGTAAATTATGGTGGTATCACTTCTTCACCAAAATTAATACCACAGCGTAAAGGGGCTTCTTCTTTAGAAGAATCTTCTTCAAGAGGTAGTAGTGACGGTGAAGATAATTATAGTATTTCGAGTAAAGTGGCAAGAAGAAAACAAAGAAGATTACAACAATATCATCGCCCAAACTTATCAAGTCGTTTATCTACTGTTTTACATTCTGAAAGTATAAATGATATTGAAGAAAGAGATAGTGAATTGGTTTTACCTTCTTTAGATCCAAAGTATGCATATGTTTTTTATTTATTTACTTCTTTAACTCGTTTTATATAATATATAAATGTATATAGATAAATGCTAATTATCCTTTTATTATTGTTATCAATATTAATCCTATAATTATTATAAAAAATGTACAGAGCTGAAGAAGTCGTTATCTCAACACATAAAAATACTATTGATCGTTTATTTTTTAAAAAACAAATGGTTAATCTTAGCACTGTTAGAACAAATTATCGCGAAGTTCGTAAATATGCGAGGTAAAAATTAAACAAGAAAAAAAAATACATGTACATACATACATACATACACACAAAGGAATACGGAAAAACCAACTTACTTTAAATTTTACATGTATTAAATATTTAATTATTGATAGGGATGAAGTTACAGCTCTAAACTCTAAAAAATTTTTAGATCAAATTAAATGCTATACAAAATATGATGAAAAAATAGCTTCTTTAAGATTATCTTTATTATCAAACCGTAATATTGTTTTATTTGTAAGCCTATGAAATATATTTATATTTATATTTATATTTATATATATAAATGAGGTATTTTATTTATTTACTTTTTTATTTATATTGATGTAACGAAAAATTGAATATATCACATGCCTTTCATTTTATAGGTTAATTTTGATATGATGATCGATCTTATCTTTTGTTTAATGTATTTAGTGGAAATGAAGCAAGAATCAGATGTACACATTGATCCTGCCTGGTTATATAAATGGCGCTCATATGATTTATGGAAATTTTGTCAACTTTTATCAGTTTGGGATATTGGATCATTTATTATGCGTAAAGTCATACTTTATATATATTTTTTTAAAAAAACGGATATATTATGGATATTTTTTAAAAAAATCTAACCATTATGAACTTATGATCAGCTTTATTAAATATATATATGATTTTATTCTTATATTGATGATAATAGGTATTATTATGATTGGCCATCCATTATCTGTATTATTTAGTTTTCGCTGTATGATTGAATTATTGACGTCAGTACCATTTTTAGTGTCAAACTTTCTTGATAATGGTCAATACTTATATGGTAAATTATTTTTCTTTTCTTTTAAGGTTTATATATAAATAAAATAAAAAATAAAAATATCTCACACTATCTCTATATACTCAAATTAAATTAGTGCCATACTTTTTAAGAAGCTGGGTGTTACTTTTAAGAATCAAAAGTGTTATGAGAATCAAAACAAATTTACAAATGACTGGTAAATGATAATAATAATAATAATATATAAAGTATATAATTAATAATATAAAAAAATCATTTTTCCCTTTATGGTTTTTAGATAAAGTGATTGATCCTTTAAAATCAAAATTGATTCATTTGATTTGTACTTTGATGGTGTTATTATATAATGGGATGGCTGCATTTCAATATTGTGAAGCCACTTTTGCTAGTGTTAATTATTCAATTTTGGATTCATTATATGTTGTTATGGTTACTTTATCAACTGTGGGTTATGGTGGTAAGTATCTAAAATTTGATTTATTTTGATTATTATGTTATATACCAAAATAAATTATTAATCATTTATTTAATCAAATTTTAATTAAATAATTTATTATAGATATCACTCCTCAAACGGAAGGTAGTCGTGTAGTAATGATGACTTTGATTGTAGTAGCTTTAGCTATATTACCAAATTTATTAGCTGATGTGGCCAGAACCTTACAAAAACGAAATGGTAAAAAATAAATAAAACAATAACAATAAATAATAAATAATCATATATATATACTGACTAATCAATTTTTTAAAAAATATAAATAGATGGTGGTGGTCATGTTAGTAAAGGATCCTTACCTTTTATTTTGATTGTTGGTTCTTTTACACCTTCACAAGTAAATGAAATTTTAAATGGATTCTTAGATAGAGTAAGTTTATATAAATATCATCGATAATAATAATAATAACAGTAATAAATAACTAATAAAAATATATTATTATTAGGAACATGCTGAACCTCATTTAAATGTAATCTTTCTTGATATTAATCCACCTTCTGAAGAACTTAAATTAATGGAACGCAATTCAATGTGGGGCCATAGAATTCAATTTTTACATGGATCTGTTTTGGTAATATTAATAATCAATTATATATGCATACATATATATAAGATGTTTATATGTTTTAACGTCAATTTCATATATTTATATATATTAATATTAGAACGAAGATACTTTAATTCGAGTGGTAAGTGAAACAGTTACACCAAACTTTAATTTTTATTTTTTAAAAATGGTTTAGTTCATTTTTTCCTTTTCTTTCCTCTTTTTTTTCAATTATAGAGAGCAAGACATGCAAAAGCAATATTTACAATATCTGGTAATATATATATATATATATATATATGTATATATAAACCGCACATATATAATTATATTAATAAAAAAAATCATTTTATATTTCATTTTATTTTATTCATATAAAATAGATCATAATACTGAAGATCAAGTTAAAGAAGATGAAAGAAACACTGTAAGATTATGGTCACTTCATTGTTTTACTGTTGTACATAAAGTTCCGATTTATACATATAATTTATCACCAAGTACAGCCATTTATCAAAAAGTAGCCAAAGAAATAATTTGTGTGGGTGAATTTAAACAGTATTTATTGGCTATGAATTGTCGATGTCGTGGGGTATCTACTTTATTAACTAACCTTTTACATCAAAGACAACCTTTAAATCGATATGATGAACCTTGGCAAGCTCAATATGATGATGGATCATGTAATGAAATTTATATGGCACCTGCTGCTAAATGTTTAGTAGGTTTAACTTTTGCTGATGCATCATGGGTAAGATAATATATATAATGCAAAAAAAAAAGAAAACGAATAAGAAAAAAAAACTCTTTTTTACCTCATATCCTATTTTAAAATATATAAAGATTGTTTATAGAGAATGCCAAGCTATCTTATTTGCTGTCAAAGTAAGAATAGAAAATACTAATCGTTATGAAATATTACTTAACCCAAGAAAATATTATGTAATCAAAGATGACGATCTTTGTGTATATATATGCGAAAGTCCTAGAGAAGTTCGGGACATTAAAAAAATGGTAATTTAAATTTAAATTTAAAAATATCTATATATATAATTTAATTAAAATGATACTAATAATACTAATAATAATAATAAATACATGTATATATTTATAGCGACCTGTTTATGTATGGCAAACAATTCATTCAATGAGAAATTCACGAATCACACAGCAATTTATGTCAGATCAAAATGAACAAATGGCAAAAGGAGGTTATAATAGTAATACTTTAACACCTAAGAAACAGCTATCAACTTCATCTAAATCATCAGCATCCAATAATAATAATTTTCAACAACAGCAACCATCTACACTCGAACGATCTAATTCTAGTAATTCACAAAAGAATACACTTATTTATCCTACCAAAACTAAGCCCTCCGCTACCACTACAGCCAGTCGAAATAAAACTAAAAAGTATAATATTTCAAAATTACCTTCAACAAAGCATGCATTATTAACTGGAAGTCGTACACTTATATCACGATTAAGCCAAGCTTATGAAGAAGAAGAACCTCAATTAAGTGGACAAAAATCTTTACCTTTATGTTATCTTTTAGATAAACCTGCAGAACTTAATGACGTAACTATTGAATCAGCTAAAGATATGGAGGGTCATATTCTTGTTTGTTTACAAGATAAAGTCAATAATATATTTAAATTTATTTATAATTTAAGGTAAATTTAATAATAATGAGAATGATAAAATATGATAATATACACGTGATTCATATTTTATTTTATTTATATATTTTTTTATTTAATTCATTTATTAGATCGCCATATTTAAAGAAGCATGAACTTCGCGATATCGTTATACTTTGTAAAGAAAAACCAAATAAGAAAATGTTTGAATTACTTAGTAGATTTCCAAGGATATATTTCATTGAAGTAAGTATTATTTATTTTTTTATTTATATATTTATATATTTATTCTTACATGTATATTTATATTTAGGGAAGCCCACGATACCCTGATGATTTACTTCGTGCTGGTGTAAAAAATGCTCAACAAGTAGTATTGATGAGGTAATCCATATACAAAATTATATTTATAAATCAAGTTATTCATTTCTTTTTTTTCTTTTTTTTTATAAAGTGATACCGAACCTTCTGATAATATTGAAAGCAGCTCTGATAGTCCTGCTATGTAAGAAAACATAAGATTATATATATAAATATATATATATTGCTTTAATAATAACTTTTAAAAATATTTTTAATTTATAGTATGACTAGCCATTTATTAGATTTACTTATACCAGACCCTAATCCTGACTCATTCCGAATTGTTAATCTTTGTAAGTAAATTAATTATTATTTTAATACAATGGTGTAATTTTATTTTTTCATTTATTTATTTTTGTATTGTATTGAATTTTTATAATGAAATTTTAATAATAATAATTATAATAGGTGAAAAGGCAAATATTCGATTTATGCAATTACTTCAAGGTAAAGATGTAGCAGAAGAAATCGATATATTGTATACACCAGCCTATGCATCTGGCGAAGTAGTCGTGGATAGTTTAATCAGTAATGTACTTCTTAGTCAAACGTATTATAAACCAGACATTGTATCCATTATCAAAGCACTTTGCGGTATGCCAGGACCTATTATAAATGGTGATGCAGCAGTCATGGATATAGCCACATTATCAACTATATCAATGAATGCACCTCATTTAACATCTATGCCTATGCCTGAAGCTTTTATTGGGTCAACCTTTTCCGTGTTATTTGATGCTCTTTTATTAGATCAAGGCATTTTAGCTGTTGGACTACTTCGTGCTCCTGATGAAGAAATGGGAAATGAATTACATTTTGTTTATGCAAATCCGGTTCCATCCTTAATACTTAAGGCTGATGACAGTGTATATATTTTAGCGCCACGCTGATCAATCATATAAATTTATTATTATTATTATAATCATTATTGATTACTTATTTATTTGTAATATATATATATATATATATATATTTAAATTTTCATTTAGTGTATCATAATTATATATCATATAAATATATATATTTATATATTTATTCTTTAAATGATTTTTTATTATTTTTTTGAGTTAAATAGATAATAATAATAATTATTATAATAATTTAAAAATGCAAGTTTTTTTTACTAGATCAAATTTTATTCTTTTTTGTTGTTTTATTTTTTAACAGTGAATAATATATGCTTTACTTATTTATTTTGATATAAAAAAAAGAAAAAAGAAAAAGAAAAAATAAAGCAAGCAGTATATCATAGTTTTTAAATATTTATAGCTAAAAAGTCGTTTTTTTGAAGAATACTAACAAAATATGATTATTACACCCTTAAAAAATAAAAATTATGCTGAATATAAAATATTTATGAACAAATAGTTAATACATATAAACCTCATTTTAAATATGATCATTATTATCTTCTTTATTATTTTTTTATCATATAAAACGATACTAAATACGTACTTTATTATATTTTTATATTTATAAGAGCGTTACTGAGTTTCAAAAGTCTCAAGAAAAGGTAAGAATTAGCAGTCACACATTTTTTGAATATAAAATAGTTTTTCAATTTTTCTTTTTTTTTTTCCCTTTCTTTTATTTTATTTTGTATATATAACGCAACTAATATTTTATTAAATAATTTATACCCTTTATTTATTCTACTACCAACTTATTTATTTTATTGATTTGACTATAAGAAAACTTTATATCAATAAATATGTATTAAGTTTTCTTTTTTCAATTCTGTTCTGTGATTCAGTTACTCAATATACTCAAGTTTTTTTTTATTAATCAATGCTTCAAGAGATCCACTACAATGACTCAAGATATTTGCACCTTTTTCCACATTTAATTATCTTCGATTTATATTATTTTAGGTATTCACAAATTTTAATGAATAGTTTAAGGAGAATCAATAGTAAACAGCTCAAGATATTCGCGTCATTTTCTTTATTCCTTTTTTGAGTTATATATTTACTAACTTTAGATTTATTTTTTTATGTGTACGCAAACTTTATTTTTATGTGTTTACTAATTTTTGATTTATGTAGGCTTAGAGATATTTTTTACTAAGATATAGGAGTAGTTGTGAGTATTTTTTTTTTTTCATTGCTGTTATTTGAGGCAAGTTAGTAATAAAAATAATAGTAATATAAAGAATAAATGAAAATGGGAATGGGAATAGAATAAAATAAATGGGTGATACAATTTATTATTTTATCTTCATTTTCATTTTTTTTTTATCAAATCAATTAAATAGTATGTATATATGTATGTATATATTGTTATATCTTTATTATATCTAAATAAATAAATAAATAAATAGATAAATACGTTCAATCATATTCAAACGTGTATTGTTAGGTATATATATATATATATATATATATGTGTGTGTGTTTTGAAGCATTTATTTTGTCTTGTAATAAAATATATTCATTATAATATAATTCATAATTTTATAATATTTTAAATTTTCAAGTGGAATAATATTACATATGAACTGAATTATTAACTTCATTTTAATTTTTTATTGATTTCCTATAATCGCTTTTATTACTTAATGATAAGCTTAAATCCATGAAATAATGTACTGTTGAATTATTCCAAATTCGACTATTAGTTATGTACATAAGTTTAGATATAAAAAAATCCGGCGATTACTTATTTTAGGTCAGTATTTAGAAAAACTTTATTTTCATTAGAATAAAAGAATATGCAACGTTTCCATGTAACCTTGTCGCTGTTTTGAATTTTGTTACAATAAAAATATATATAAAGGCAACAATTATAACCAACAATTCTTTTTCTAAAAAAAATGATAAAGTTATGTTGAAACATTGTATTTATGAGTACACTATTTAAAAGAATAATGTGGTACTAGTTGTTTTTATTGATCGGCCAACCAATCAACATAACTATTTTCAAGAAAAATAACATTCTCAATTATTAGTTTGTTTTATAAAATAAATATAAAGCGTTTTCTATTCTTTTTCTTTTTCTTTTTTTTTTTTTTCTATTCATCAACCACTATATTATATTTGTTAAAATCAAAAATACAAGCATCTTTCCTTTTGTCTGCCTTTTTATATATTAATAGTAGTAAGCGTTTACAATTTCTACCTTGTCGTAATGTATTAGTAATATTTCCACAATTTTTTAATATGTTATGCCAAGTATGACTGGTCATCGACTCTTTGCCTTTTCCTTGCTTCCTCTTTGCCTCTTCATTCCGTTTCCAAGTTAGCTATTAGTGTATAGTTTTTTTTACTCTCTTTGATTTTTATATATCTATATTTTTTTTTTCATTTTATACCTCTTTTCCTTTGCTTTATCTTAAACAGTGAGGTCTATAGCGGCTGCTCCTGAACGTAATTTGTCTGTGGTGCTCTGAGAATCCTGCATTATATTTTTTGCTGAGTTTAAATGTTTGAATAAAAACTTGTCACGAATTTCAAAAAGATTTTTTTTTGCTCTTTCCTTTCTTTTTTTTCACCTTTTCTTCTTCTTTTTTTATTACTATTAAAAAGGAAAAGTAAATAAATATGCGTAGTCTTCAACATATTGGTCATAAGTCTTATGGACTTGGTGGTCAAGAAAATTATTCTAAATCCTATATAGCTAATGATCCTGACTCAAAATCAGTATTTGTTGCTTTACAAGACGAACAAAACAATAATATTCGTGTCATGATTGCTACTGTTGAATCAAACTTTGAGTTTGTAGAAATGGCTAGAGTCAATTCTTCAGGTCCTATTATCAGTTTTACTTATTTATGTGATTCACAAGCTATATGTATGGGTACAAAAAATGGTGATATTATGTTATTACATAAAGAAAAATTTGAAGCTGGAGAAGAAGTGGTAATAAATAATAAAAATATTGCTTATATATAAGTAGCATCATATTCCTATATAAGAATAAGCAGGCAATCAAAAAAAAAAAATTAAACATACAACAACTTATATATATAAATAATAGGTAGAAATCGTTGGTTCAGTAGATTCAGGTTTAGAAGCTATGGTATGGAGTCCTGACTATGATTTAGTTGTTCTTGTCACTGGTAAATAAAATTAAAAAAATGTCATTTTATTAAAATTATGCAACTTTATTATTAATGTTCCCTTCATTTTATCCTTGATTAATTTATTTTTAATAGGTGTAAAAAATGTTTTGGAAATGACTCAAGATTTTGATACTATTACAGAATTCCCTCTTCACGTTGAAGAAGAAGGAGAAGGTAATCATCAATACTTTCTTTTTTTCTTTTCCATAATCTTAACCATCTTAATCAACAGCTACTACTACAGAAAGTAGTTATAAAACAAAAGTTTAACTCAATATATATATATATATATATATATATAATAAATTAGGTGTTCAACATAGTGTAGGATGGGGTAAAAAGGAAACACAATTTCATGGATCAGAAGGAAAACAAGCAGCTTTAAGAAAAGTAGATACTAGTAAATTTACAACTTCACCTGATGATGATAAAGCAGTACGTATAGCATGGCGTGGGGATGGTAGTTTTTTTGTCATTTCCGACATTGATGCTAAAAAAGGTAATGATGATGATGATGATAATGATTGCAACATATATAAAGAATAGGATCTTATATTCATATACATAAATATATATATATATATATATATATATATATAGATGCTAGAGTTATTCGTATTTATAATCGTGAAGGTACTTTACAAAATACAAGTGAACCAGTAGATCAATTAGAACATGCCCTTGATTGGAGACCTTCAGGAAATTTAATTGTATCTAGTCAACGTTTACCACACCGACATGATATTGTATTTTTAGAAAGAAATGGTTTAAGACATGGTGAATTTACTTTACGTGAAAAAGGTGATCATCGTGTTTTAGAAGTATCTTGGAATGCTGATTCAACTGTATTAGCTGTATGGTTAGAAAGTGATAATCAAAAAACAGGTATATATCTATTTTCTTTTTAAGGAAAAAAATAGGAGGAAGTAGAAAAAGGAACGTATATATAAATAATCATTTTTATTAATTATAGTCCTTTTCTTTTTTTAATATAGTTCAGCTTTGGACTATGAATAATTACCATTGGTATATGAAACAACATATCATTTTACCTCAAAAACAGAATATTGTTGGATTTTCATGGGATACTGAATTACCTCTTCATGCTCATATTGTTGGCAGTGGTAAGTTAACGATTACTTAATATTATATTATATGTTTATAAATCTAATCTGACCTAATCTGTTTTTTTTCTTTATTATATATAAAATAAAAAGATGGCCGTTACCATGCTTATGATTTTATTACAAATGTTCTTACTAGTACATCTACTGATCACAGAAACTCTGGATATGTTGCAGTTGTTGATGGAGGTATATAATAATAATAATAATAATAATAATAATAATAATAATGATAATAATTTGTTTCACATGCACTTACTTTTTTTCTTCTTCTTTCAGATAATGCACTTATGACACCATTTAATTATCAAAACGTACCTCCACCTATGTGCTCTTTAAAGGTAAATACTAATAAAAATATTCAACAAGTATCTTTCGGTGATAATCCTCTCGGTACAAGTTTAGCATTATATACAACTGAAAAATTAGAATTTTGGGATCTTCCTCCTACTGGAAATGGAGAAGCTAAATTAGTTGGAAATTTAATTTTACCGTAAGTTATTTATTATTATTTTTATCATTATAATTTTGGAATAAATTTTTCAATTCAGATTATTAAATATATATTTACTATTTTATTTAGTGTTCATAATGATGATTTAGCAAACCCTCTAAGGCACGTGACTATATTAAATGATCACCAATTACTTTATGTCACTTATGATCAGCTTGATCAAAATGATTATTTATGGTTAATCGATTTTACAAAAGGCGATGAACAAAGTGCAAAACCTATTAGTGCTTCATTTGATGGTTGTATTGGACAATTATTTTATAATGCTGTTACTAAAGATATTATTGTTGAAAAAGATGATGGTGCTATATTTGAAGGTAAACATTATCAATTTATTTTTTTGAAGTAAAAAAAAGAAAAAAGAAAAAAAGAAAGAATAAGAGGAGCTATATATATTAATAAATTTATTTATAAATATTATAGTAAAATTGGATGATGATGAAATCACTTTTACAAATATATTACAATTCCCAGCATTTTGCCCTTGGATTGCTACTGCATCAGTTGGAAGCTCAGAGGATAATAAAGAAAGAGTGATTATTGGTTTAACAGATAGAAGTAAATTATATGTTAATGACCGTTTGATTTCATCTGAATCTACTTCATTCTGTCTTAGACATGATTGGTTAGTATTTACAACAACAAGTCATACCGCTAGATTCATTCCTTTAGATGTCACTTTTGATGGTAAGCAATTATTATTTACATATGAACATACATATATATATATATATATATGGAAAATGATGATCATAAATGATCGCTCATTTATAAAATTATTATTTTATAGAATTTAAACTTTCTGATGATACACCAGATGCTAATGATGAATCTCATCGTCGTGTTGAACGTGGTTCAAAAATTGTATTAGCTACTCAATCTAAATCCAATTTAGTTTTACAGGTATATATATATATATATCCTTAGTTTTCATTAAACATCGTATACTTATTTTTTTTCCATTATTATTATAAATTTCATTAGATGCCACGTGGTAATTTAGAAACAATCAGTCCTCGTGCTTTTGTATTAGCTTCTATTCGTGAAGATTTGAAAAAGTAAATGCAGCTATATATATAGAAGTTCAAAAAAAATTAGTAACTAATATATATATATATATTTATTATATAGCCTCAAATATCGATCAGCCTTCATTACTTGTAGACGAAATAGAATTGATCTCAATATATTATTTGATGAAAACCCTCAACAGTTTTTTGATAATATTAAACAAATCATTGAACAAATTCCTGAAGTTGATCATTTGAATCTATTTTTATCTAATTTAAGGTACACACACATATATATATATATATATATATATATATATATATATTAAAAAAAAAGAGGAGATGATTATTTTAACTTAATGAAAAAAAAATTAATTTATAGAAATGAAAATGTAACTACTACTATGTATAAACATCGTGGAACATTAGCAAATACAAACACTCCTTCTGATAGCATGTAAGTATATATATATATATATATATATACAAAGGATATTACATACATATTCATTTCAATTTTTTAATTAAATAGGTTGGAAAATAAAGTAAATAATATTTGTGAAGCTGTTCGTAATGTATTGATTGAATCTGATCGCGATCGATACATGCAATCAATTCTATCTACCTATGTTAAAAGCTCACCTCCTGATTTGGAATCTGCTCTTACATTATTATCTGACCTTAGATCAACCAATATGGCTGCAGCAGAAGAAGCTCTTAAATATACCATCTTTTTATGCAAAGCTGATAGTTTATACAATATCGCTCTTGGTATGTATAATTTCCCTATGGTTCTTATGGTTGCACAACAAGCTCAAATGGTAAACAATAGATAGATTATTATTATTACCATAATTATTTATTTATTTACTTATTTTGCTTTTTTTTTTCTCTTTCTTAGGATCCACGTGAATATCTTCCATTCCTTCAAGAATTACAAAATTTGGATAAATATTATCAACGATTTAAGATTGATGATCATTTGAAACGATATGAAAAAGCTCTTAAAAACTTAGCATTAGCCGGAGATGATCAATTTGATGAATTTATTCAATACATGCAAAAGCATCAACTCTATTTAGTTGCTTTAGAAGAATATGCTAATAAACCTGCACAAAAGAAGGTAATACTAATATTTTTATTCATATATAATTATAAAAGATTGCAGATTTCTTTTTTTAATATCTATATTTTTATTTGATATACGATCTGTATATATAGGTTGTTTTAGACAAATATGGTGAATATTTGGATCAAATTTCTGCATATGATGAAGCCGGAATTGGTAATTTTTTACAATATATAAATAAATAAATCAATAAATAGCTCATAGATCTTTTTTTTTAATAGTATATACTATGGCAAATTCATTGGACAGGGCATTAAACTCTTATCGTTTAGCAGGTGCTTGGAGAGAAGTATTCTCACTTGCTAAACAATTATCCTTCTCTACAGATGATATTCAAGGTTTAGCTTATGAAATCATCAGTAAGTGATTATATGGATATTCATCAAATATATACATATAATGATTAGCTTCATTAAACTTTAATTTACTTATTTATTTTTCATTTAGGTTATTTAAGAGATAAAAGAAGATTTGAAGAAGCAGCTACTGTTGCAAAAGAATATATCAAGGTATGTATATATAAGTGTATCACATTGTTTGACTTTTTTAATGATATTTCAAAATTAAATAATGATTTTTTATTATTATTTTTATTATTCATTATAGGATATTGAAGAATCTGTTGATTGTTTATTAAAGGGTAGTCACTGGCAAGAAGCTTCTCGTTTGGTAATTATCATTATATATATACTTTTTTTTCTTACTAATCAGTTAGTATATTTTTACTTTAATTTGATTTTAATAGTCTTACACAAATGATCGACCTGATCTTATTGAAACACATTTAAAACCAGCTTTAATTGAAGGTAAGATATATATATATGTATATGTATATGTGTATATGAATATTTAGATGAAGCTGTTAATAATCAAAATGATTACTTACATTTATATAGGCTACACACAATTAGATGAAGATATTGATGAATTAACAGCTCAATTTAATAAACAAACAGCAAGATTGAAAGAATTACGTGAAAAGAAACCAGAAATACGTAATTACATATATATATATATATATATATATATAAGATTACAAAAGCTTAGTATATAGATTCATTTTATCTAACTTTTGCTATATATATATTTTAAAACAAAAAATAGCTCAAGACTTACCTAATGATGACACATTAGATAATATTGATATGTTCTCAGATACAACTTCCATGTACAGTCAGTTTACTAGATACACACAAGCATCTTCTAGAGTATCAACTGTTTCAAGCGCTTCTCGTTCAAGCAGGTAATGATCAGAATTTTTTTAAAAAGATAGAAAATGATGTAATAAAATTTATAAACTAATTTTTTATTAAAATTTTATTTATTTATTTATTTGTTCTATATAGAAAATCTTCAAAACAAAAGAAAAGAGAAGAAAGAAAGAGAGCTAGAGGTAAAAAGGGAAGTGTCTTTGAAGAAGAATATTTGGTCAGTTCTCTTAAAAGACTTTATGAACGTTCAAATCAATTACAAAGTAAGTTTATATATATATATACATTAATCACGATTAATATATAAACTTATTGCTTATTTATATATTTATATACATTTTTTTTTTCTTATATAAATATAGATGATGTTGGTAATATTTTAAGAGCAATGGTCCCATTTGGTTATATTGATGAAGCTCGTAATATTCAAATTAAATTTGAAGGAGTCCTTCAACAACTTGAAAAATCTATAGATACTATCTTTGTTCCATTACAATTAGCAGATGCTAGGGTAAATAGAAAAAAGAAAACATAGATGATTTATATATTTAATTAAACTTATATATATTATGGAAATATTTTTTTTAGTTCGCATCTTTATTAGAAATGGAAGAAGCAGCAAAATTACCAACTCAAGTTGATAAACCAGTTATTGCCAAAGTTCAATGGAAATTACAAATTTTGTAGATTATATTTTTTTTAGAAGAAAAAAATCGTTAATATTATCATGTACTCATATTAAATATATATATATATATATATCTAAAATAGCCAAATTCTCATTATTAATACTTTTATAAATATTAATAAAAATAAATAAATGAATAAATAAATGAATATAAAAAGTTTAATTATAATTATGAATATAATAATAATAGTAATAGTAATAATAATAAAATGGAAATAAAAAAAAGGGATATATATATAAATTAATAACGAGTTTTGATCAAATTAGTTACTTTTATACTACCATCTACACTTCCCATTAAACAAGCATTAGTTGTACTAGTCCAATCTACGGTAGTGATTTTATTATAAATAGGTTGTTTTCCAAATTGTAAAATAGGTTTACCATCAGATCCTTGATAAATTGTTCCTTGCGTTTCACCAGCTTTTTCGGGTATAGCAGATAATGGGGATGAAGTAATAGGTGAAGTCAGAGAATTTTGATTATTATTATTACTATTATTATTGGAAGTTGCGGATGATGAAGATGATGAAGATGATGATTTTATGGATGATGATGAAGATATAATGTCATTATTAATGGATGAAGTTGTTGCGCAAAGAAGGTAATCTGTATCAGCACTAAATACAACCATTTGTGATCTTGGTGTCATAGAAAGTCTAGATTGCATGACACCATCATCAGCAATTGAAGGTAATCTTGAAGATCTGGAAGATGAAATGGATGTACGTGAAGAGGTAGATCGATTTGATTTTGGTCTAGGTGTTGGCATGATAGATGTTGAAGTTACTTGAGTAGAAAATGACATAGATGGCTGTGTAGGTGGTAAAAACGCTGGTGGGGGTGGGAATCCTTGTAATTGAGTATTATGTAAACTGACACCAGGCTTATGAATCGACCATTGTGATAATTGTCCTCCATGGTCGATGGTATAAATGGATGTTTCATCAAAACTAAATTGAGCCATACATGCAGGTTGTTTTGACATTGTTTGCCATTCTACAATCGAATTCATTGTTCTTACATCTACATGTATATATATATAAGAATAAGCAAATATATATATGCATATATTTAAACCTAAAAAATTAACAATAATTATATGTCATTATTACCAAATATTCGCATAGTTCCAGCACCATCACCAACCACAAGCATTTGACCATTATGATTATGTTTAATAGTATTTACATCAGTACAAACTTCTTTGGAATCTAATTTAAATAAACCCTAAATAAGTAAAATAAAAACAAGAAAAAAAAATTAGTTGTTTATCTATTTATTGTCATTCTTTTTTATGTTCTTATTTTAATTTATACCGATGATGACATGCTCTTTAAATTCCAAGCTACTAGAGCGCCTTGATTTTTTATATTTTGTTTAATCTTATTATTAGATGCTGCACATATCACTATAGGCTCTACAGGACTAGCTGAGAGTTGAGTAACCCTATATATATATATATATATTAATAACAATTGTAAAAATATCCATATATAAATTTATATATATTAAAAAAAAGCAATATTACCATGGATATTTTTCAGTTGTATTAAATTCTTGGACTAAATTGCGATTATCTACATTATATACGCGAATAGTTCCAGTATCTGTACCAAGGAATAGCTATATTAATGATAAAAAGTAAAACCAGTTAATATATACATATATATATATAATTAAACTTTTTCTTTCTCTTTTTTTTTGCCTTACAAATCTATCTGATCTAGCATCCCATTCTAATGATAAAATATTTGATGTATTACTTGTTAATTTTTGTGGACTATAAGATAAACCTTGGTAACTCCAAATTCTATTCAATATATATATATATATAACAATAATAAAATTAATCATGGTGATCATACTACATTTTAGTTATTGGCCATTCTATATAAATATATATTACCTAACAATATTGTCCATATCGCAACTTGCAATTAAGTTTCCATGAGTAGAAAATTTTGCATGAGTAATAGCTGATGCATGTTCTGAAAATTCTTCATTACTAACTACAACAAATAAATCTTCTAAATCCGCTGAAGTATCATTATCTCCATTTGACGTAGGTTGATCAACTTCATTATTATTGCCTTCATTATTATTATTACTATTATCTTCATTACTATCTTCATTATTGTCTCTATTATTATCTTCTTTATCATTATTTTGATGGTGATGATTATCATCATCATCTTCATTTTTTTCTTTAGTATTTGCTACCTCATTAGAAGAAGTATTTTCATTTACGTTAATGGATGACGTAGCTGTTGATGATGTTGTCGTGGTTGTTGTTGTCGTTGAAGTTGTGATGATTGCATCAGGTTTATTATTACCATTTATTTTACTATGATTAGAATTTGTTAAAGAAGCTGCTCTTCTTCTTATAAGTGATATACCATCTGTCATTTCTTTTCGAGTATCAACTAACTTGATCACATAAAAGAAAGAATACATACGTATTAATAATAATAATAATAATAATAATAATAATAATAATAACATTTATATATATATATATGTATATTACCTGTACTTTGAGTTTAGCTACTTCATTCTCTTTAGCTTCCACTGTTGCTTTTAAATGGTCTACTGTCGTTTTAAGATTTTCAATTTCCGTTTGCTGAGTTTTTCTTTGTGCTTGATCCACATTAAAAGCTAGTAAACTTGGTAGTGCTATATATTACAAGCATGGTCATGATTTTTTAAATAAAAAAAGAAATAATGATCAATAGATGATTTCTTTCTTAAATTTTCTATTTTTGATATATATATATATATATATCTTACGCATATTTTGAAAAATGGTAGATAAAAAGTTAAATAATGAAGTAGTATAATTATCAACCCATTGTTTTGTAAAAAATGTTTCAAAAACAGGATCAGTATTAGGTGTTTTAACATATGCTAATGCTATTATATGTTTAATAATATTAAAGTTTTCATATGATTAATTAATAATAATACAATTTTTTAATCCGGCTTTATTTATATTTATTTACCAAACCACTGAGACCATTCAGGTTTTCCATGCAATTCAGGGCCAAAATTTTCAAAAAATTCCTTTACTTTATCGCGTTTTTTATGTTGAAAAGCTTTATATATATATATATATATGAATATTTAGTAAATAAATAAATAAAAGAAACATATATGTTAATATATATCAATAGTACACTTTTTTATTTTATATTTCATATTTTACCATGCACAAGAAAATGTCGTAATAAGCAAGTTTCAAACTTTTTCACTGTACTCTGAAATCTGGTATCCAATCGAGAAAAAAAACGCATATCCAAATATCGATAATATTCCATTAATCCTTGAACATCCCCATTAGTAATAAAAGATTGTAACTCATCAATTATTTTATCGACCTATATTATAAATATATATATATATATATATATATGTAGTTGTAAAAGATATAGTCATGTATGTGGAAAGTGAAAAATAAAATATATATGTATATATTTCAAATAAAAAAAAAATATAAAAAGATAATAGTTTTTAGTATGTATATATATATTGATACTAAATAATATTACGATATATATTTACTTGAAAACCTTTATCTTTATCCGTTCGACTTTCATTTTCAAGTGCTCGAAAAGTATTTGTAAATCCCCTAAACTGTTTAAATAGTGTTGAAAGATCTAGTCAAAATATTATATATATATATATATCATCAATAGATATCTTTATTTCTATTTTAAAAATAAATAAATAGAATTGTTTATTGACTTACTAAAAGATATTCTTTAACAAGATCATCCACTTGATAAAGTGAATTCATTTTATTTAAAGAATAAAGAAGCGAAAAAAAATTATATATATATATATCAAAAGAAAGAATAAAGAGAGAGAGAAAGAGAATATATCTGATTTAAAATTTAAAAACTTGTTTTAAGACTCCGATACCCTACTCTCTTCAAAAGGACTTATTCAAACCTTATTATATTTTTACTGTTTTTTATATATATATATATATTGTTATGGAAATAATCAATAAATAATCATTTTCGTGAATTTATCAATATATTCTATAAAAGTAATAAAATGTAATTATAAAATACTACTATAGGTTAATTAACCCTTTTTATTCCTTTTTTTGTTTTTGTTTTTTTGGCCCTGAAAATGAATAAAAATTGATCATATATTATGTATATATCCCACCTTCAATTTTCTTTCAATATATAATTATAATTATTATTATTTTGATACCTTCATTATTTTGATGATTTTATTATTTTTTTATTTTAAACAAAAACTATTATTTACATAAAAAAATAAATATAAAAAAAATAGATAAAATGTTATATTTATATATATATATATATAAATATATAAATATATATAATAAGGAAAAATATACGTCAATTGTTAAAATAAGTAAATAAGTGAAAAAAAAAGAAAAAGAATATGAAGTTAAAAAAAAAGAAGGATTAAAATATTAAAAATGAATTATGAATAATTTTTTTTATAATTGTGATGATAATATAAAGAATAAAAAATAAAAAGATTCAAATTCATTTCTAACAAAACACACAAAAAAAAATAATAATTGAATGAAAATAAATGTTTTTTTTTAGATATTTCCACCAGCATTGTATTGATCATACAAAGGTTGTTGACCGGGTTGAGCCCAATGAGCAGAAACACCAGGATTGGCTACTTGACCAGCAGCAACATGGTGAGGGTCTAAACCTATAAATCATATATATATATATATATTAATTACATCATACTAATAATACTAATAATAATAATAATCCTCATTTTTTTATTATCATTTACCTCCACGAGGATACATTTGACCGTTGTGGCCATTAACATGGTGCCAGTTTTGTTGGTGTTGTTGTTGGAAACCACCATGGTGATGATTTTGCCAACCAGTAGGAGGACGGTCCTTACCCCAAGAAAGCTATTAAAAAAAAAGGATCAATATTAATCATTTATTTACGCGTTTTATTGTATTTCTTTATAAATCTTACTTTTGCGGGACGACCGTGGATATTAATGTTTTGCAATTGAACTAAAGCATTTGCAGCATTTTCGTGGGTATCCATCCTAAAAAAAAAACGAAATAAAGACAAATAAGATTAGGAAAAAAAACACTAGCAAAATAAATATTATATGTATATCTATTAATAAAAATTACTTGACAAAAGCAAATCCACGATCAGCTTGTAATTTAATTTCTTGAACAAAACCAAATCTTTGGAAGGGTTGTAAAAGATCATTTTCTATATAAATCATAATATATAAATATATATAAATTAGTTTACATGTGAAAAATCGCGGTGAAAATGTATGATTACTATTATTATTTTCTTTGTTTTTTAAAATATTATTTACGATTAGTTTCAGGTGGTAAGTTGCCAACGTATACACTTGTGACGTAAGCAGGAGTTTGATGAACTGCAATTTCATAAGGTAATTGTTGTCCAGGTTGAGGTGGTGGAGTAGCGGTTTGACCTATTTTATGTTAATGATAAATATGTATATAAATATATATTCTTTTCATTTTATATATACATAATCATCTATAACATTATTTATTATCAATTCACGATAAATACCTTTTTGAGTAGCCCAGTTACAACGAATAGCGCGAGAACCTAACCATTCACCATTCATAGTAGCAATAGCTTGTTCAGCGTCAGTCTTATCACGGAAAGCAGCAAAACCAAAACCTCTTGATTTTCCAGAAACAGGATCCCACATAACATGTGCTTCACTATTTTTATTTATTTATTTATATAACACAAACCCCAATTTATATTTTTATAGTGATTATTTTTTTTTAATAAAATAAAATAAGAATAAGAATTAACATGTTAAAAAAAACTTATTAAGCATATATAACAACTTACGACATGGAATTGAAAGCAGAGAAGGCCTTAACTAACATATCGTCAGTAATTTCAGGAGCAAGATCACCGACGAAGACGTGGAAGTGGTTAGAAGTATCTTCCTTATTTTGAGCACCAGGTTGAGCCCAGTTTACTTTAATTTCCTATATATTTACATATTGATAAATTATTTTATTATATATAATATATATCGCTTTCTTTTCTTTTTTTCTTTTTTTTCTGTTATTACATGATTGAAAATTTTACGACCGTTCATATCTTGAATAGCTTGTTCAGCAGCACGTTGATCGGCGTATTCAACAAAACCGTAATTAACACCAACCTATTTTTTGTTTGTTATTGAAAAAAGGTAAAAGGGTATTTACATAAGTTTCTTTTTTATGAGTGTATTATGTTTTTTTATATACGATCGTCATCTTTTATTTTTTCGTATTATATTTACATAAGGACCGTGTCTTTTAACCTAAAATAATAGCAATAATAATTATAGTTATTATCTTTTTAAGTAATAGTATATATATTTTATATTATATATAAAAATAAAAATACTTACAACAACAATCTTGACTTGAAGAACAACACCAATAGTGGCAAAAATTTCTTGTAACATAGTTTCAGTTACTCTAAATATTATTTTATCATGATAATAATAATAAAGATAAAGAAAAATAAATAAATAAATATAAACCGTGAGTTAAAAATAAACATACATATATTATTATTATTATTATTGTTATTTTATTTTTTTTTGGTCACATCATCTTTTAAAAGTCGAATAAAATGGATGGTATATGTAAAAGATGAAGGTTTTACTTTTTCTTTTTCTCTTTTTTTTTTCATTCTAGTTGATAAATTCATATTCACCTTTGATCAAGATTGCCTACATAAATAGCATTGGAAGATAATTCAGCGTTTTGAGCAGGAGAAGACATTTTTTTTTTTTAGTAATATATATATATATATAAGTATAAAACAAAAAGAAAAAAGAAAAAAAGAAAAGGAAAATAGAAAAAAAAAGAAAGAAGAAAAAAAAAGGAAAAGAGAAAAAAAAAACTACGTATTAATTATATAAAATATAAAATGATTCGAACGTTTATAAAGATCGATACTTTTATATTATAAAAAAGAAAAAGTGTTAAAAAGGAGTGGAAAAGGGGAAGAAGCGAAAAAAAAAATATATAAATAAGAAAAATTGAGCGGCTTGTTCTTGTCGGAATTTAATTTACAATCTTTTATATATATATATATTTATATAATATAATGGATACCATTTTTTTTTTCCTTTCTCTTCTTTTCTTTCTTCCCTTTTTTTAAGGTACTCAGTAATATAATATTTGAATATACCAACTATACTTTATTTTTATACTTGGATAATAAAGTATATTTTATTTTATAGATAGTTTTAACTCTATTATTATGAATTTTCTTCTTGAACATCCTTGAATAAAAACTATAGTAGTATTTAAAAATATGCCTCACTACTACAGATACGAATATCTTTAATGAAAAAAATAATATAACCCAAAAAAATTAGAAAATAAGCTTTCTATTAAAGATTGGCATATTAATAATAATAATGAATATTATAAATATATGTGAAGAAAAAAAGAAAGAATGAATGAAAAGATAAATGGCGAACAAAATAAAAATAATCAAAAATAGAGATAAAAAAACTAGTTGATAATTGCTTAAAAATAAAAATATTAATAGCATGTTTTTTAATCAATATAATCTCATGATAGACAAAAGTTAGTGTAGTATAAATATGTATATCCCACTTTTATTTGACTTCCAAATTAAATGCATTTATTTTAAAAGAGTTGTATTTATTTACTAGTTTACAGCTTTAATTAAATAAAACATAAAATCTTGGCTTTTCTCTATTTCTTAATAATATGTAAAAGGTTATTTATTAAATTATTTATAATGTTGTTATTCTTTAATAATAATAATAATAATAATATATATATCAGATGTGATTAAGTAACTCATAAAAGATTCATCTAAAGTATATTTAAGAGAGTGAAGGTTAAAAAAAGTTGGATTTTCATATTCCGAAAGAAAAGATTAAATTTAAATCCTCCCCTTCTTTTTTATTTCTTTCATTCTTTTTCTTTTTCTTTATTTTATATATCTGTATTATATAATTTTTATAACTGTTTATTTTTTATTTATCTATTTGTATTATTTGTATTTTTATTTTTATATTTATTTATATACTATTTTATAATAATTTATTTTTAATACTATGGTTTACTGTATTCGAAATAAAAAACCAGTTCACCGAAAACTAGTAGTAGGTAAGATAAAAAAAAAAAAGAAAATAACAACAGTTGAGTATGTTGTAGTTGTTACAATAAACCCTATAAAAAAATAATACGGGCAAATAAATATAGATCTCGAATTAATTTTTCCTTATTCTTTATATTCTTTCTCAGTTGGTGATGGTAGTATTGGTAAATCTTCTATTCTAAATGTATTTATTAAAGGTGTTTTTCCTCAGGTACCGAAAAAAAAGAGAGAGAGAGAGAAAAAAAAAGAAAGAGAAAAGGAAAAAAGGAAGGAAAAAGAAAGGAAAAAAAATAAATAGCAACAATAATAATAATAATAAAAAGTAATTAAAGTGTGAGGAAAAAAAAAATTAAATTAAATTAGCTTTTTTTGATTAAATATATTTGATCAAATATCACGTTTTTTTTTTAATCTCTTTAGGATTATCTTCCAACTGTGTTCGAAAATTATATACATGAGATTACAGTAGATGGTCAAACTGTTGAACTTTCAATTTGGGATACTGCTGGTAAATAAGAAAGAAAGAAAAAAAATCTCGAGTGCTTGTTTGTTTTTTTCCCAAAAAAACATAATTATATATTTATGTAACAATATTTTTTTGTTTGTATAAATGGATTTTTTTTTGTAACAATAGGTCAGGAAGAATTTGACCGTTTACGATCTTTGTCCTACGCAGATACCCACGTCGTAATGATGTGCTACGCTGTTGATAGTCGTGATTCACTTGAAAATATACCTAATAAATGGATGGAAGAAGTAATTGATCAATGTCCTAATGCAAAATTGATTTTAGTAGCTCTTAAATGTGATTTACGTGATGATAATGAAAAATTAAGAAAAATGAAATCTTCACCTGTTATGTATGAAGAGGTAAAAATTAATAATCATAGTCTAAATAAATAAGTAAAAAAATTATATGGGTTGGTGAAACCATTTCCTTAATCACTTCGGATTTTAAACAGAATTTGTAATAATGCCTTTTATATATTGATATTCATAACATTCATATAAATAGGGTTTGGCTGTTGCTCGTAGTATTAATGCTGTTAGATATCTCGGTAATAAAAATAATATAACAATCATAATAATGTATATATAGATAATCATTAGGAAAAAAAAAGCAATGATTTCTTATTATTAATATATAATTTTCTTTTATCACTTTATTAGAATGCTCTGCTAAACATAATCGTGGTATTCGTGAAGTTTTTGAACAAGCAGGAAGAGTTGCACTTTCAGGTAAATTGAAATAGATATTAATAGGATATTAAAAACTAGAGACTAATCATCATTTTTCTAACTTATTTGTGATTATTATTATTTTATACTAGTTCATTTAAAAACAGATCAAGATCGATCTTCTTCTTGTATTATTTTGTAATATTCATAGATTTTCTTTTATAATCTTTTATAATCTTATATATATAAGGGAAAAAAAACGTTAGTCTTTAAAACATATACCAAATTATAATTTTTCTCCTTTCCTCTTACTTTTAGTTATTTGTTTCATTATTATTATTTTCTAGTACTTATATTACTATTATTTCACTGTTTGACCAATATTATTATTATTACTATTATCATTATTATTTATAACTATACTTCTTTTTTTTTATTTAATAATATCATCAATAAATTAATATATAACATTTTTTTATTTATAAACGGATTAAAATAATGATGATGATTATTTGTTTATTTATTTATTCAACACGACCTTGGATTTTTAAAATATCAGAAAAGACACCAAAAGATGTAACTTCGGCACCAGCACCAGCACCTTGGATGATAAGACCACTAGGGAAATATTTAGTAGTGAATTTGATGATGTTATCACTACCTTGTAAAGAGGCAAATGGATGAGATCCAGCATATCTAGATTTTTTTATTAAATAAATAATATTAATAAATTAATAGTTATAAATATATATATATATATATATATATATATATACCTCTTTTTTAAGAGAGAGAAAAAATAAAAAAATAAATCAACTTACTTGACTAATTTAACACCAGTTTCGTTACCAACGAAATCAATAACACCAACACAACGTAAAACTTGATTTTCTTTCTTAGCATCTTCATTTAATTTAGCAAAATCACCATCATATTCGTGTAATTTATCTAAGAATTCTTGAGCAGTGGCAACGGTTTGTAAAGGTTTAGGAACAATGTTTTCAACGGGTAAAGTGGATAAATCTAAATCTAAACCAGCAAGACGACCACAGATAGTTACCTTTTTTTTTAAAAAAAAAAAAGTAAGAACCAATCACTATTCTATTTATTTATTTTTATTCATCCAATTATCCATTTATTTATTCATTTATTTATTTCCATTCACTTGTTTATATATTTATTTTTTCCTACTAATCCATTTTTTTTCCCTTTTTTTTTTTTTATTCATCTATTTTCACCTATTTTAGTTTATTTATTTATGGATATACCCATTTACTCATTTATAATTTATATTTATTTATTTTTTTACCTTTCTAGCAACATCAACACCATTTAAATCATCTCTTGGATCAGGTTCAGTGTAACCTAAATTTTTAGCGGTTTTAACAGCATCAGAGAAAGTACCAGTATTTTCACCAGATAAAGTAGAGAATTTATTGAAAAGATAACTAAGAGTACCAGAGAAGATACCTTCAATTTTTTCAATTTTATCACCAGTTTTAACAAGATCAGAAAGAGTGTTTAAGACAGGTAAACCAGCACCAACAGAGGATTCAAAATAAGTGAAAGGAGCTTTACCAGTACCATTTAAATTACCAGATAAAGATTGAATGGATTTATATAAGGAAAGATCACCAGCAATACCCTTTTTATTAGCAGCAACTACACTTAAACCTGACTTTAACCAAGTAGGATATAAACCAGCAACAATGTCAGAAGCTGAACAGTCAACAATAATACTATGTTCAGTAGCATCAGAAAGGTATTTAGCTAAAATATCTAAATTAGCTTCAATACCATTATCTTGTAAATCAGTCTTCCAGTTGTTTAAATCAAGTGCTGTGTAAGACGTGTCTGATAAAAGTAATTTTTTGGAAGAAGATAAACCTACAATTTTTAAACTTTTATAACCAGTTGCTTTAATTTGATTGATTAATTCAGAACCAACAAAACCAACACCAATAATACCAATATTAACCATTTTTTATTTATTTATCTATATGTATAAGAAGAAATAGTAAAAAAGTAAAAGAAAAGAAGAAAAAAAAACAAAAAAGAAAGAGAAAAAAAATTTAATGGTTTTTAAAATGTTATTCAGATCATAGCATTTGAAATCTTATTGGCTCCGAATTGAGTCATTGTTAATTTTTTTAGATTATTTCAATACAGAATCCAAAATAATCCCATATTAAAAAAACTGAATAAATGAATATTTTAAATTATAATGCAAAATATAAACATATATTTGTTATTTTTTAGTTTGGTCCTTTTTATATATATATGATTTGTTTATTTATTTTTGAGCATCAATTTCTTTTTGAGTTTTTGTTTTTAAAGTTAAAGCATGTAAACCTTGTTTAAGTTCATCATCAAGTAAAGAATAAATTAATCTATGACGTTGCATCAATGTCTATAATTTATTATATATATATATATATATATATATAATAATATATTAATAATCAATCCTATTTTAAATATTGATTATTTTGATCACATATATATATTTATTTATTAATTTATCTTACCTTTCCTTCAAATTTATCAGATACAACAGTAACTCTTATTTAAAAAAAGAAGAAAGAAAATAATTAAAAATGCTGTCATAAACAATATAAAAAAAAAAGCTCTTCTTCTTTTTCAGCAACTCCAAAAATAAAAATAAAAATAATATACTTACTTGAAATGAGTTTCTTTATTAGTATTTCCTTTCATAGCAGCATGGTGAGCATGTAAATGAGATTCGTTTGTAATTTCTAAAATAGTAGGTTCTAAGGATTCAGTTACCTTAATAATAATTTTGATAATAAAAGCTTATTAGAACATACTTTCATTTATTTACTAGTACATATATATATTATTATTACTTTTTGTTCAATAGATAATTGAACAGGGCCTTTTTCTTGAGTTGTCATAAAATCGTTTAAAAAGCGAGAAGAAACAGGTGTAGAATATAAACGTCTAGCTACTGATAAAGAAGAAGTTTTGGGAATAGTCAAAAAGGACTTGAGCATAGCTTAAAGAAGAAAAAAAGAAAAAAGAGAAACAAATTAGAAAAGAGGAAAAGGATCAAATAGAAAAAAGGAGAAAAATTTTCGGTGGAAAAAAAAAATAATACACTCAAATCACCTTCGCTGTTTAAAAATGAAGTTCATATAGATAGTGCTCTTTGATTAAAAAGTGCTTAGATCTTTTTTTTAATATATTTAAATAGAAAATTCATCATATAATATATATATATATATTAACTTTTTTTACTTTTTCCATTTTTTTATTAACAAAGAATAATAATGATATAAATTAGAATAAAGTATGATACTTAATAATACCATACTAAACACAACAAAGATTTAATATAAATTTGCTAAAAAAGGAATATTGCTCTTTCATGCACTTTCATCTTAGTAAAAACAAAAATAAAACAAAGTACAAGGAATATTAATACAGAATGTATCACTATGCTATAATATTATATATTGTAAAAGATTTACTTTGTTTTCTTTATTATACTTTTCTTTAAAAAAATGAAAATCGCTAATAGGCAAATATAATTATTTTATGATTGCATTAATTAATTTTAGATAGATAAATAATTGAAAAAAAATAAAAATAAAATAAAGATCTCATCACATTATCGTTAGTTCAATCATCCACTAAATCTGGGTAGTTAAATTAATAGTATTTTTTTTATAAAAAAAAGATACCTTTCAACACCATTAATCCTACTATCTATTGTTTTTTTTTTATTGCTCTTATTCAATAATATTATTAATAGTCAAGGTTATTAATAATATTTATTATTACTAATAAGATTATTCATTATTTATTATTTGCTATATATAAAAAATAATCAATGGTTGTAGTTACTTTATTTAACAAATGAAAGTCAAATATTGTTATAAATATTTTTGTTTTATCATCTTTCTTTACCATTTTTGCATTAAAGAAAAAAACTCGGGGTTGATTTTTTTCTCAAGAGCAAAGAGAGAGAGGGAAAAAAAAATTCAATTTCAGCCCTTTTTTCTTTCACTTTCTATCACTTTGCACTTTTTTTTTTACTGTTATTGTTTATTATTATTATTGTAATATATACATATATATAATAATTTATAAATAAATTAAATGGACGATTTTGATATTACTAGTTTTCGTGATCATCCTTCTAAAGCAACGAAAAGTCAAGATGAATCTTCATATGCTTCTTATATAAAAAAAAGTATAGTAATAAAAAGGAAACTCGTAATAGTAATTACTATGGCATTTAAATTAAAAGTTAACTAGGCAGCTTTTTTACTCACATAGACACTATCTGACTTTATATATAGGAAAACTATTGGGTTTAGATGATTCTGATTCAGATTCTGATTCAAATGATGAAGACGATAAAAAAAAAATTAAAGTACGAAGTCCATCTTTACCAAATAACGATAACTATAGCCCTGATATTAGTAATAATACTGCCACTTCGTCAACTTCAATAGTAACTACAACTGTTAATACAACAATAGAATCAATATCAGAATCAATATCAGAACAATCCTCTTTAGATTTAAAAAATAATAACACCAGGTAATATATATACGAAAAATAATGTTTTAATTTTTTTTTTCCTTTTCAAACATACATTTTATTAATATTATTATTGTTATTATTATTAGTGATATAAACGAAATAATAATTTTGGATGATGATGATGATGATAGTGTTCAAGAAGTAAGCAATGAGTAAGTATATATATATATATATATGCTATTTATGATTATAAATCAAAAATGATTAATGAATGATTATATATATATATATATATATATATAGATCATCATTAAGTATAGATTCAGCACCAACTACACAACAAATATCACATATAGAAACAATTGATTTAGATTTTGATGAGGATTTAGATCCAGAATTAGTTAAAATGGCAGAACAAGAAAATATAGATAAAACTAAATTATATGGATCCTCTGATTCATCTACACCTCAAAAAATAGAAATTAAAGTTCAGTTTGTTAGTTTGAACGAAACCGACGATCCCAATCTTAAAGCTGTCGTTGCTATGTTATGTAAGCCAGTTAAAGTGCATATCATGGATGTAAGTTATATAAAAATATAAGTGAAAATTAAAAAAAGAAAAAATATCATTATCAATAAATAATAATACAATTATAATTAGCAAGTAGTAATAAACAAATAAATATTAATATTCATTCATTCATTTTTTTTTTTAGAATGATCGATTTGAATCATTACTTTCTAGTTACTGTAAAAAGAAACGTTTAGTAATGGACAACATGGTTTTAGTATATGATAAGATACCTGTTGTGTTACGTGCAACACCAGCTAGTTTATCAATGCCTTCAGGAGTAACGAATATTATGAGTAAAGTATAATAATCATATACAAAAGGAAATCATATTAAAAGGAAATGTTCATCATCTTTTTTTCTTTTCTTCCTTTTTTTTTTAATATATACATATGTATATATAGAGGTTTATAATAAAACGGATTATGAAAAGAATATTCAAATGGAACAAGCAAGAAAAGAATTATTATTAAGTGAATTAAATAATGAGTCATTTGATGAAAATCAAGACAATAATGATAATCTGAAAAATGAATCCAAAACACAAGGGGATGATGATCGTTTTATAATCAAATTACGTGGAAAAGATAAAAAAGATGTTACTTTACGAGTAAAACCTGTAAGTTATTATTTATATATACATATATATATATATATATATATATATACATTAAATAATATTGATATATGGTTTCTGATTGATTAATTAATTAATTGATTATTATTATTTTTAATTTTGTTTAGACAACAACTATGGAATCTATTGCCAAAGAATATATTCGAATATTAAAATTGGATAATCAATTGATTGATAAAATTGTATTATCATTTGAAGGAGAAACACTACCATTTCCAACCCTAATTAGTGATACAGATTTGGAAGATCAAGATTTAGTTTCTGTAGATATTCGATGATACTCTCTCCTTAAATTAAAAAAAAAAAAGAAAAGAAAAAGAAAAAAAGAACATAAAAATATCCATCTTCATCATCAACTTCATTAAAAAATAATATTTATACATATACTTTTGATACCATTTTATCCTATTCAGCCACTGATTATATTGTGATTGGTTGAAAAAAGAATAAAAATCACTCTAAAATTTTTTTTTTGGGTTTTTTAATTATGCAATATTGAAAATATTGAAAAACCTTGTATAGTTTTTTTTACTACGTGAACTAATAATCTTAATTGGCGGAAAAACAATAATACTAATCTTTTTTTTTTAAATTTGTATCTGAGATATTGAAATTACAAATATAAATACTAAAAATGTGGAGTTCTTAGTAAAATATTAGCTGATCTTAAAAAAAAAATTAAATAAACATTTATTGATATAAGATGTATCATCATCATTAACATGCTTTATTTAAAATTTTTGCTTTATCTTATATATATTAAGAAAAAATGAGATGCATATATATATACTCTTTCTAATTATCATCATAAAAAAAGAAAATCATAAAAAAAAAACGTATGATATGATCTTTTTTATAAAAAGGTTATTTTCTTTTTTTTTTTTAATCAGGATTGATTACTCAATTTAGAAACAATTGTGATGGGAAATCTTTATATATATAACGCTCTGGCAAAAAAGATGAATTTTTTTTCCTTCATATATTCTGTCATCGTTTATAGTTACACCGAATTATCTATAAATGATCAAATTTGGATAATGAGTAAGTTGTGAATTCAAGGGTAAAAGTAATAAAAAGAATTTTTTTCATATGTATTCATCTCAGTTTATCATACTTCACATGACTATTGTATATATAATATTTATATAATTGTGCTTCGTATTTTATTTATTTATTTATTTATATAAATATATATTTCATATTCATTCTTTTTTAATCATATCATATAAATAAAAATTACTAATTTATGTATTCTATATTTTTGTTTGTCAGGTTTTTTCGAACATGATAGAAAAAAGTCAAGATTAAATATATACATATTAAAAAAAAGGTTATTTATTTTAGCTGATAAAAAAAAAAAACGATTTACCGCTAAAAAGTTTTTTTTTTTTTTGGGAGGAAAGAAAAGGGACTTTGTAATTTATGTTTCTAAAGAAAATCGGTTATTCACGGAAGCTTCGGAATTGAAAAGACTGTAAAGATGGTAACTAACTATTTCAAAATAAAAAAATAAGGTAAAGAAATGATATTTTTACATTGCGACTTTACAGTCAAATGAAAGTGATATGATGCCTCTATTCATTGATATATTTATTTTTTTAAAAAGTAAATAAATGAACGTTATAAAATCACTTTTTTAAAAATTTCATGTTTTTTTAAATTGCACGGGGTTAAAAATTTCTCTTTAGTAAGGTCTTTTTTTTTATAAACCCAAGCGGGATTATATTGTTCGAACATAAAAAAAAAAAAAAACTAAGATTGATTTTAAACTCCGATCATATAATGATTCGCGACTTCATTGTTTCCTCTTTTTTTTCTTCTCTTCTCTCTTTTCTTTACAAAATTTTTTTATTTAAAGTTTCTATATATATAAAATATATATAATATATATATTTATATATTATTATTTTGTTATATTAACGGTCCTATTAAAACATATATAAAACATAGCTATATATAACATATTTATATATATTTATTTATATATAATATTCCTCTTATTATTAAATCCATCTCTTATATGATTATTTCATATTTTTCCTTTATTATCTAAAAGTCAATAGTGTTTGATAACTTGTAAACCTTTGATTTTTTGTATTACAACAAGTAAAATAACTCCACTCTTTATTATTATAAATTAATATTTTGTTAATATTTATACAATACCCCTCTCCTTAATAATTCTTATTTTACGCCTCTTTTTTTAAAAAAAACAAACAACAAATATTTATATCTCTACTACTTCCTTCTTCTTCCCCCTTATTTTTATTTATATAATTACATTTTTTTTTATATTTTAAAATAACCTATGGAGCCTTCAAATATGCTATTACAAGAATTTATTGAAGCACCTTCTAAAGCTGAGTCAATATTAGATAAGCTGACAACAGAGCAGTTACAATTAATTGAAACTACTCTTCGTAACGTCAAGAAAAGAAAATTAGAAAAGGAAGTAACTCCTCCTTCTCCACCTTCCGAATCGGAAGAAGTAACGGCCATGGATGTTGATCCTATTGTAAATAATAATAATAATCCTACTACTACTTTAAATAATCATCATCATAATAATCCTATCATTCAAAATACAATGGCAATGCCTGCAGCTGCTGCACCTACTACTACTGCTGCTACTTCAACCAATCCTAATCCTGCTACTACTTCCGTTGCTGCTGCTATTGCTACCGCGTTAGCTGCTGCTATGACCAATGCTGTTGCTAATACCTTAAAACAACAGCAACAACAAAATCAACAACAAAACCAACAACAATTAAATAATAATAATTTAATTTCAAATCCATCCAATGCTAATGATCAGCTTCTTAAACAGCAACAACAAAAAATCAAATCACCTGTTGAACCTATGGCTGAAGTTAAAGATGGTGTTGAATGGGTATCTTTTGTTTATTCTCATAATCGTGTTATGAAAAAATATACTATTAGAACCGATTTAGAAAATATTGCTTTAGATCAAATTGATGATAAATTTAAAGCTGATAATTGTGTAAGTGAAAAGTCAAAAAAAGAAAAAAAAAATTGGGGACCAAATTGGAAAAATGATAAAAAAAGGAAATAAGGGAAAAAAAGAAAAATCGAAAAAAAGAAGGTTAATAATAGTGATCAATTTTTTTAAATCTTTTTTTCTTTTTTCCTTATCCTTTATTTTTCCAAAAAAAAAAATAGGTTTATCCTCGTGCTAATTTACCTAAAGATCAATATAAAGGAAATCGATGGGCTTATGAAACAGAATGTAATGTATTAGGTTGGAAACTTGCATGGTTAAATATGAGTGAAATATCTGGTAAGCGTGGTTTAATTCAAAGAGCAGTCGATTCTTATCGTAATAGATACCCAAGTATGAGATCACGTCGTGTAGCTCGTCAAGCTAAGTTAATGAATGGTACTTTACGTAAACGAAAACAACGTGGCGATGAAGAAGATGCTTTAATTGAATTAGTTTCTTCTTTAGCTAATAATTCATCGTCATCATCATCAGCTACAAATCATTCTTCTATGGTATCATTATCATCACCATTAAGACATCATCCTGATCATCATCAATTACAATGTTCTTATGTTCCTCCTACAAGTTTAGATACAGCTACTATTAAACCATCCAATCATCCTAAAACAATTGCTATGGAAGATCTTGCTACTGGTACTCGATGTCGTATTAAAATCAATGTTGAAACGGTTTCTTTGGATTATATCCCTCATGATTTTAGATTGGCTAATTCCCCTTATCCTAGATATTTACGTTCAAACATTTCTACTAATAATCGACCAAGAGCTATTGAAGAAACTATTTGTAATGAATTGGCATGGAAATTGGTAAGTTCATCATGAATTTTTTTTTAATGTATGATGACACATTTATGTATATTTGGGAGGCTGGAAAGAAAAAAAACATGATGGTTATTTTTTTCTGGAAAATATGCATGTTTTTATGTTTTTTGTTTATTTATTAATTTATATATATATATATATTTTAAAAATTAAATTAAAATCTAGGCTTGGTTGAATCCTAAAACTTTAGCAGGAAAAAAGAATATGTTACAACGTGCAATTGATTTATATCGTAGTAAATTTATGCCAAGTATGCCACCTAGAAAACATTCTTCTCGTCAACCCATTTTAGCCACTTTACTTAATAATCCTTTATTCCAACAATTAGCCGCTACATCTACATCCTTAACTGCCACTTCTACTAATAATCCTAACACTGTCACTAATAATCCTACTCATGTTAATAATAATGCTCCTACTAATAATAATGTCACTACTACTACTAATACTACTAATCCTATTAATTCAATTTCTACATCCTCAACAACATCTACTACTGTTGCTGCTATTCCTACATCAACATCAACACCAACAACCGCCATACCACTTACTGCATCTGCATTATCAGCTCAAAATGCTCAATTTAAAAAAATGGAAGAAGAAGAAGGTAAAATAATGACTACTACATTATCACCTACTATGTCATGTATCAGTGGTACTACAGCTACATTAGACTTTACTGATTGTTTGTCGCTGGCCGATGAAAATTGTTTATCATCATCATCACCATTAACTTCATCAACCGATCTTATTCAACAACAAAATAGTAGTAATGCAACTGATATTATGTTTTCATCATGTTCACCGTTATTATCATCATGTTTTGATGAAGCTAGTACAACCATTAGTTCAAGTAGCAGCGGGACTAATAGTGTTGTATGTACTCCTAGTCCTCCAGTTTCTTCTGATTTATTTAATTTAGCTATGGATGAAATGTATGATGCTTTAATGTTACCTCCTACTGTGATTAATGATTCTTATATGTCTGATAATGCTAATAATACTAATAATACAACTATGTCTTTATCATCAACATCATCTTCACCATCATTAACATTATCATCATTTAAAAATTATGATCCTTTATTAAGCTCTCCTTCTTTACCTTCAAGTACTCTTCAACCCGATTTATTAATCAAATTAGAAAATGTGGATAATTTTGCTGATCAATTATTAGAACCTTTCTTTTAATTTTTTTTTTTTTTACTTTATTTATTTTATTGTTTATTATATAAATTTTGTATATTTTATTTTTTTTATTATTATCATTTTTATTCATTTATTATTATTTTTTTAGTATATAGCTTTTCTTTTTTTTATATTTATTTATTAATAATTTTATAGTCTTTCTCTTTCTTTCCTTCTTCCCCTTCATTACTTTCACTTATATTACCCTTTATTATTATTATCGCATACATGATTTTTTTATTATTTTTTTATCACTTTTTAATTAGATATATACTCAACTTTTTATGATGTTAAATAGAAATATTATTTTAAATATATTATATATATAGAATGAACAAAAAAAACTCAATTTTGATTAGGATTAATAATAATAAAATAATCTCTTTTGTTTTGTAATCAAATATAATTGTCATCACATGCCCATCACATTTTTTTTACACTTCAGAAAAAATAGAAAAAAAAAAGACAAAAATCATATTACTAAATTTTTTAATCATTGTTTATTTATTATTTACATATTTATTAAAATAAAATAAAAAAATAATCACTAAACTAAATAAAACCAGTTATTTGTTCACCTGTTAAAAATAAAAATAAAGATATATTTAGTTATGTTGATACAATAAACAAAATTATTTATATTGACTAATATATATATAAATATATTTTCTCAGTAAAAAATTGGCAATAATAAGTTTGTCTCCATAAAAATGAATTTTGCAGAACAGGTCTGTTATTTTTTTTCATCATTTTAAAATAAAAATATATTTATATATATATATAATCATCAAGTATAATTATATAAACCAAACTTACCAGTTATATAATAGATAGTCCATACTGCAATAATAATAATAGTAAAAAAATAAAACAAAACGAAAGGAGGAAAAAAAAATTGAATGAAGAAAAAAAAAAAGCTTTTATAACGAACGATGTTTCAAAAAAAAATTTTTTTTGTTCCTTTATTTTATATATTTTATTGAGACTGCTTTTCTTTTAATATTTAAATTTTTTTTTCGGATCATTAATAAATAATTATATTTTTAAAGTTGAGCTAATTTGACATGAGCATCAGTTAATTCAGATTCTAATTGTTCAATACGAGATTGATAATTGGCTTCATTTTTTAAAAGAATGGATTTATCAGTTTCTAAAGCAGCCAAACGGATTAAAAGTTGTTGATGGATAGATTCTAATTCATTAACACGAGAACTTAAACTTTCCATTTTTTGTACTTTACGAAGTCTAGAACGTCTTGCAGCATCTGTATTTCTTTGTCTTTTTAAAGCTAATTCTGCTGGTATATTATTATCAGATATTGATGGTGATGATGAATTCATATCCTTACCATTATTATTTACTGTTGTAGTAACATTAGTAGATGATGACGATAAAGAAGCTGAATCCTTATTATTCAAAACAATAGATGATGATGATGCTGCTGCTGCTGAATGAGTTCTTTTTTTATTATTTCCATTAGATTGTTTTAAAGTAAAGGTAGGAGTAGAAGCACTCATGATATGACTTGATACTGGTAAAGAAGCAGCAGGAGGTGTTACTTTCTTTTTAGGTTTATCTTTTGATATCTTTGTTAAAGATGATGATAAAGATGTCTTTAAAGGTGTATCTAAAGTTAACATCATTTCTAAAGGTGATGATGATGTTGCTGTAGTAGTAGTAGTAGTAGTATGATTAGCTACTTTTTTTTTCTTTTTATTTTCATTACTATTATTAATCTTATTATCAATTGTATCATTCAATATTGTTGTTGTTGATATTGTTGAAATTTCTTGAGTAGTGATAGATGATGGCGGAAGAGTAATTAAATCTTGATGAAAATTAGATGATGATGCTAACAAAGGAGAAGCATCAACAACTAAAGAGTTAAATAATACTTCAGGTGATGAGGATGGAGTTAACATGGTATCATTGATTGAACTTGGAGAAGTTAAAAGCATATCTTGAATAGAAGTAGATGAAGAATCACCATGTTGATTTGGACCCAATAAATCAAATTGATGCCAATCATTTTCCATAGGAGTCATTAAACCAGGATTATCATTATTATTGTTTGTCATGGATAAATAAAGCTGTTGAAAAAGATCGGCTTCCATAGGTTTAAAAAGTGTATCAATATCTGATACATCAATGCAAGTAGGATCCATCATTCCAGAAGTTGGGGTAGAGCTATTCATTTTTTGATTGTTATTATTACTTTTTTTTTTTAGGGTTATTTCTTTTTTAAATATAAATATATAAAATTAAAATAAAGAAGATGATAATAATAGAATATAATATATAAAATATAAAATAAAAATCAATAAAGATAATTTAGAATATATAAAGATATAGATAGATAGAAAAAATGTATATATAAATAAATGTGTATATATATATATATATATATATATATGATGTATAAATTAAATTAATATATAAAAAGTTCAACAGAGTGTTCCTAGTTTACGAGACTTCGATGTCTTTCTTGTTAGTTTACGTGTGTGAAAAAAGTTGTTGGAAACCATTGTTATTAGTTGGTTTTTTGTTTGTTTAAGTTGGTTAGTTATAGTTAAAGTTAGTTGTTATTTTTGTTGTTGTTAAAAAAAATGTTAATACTAAATTCTTTATGTGGTGTCTGGTGTTAATCCGTACAAAATGTTGGTACGCTGGTTATTTAAAGGGTGAAAGCAAACATACTGTATAATTAATTAATAACAAAAAATCAAAGGTTTCAGGAAGTTCAAATAATAAGTATAAAAATAAGTGCTTTAAAAAGAGGATTAATTAATTAAAATAAGAGTTTCTTTTTAATAATAAAAAAAGAATCTCTTAAGTAAACGTTTATAAAAAAAAGAATTTGGATTAAAAACAACAATTTGCCACCACAGCAAATAAATAAAATAAATAAATAAGCAAAGAAGAAAAAAGAAAGAAGAGAAAAAAAAAAAAAGAAAAAAGCAAGGAACGAAAAAAAGATTTTTTTATTGAAAGATAAAGTTCAAACTAAAAACCAATCAAATTTGACTTATAAATAATTTATTTTTAATTGGCGTTAGAGTTTTATTCCGAGGTTACCTTTGCATTTTTTTATATAGTAAAACAGTATGATTTCAATAGGAAAATGAAAAACTAAAAAATTCCTTTTTCCCTTAAAAATATTTATTTAAATACGTTTGGCCGATTTTTTTTTACTTCTATTTTTTTTTTTTCAAGAATAAGAAATATAATATATTGATTAAGATAATTTATATATTCTTTTTTTTTTTTATTTTTATTTTTTTTATTTTTTTTTTTGGCATAGTTGAGAAGCTATTGATTATCAATCATTTTTAGATCTAATTTCTTTTTTGTTTCATCATATTGCTTTGTTTTTTTTTAAATTGAAGAAAGAAGAAAAAGAAAAAAAAAAAGCCAGGTAACTCATCTTTAGTTTTAAAACTTTTTTTTATATTTCATTTTTGATATCATCCTATATAGATTTAAGCAATAATAATCGAAACGACAAAAAAAAATAAATAAATAGAATATTTGATTTATTTATTTTTCTTTCAATCGAGAAAAAAAAAATATTGATTCATCAATGGTCGCACAAATATATATTCCAGACTAACATACTAAGCATACTTAAAGCATAGAGAGAGGGAAAGGGACCGATTTCTCGAATCAATTTGTTCTTTCATTAATATGTATATATAGATACAAAACCATTTATTTTAGCATTCCATTATATATACATTAATTTATTGAGATGGATGACAAATTTTAAATCTTTTTTTTACTTTCAAATTTTAAATGATCATTGAAAAAGATTTTTTTATGAAATATATTGATTAGATTGATAATACTGAAAAGGTATAACATATTATTTTCAATTTATTTTCTAGTCATCCAAAGAAGTATCATTAATTTGATCAAAAGATATCAATATTTGACTTTTAATGATTTTTATTTTATTTTTTTATTAAAGAAAGAGCATTGCTAAACCAGTAATTATCATTAACCTATTGATCATCGGTTGGATAATCAGCTGTGTTTAGTTTAAATTGAGTTGAAATCTTTAGTACTAGCCAGTATTTCTATTTATATATATATATATAATAAAAGTTGATTAAAATCAATTTGTAACTATAGATGACTTATTATTATAATTATAACTATCATTCTCATTTCTTGGTGCCCTATGTACATATAAATGATCAATTTCAAGGAATTCTTAGTAAATAGTTTAATTAAAAAAAACCACTAAAAAAATTCTGATTTAGCGATTAAAAAGAAGGATGATATCATATGGACTATGAAAGCTCTATTGTTTTTATCATAGTTAAAAAAATAGATATAGATCAAATAATGTGAGTTTCTACGAGATATATTTTTTAAAATATCATACTGAGGTCATTTAACTATGTGTATTATCAATAACCCGAGTTTTCATAATTAAATGAATGAAAGAAAGGGAAAAAAGATAAAAAAATAATTTCCTTTTTATTAGATACATAATAAGTAATCATAATAAATAATAAAAAAGTAAATAAATAAATAATACATAATACATAATACATAATAAAAAAGTGGTCAAAGATACATAAATATATATCAAGATATGCAATTAATAGAATGATTTATTATTACTATTTAGATCTTTATTATTTAAAATAGATTTAATTTAATAAACCAATAAAAATAAAAGAAAAAAGAGGGAAATAGCAAAGTATACGGGATTAGATTAAACATGGTAAGAAAAAAGGGGAAAGCTTTTTGTTTTAATATGCAAAAAAAGAAAGAAGAAAAAAAATAAAAAGGGGGTTGGAGTAAAGTGTTTGAAAGAGCCACTTAGAATAAAATTTACCTAATGAAGATAAATAAATAACTTCGAAAAGTTATGTTGTGGTGGTGTGTGTACTTAATTTTCTCTCTCACTTTTGTGTGTATTTTAGTCTAATCTCCGAAATTTTTATATTTCAATTTTTTCACAGGTTTCTTTTTTTACCTCTTTCTTTTTTCTATCTATTATATTTATATATATTAATATATATATACTAGTTTCTTTGTTATATTTCTTTATTTTATTCTTGTTCTCTTTTTTTATTTTATAAAATAAAATAGAAACAATAAAATAGATCTTTTCCTTTTTTATAATTACATATATACATATACACACACATACACACACATATATATGAAACAAATGTCTTCAATATACCATGAACACACCTCACCTTTAAATTCACCTTTAGCTTCACCTATTGGTTCGCCTTATCAACAAGGGGATTGGGATCAATTACAATCACAATTTACACAACAAATGACATTACAACCTCCTATGCGACAACAACCACAGCCACAACAACAACAACAACAAATACAACAGCAACAACCACAACAGCAATCATCATCTACTACTTCTTCTTCAAACTCAGATACCTCTGAACAACAATCCTCTAAGAATAATAATAATAATACTTTTGTACATAAACTGCATACGTAAAGTTATATATACATATATACATTTATTAGAAGAATAGGAATAAGAATCATCATATTTATTATTTTATTTTATATTTATAATCCATTATTATTAACAATAGAATGGTTGGTGATATTCAATATCAACACTTAATAGCTTGGACCTATTCAGGTACGTCATTTATCGTTTGTAATATAACTGAATTTTCAAGAGACGTATTACCTAAACATTTTAAACATAATAACTTTTCAAGTTTTGTTCGACAATTAAATATGTAATATATAATATATAAATAGAAAAAAAAAAGAAAAAGAAAAAGAAATACGTATCAAACTACATATATATATATATAAATAAAATGACAAATCCAGTAATTTATATTTATTTTTTATTTGTATTTTGTACTTCTCTTTTTTAAATAGGTATGGCTTCCATAAAGTAAATAAATCACCAAGGGGTCATCGTACTTTAGCCGAAAATCAAATCTGGGAATTCTCACATAGTAAATTTTTACGAGGTAGAGCAGATTTATTGGATGAAATTAAGAGAAAGGCTTTAGAATCAGATTTAGCGAGAAGAGAACATAATGGTATTGATATCTCTTCACAAATGACGATGATGCAAATGGCTCAAAATGATATGAGACAACAATTATTACAACTTCAAAACAATTTTACTCAGGTGGTGAAAGAAATGGAAGAAACTAAAAAACGGCAGGTCGTACAAATGGAAATGATGAAAAATTTATTAAGTTTTATGTCTCAACAATTAGGCACTCCATGTAATAAAGTTAAAAAAGGAAAACAAAAAAAAAAAGAAAGAGAGAGAAAAAAAAAGTGAATATATATAAAATAAGTATAGTAAATATTTATATTTATACTCACAATTAATTTTTTCTTTTATTTAAATATACTAACTAGTGCCTGCTTCACTTACATTAGATACCAATATGAATAATAATAATAATACTGTTAATAATAATAATAATAATTGCAATAATAATAATAATAACATTGATAATAATAATGATAACCATAACAACAACAGCAATAATAATAGCATTAATCATCATCATAATAACAATAATAATAATCGTTATAATGTAACATCGGCTGAACAGCCACCGCCTATTTATATTACCTCACATGATACTTTACCTAAAACTGAATCACTCTATGTACCATCTAATCAAGGATATAATTCATCACCATCATCGCCACAACTATCACCAGCTAATTCTCCTATTATGAATAATCATAATCAAAATAATAATTGTAATGCTTCTAGACCAACTTTAACGGTTCAAACACATAATCTTCAACAACAAATTCCCTCATCTCCTTCATCACCTATTGGTAATATTGATTTATCACAACCCCCCTTATCACCAGCATCATCTATTAACTCTTATAATGCTGCTATAAATACACCATTACCACCTAGTCCAAATACTTTCTTTTCTGACGATGATCCAGCATTATACTCTCATCCTCATTCTCCTCATGCATCTTTTATGTTGGATCATCCAGCTATCCATTCTGATTCTAATTTAAACCAACATCACCATCATCACCATCACCATAATCAGCAACAGCAACAACAACAACAAGCCATGATCAACCAAAATTTTCAATCTGTTCGTTTTTAAAATAAGAATAAAATCATATTACCTCCCTTTTTTTCATGAAAAAAATTGTATACATTCATTTCATACCTATATTCCAATAAATACTTTTTATTCTTATTAAATATTATTAAAAAAAGTTGAAAAAAAAAATTCGATTTTATTTTGAGACTAAGGTTTATTTATTTACTTATTATTTATTTATTTATTATTTATTATTTATTTATTATTTATTTATTGTTTAATCATTATTTATTTTAGTACCTTCGGGATAGGATGATAAGGTTTAAATATACATGATCAAGTTTTTAATAAAGCAGGTAATATTTTCTTTTTCTTTTTATAACTAAAAAAAAAAGAAGCTCAATCCAATCAAATCCGGACAATTTATTTTTCTTTCTCTGGAAGATAAATAACCAAGAAAAAATTTAATATGTATATATTTTTTCATTTTAAAATAGATCATATAAAAATTATAGCATTTATATAATTTTAAAAAAAATTACAACATATATTATTTCTTTTCTTGGCATAGTTGGAAGAATATTTCATTTATACTTTGTATTAAGATTTCTATTTTATTCATCAATTTATAAAAAAAGAGAGAAAGAAACAAAGAGATTATTTAACACAATTTACTTTTTTTATCGCAATTTTTAAAATTTTAGTATTCTTTTAGAAAGAAGAATGCAATTAAATATTTTTTTAAAAAAAAAATAGGATTTCAAGGGTTTTTTATGAAATGGATGACTAATATAACAACAAATTTCAATGGATGGGATATTTAAGATATATGTGATATATATTTTTTTGTAAAAAAAGGTTTGTAGAAATAATATATTAATTGGTAATGATTGACTCATTATATTTATTTTTTAAATCCACGCCATGTTTTTTTGTATTACAAAATTTTTTGATTTATGAATTTTATTATATAGTTTTAAACCTTTTTTTTTTTTTTTCTTTGTCTTTCTTTCCGTTTTTTTTATTCCTTCATCTTATTTATTTATATACCAATATAGTAATTAGAAGGAAAAATATTTTTATTAAAAAAATAGAAATGGGTGATTTATTAACAAATGTAATATTTAGTGGCTTCTTAATTATTTCGGCAGGTGTTACTTTAGCTTTACAAGCAGGTAATAATAATAATGAAAACAAAAATGATCTTTACTTTTTTTCTTAATCATCATCATTTTTAAATAATTATTAGGTTGTAATGCATCATTTTCAAAAAATGGAGGAGGAAGATCATTTTCTTCAGTTATGTCATTTTTTATTGGGACTCTTTGTTGTTTAATCTTTTTTGGAATTGATGTTGGTGCTACAAATACTCCTTTACCAGACCTTCATAAACTTGAACTTGGTAATTTAAAAAAAGAAGAAAAGAAAAGAAGAAAAAAAAAAAGTGGAGGAAAAAAGTTTATCCAGAAATAGAATTTTTTCTTTATCCTTTTATTGTTTTAAATCTTATCTTTTTTTATTTATTTATTTATAAATACATTTTTATTTGTGTAGCTCCTAAATATGCTTTTATAGGTAATGGGTCATGTAATATTTAACTTATATATATATATCTATATATATGTGTAAAACTAAAATGTTATTCTTTTTATTCTTTTTTTTTATCATTATTATTATAAAAGGAGGAGTAATGGGTTTCATCTATGTAATGAGTAATATTATATCATTACCTCGATTAGGAGCTGGTACAACATTAAGTATATTTGTTTGTTCTCAAGGTAAATTATAAAAAGAGAATAAATTAAAAAAAAGAATACTAATGATTTTTTACCTATTATTTTTATTATTATTATTATAAAAAAAATAGTAATAATGGCATGTATAGTAGATAATTTTGCACTAGTAGGGGTTCAAGAAAGAGTATATTCTACATGGAGAATTTTGGCATCATTAGGACTTGTGTTTTTTGTATTTATTATAGCACATTTTTAATTGATTATTATTTTTATGTATAGAAAAAAAGAAACACCAATATAGAATCTAACTTTATTTAAATATGATCTTGCGTGTATGTCACTAACTCCGATATAAAAATTTGTACTTTTAATTTCTTCTTTATTTTTGACATCTTTACATTTTCTATTTTTTTTTTTAAAGTATACCATAAATAAACGTCGTATGTATCTTAATTCATTTTATAATACATATAAATCTTTATATATATCTATATATTTATATGATGATTTAAATTAATTATGATCAATGATAATTAAAGTTTTATTTTTTTTTTTGTTTCAGGTACATGTTTATTACTATTATTATTATTATTACTATTATGATATTAAAAGTAAGTATATATTATTACTAAATGGATATGCATCATATTTAATTAAGAATTGACGTATATATAATAAAAGAGATCAGAATATTGATCTGTAATTATTATAATAAGGTAATATTCATAAACTCATATATGGTTCTTGAGAATAAATATTGTATAATTTAACTCCGCTGATTATTCAATTTTATATAACGTTTTTTTCCTTTTTTGCTTTTCTCACTGTTTCTTTTTCCTTCCTTTTTTTTTTTTCTTCTCTGTCTTTTCTTAATACAATTTAAATCTAGTTATAATCATATTTTTTTATTCCTTCTTTCTTTTTTCCTTCCTTCCTTTTATTTTATATTTTATTAGTATTATTAATAGTAAGTATAATAATATTATAATAATATTATTATATGTGCATGTATATATGAAGCTAAATCATTACTATTTTTAATATTACTATTATATTATTATTTTAAAAAACAGCTATCAATTTTTGGAATATTTTTTCTATAGTCAGCAGCAATATATTTCTTGTATACTAAATAGTAATAGTAATAATAATAATAATGGATGATTCAATGGATATTCATATAAAAGAAGAAAATAGTAATAGTTCAAAACAAGCAAGATATTGTTTTCAATATTTTGATGAAGCTTGTGATGTTGGTATTGAAAATGAAAATGGAGAAAGAGTTCGAAAGAGGAAAAGACCAGGAAGAAAACCCAATCCACCTTCTCAACAAGAAAGGCGTGCTCAAAACCGTATGGCTCAGCGTAACTTTAGAGAAAGAGAACAACAAAAACGGTTAGAAAAAGAAAAACAATGGAATGAATATATGGAAGAATTAACACAACTAAGAAAAAGAGTAGCTATCGCGGAATATGAAGCTAATTATTTAAGAGGCTGGGTTTTACAATTGTTGTTATCTTGTATTGCTCAGCGTGGTAGTGTTCCTCAGACATGGGTTGATACTCGTTGTCATCCTATTCCTCATCCTACCATGATGCCTTATCCTTTAAGTTTGATGGAAGACGATGAAGCTTTACATATCCCCGCTATGTTGGATTTATTACTAAATGAAGATACAAAAACAATTTTGGAAATAAGAAAAGCTATTGAAGTTTCAGATTATAGTGGCAATTCTACTTGTCCTTTAGTTAATCGGGCTCTTATTGCTAGGAAACGTCAACAGAAATATTTTAATGAACCTGTTAATATACCTCCTCCTCCTCCTTCTGTGCCTACTCCTTGTAATTTTAAATCCATTCATGAAATATTATCTACTGATATCATGTCTTTAAATACTGAATATCACGATATTAGGCTTACTTTTCCCTCAGCATCACCGTCATCAACTAATAATAATAATAATAATAATAAAAATAAAAATAATGATAATAAATCATCGCCATCATCTCAACAACAACAACAAAACAATAAATCATCAATTAAAAATAAAAATAAAAGAGACCCAACTCCAGATCATCATCATCATCATCATCATCAAGATGTAAATAATAAAAAACAACAGCATTTTTCCCCTACATTATCATCATCCAAATCATCACCTTCTTCTAATTTTGTAAATGAAAGTAAATCATCACCATCTATGAAAGCGTCTTTATCAACATCCACTACAAACAATAATAACACTTCATCATCATCACCATCCATACCTCCTTCTTCTCCTTCTACTTCATCCACTTCAACTACATCTACATCTACATCCTCTGTATCTTATTTTAAAAAACAACAAACTCTTAAAGTTGTTACAACTGAAGTGCCAACTTTAAAAAGACCAGAAGATTTATCAGATATGCCACCTTTACAAGCTCTTCATACTTTAAGACTTCAGTTAAAAATTAGTAGTTTAATAGGTGAAAAAATACAATATGCTTTATGCCCAAGTAAGTTAAATGCATATATATATATATATATATATTATATTAAAAAAAAAATCAATATGGTGTGAAAATGATTATTCATTTTTTTTCTTTTTTTCTTTCTTAAATTAGCTGCATTACAAAGACTTATTCCACATGATATTAGAATTGATTACGTTCCAGCTGGATCTATACGTGATAAAATGATTATCTTTCAAGATTATTTTGATATGGATGAATGCTTTCAATTACTTACAAGCCATTCCATTTTTGTAGGGGGGGATATTAGAGATTGTAGAAACTGGGTATTGGATCCTATTGTGACTGAAAAATACTGGTTCTTTTCTCATCATTTATATGATCATCATTTTGATGATTGTCATGTTAGTGAAGATTTTTTGGATTCTTTAAGAGAGTGGAGTATAAAAAAATATAATCTTGGATCACCTTCAACGAAATCTACAACAACTACTACTAATGCTACAACAGCATCAATGACTTCTTCGCCTTCTCCTCTTCAACCTTCCTTATCTCCTCTTGGTGCTCAATTTTTTAATCCAATGATGAATCAATCTAATGCAACGATGATGAATAACCGTAATAATAATAATAATGTCAATAACAATAATAGTAATAATAGTAGTAATGATAGAAATAGTAATAGTAGTTCATCGCCACCTAATTTTAACTCTCTACCTGTATCTTAATATTTATATATATTATTTATTTATTTATTTATTATTTAATAATGGTAACTAATAATAACAAAAAATAAAAATAAAAAACGAAAAAGCAATAAATAATAATAACCATAAATTATTTTCGTTAAAAAAATAATATATTTTATATATATATATGTATAATTTCCTCCAGTAATTATACATGATCTCTGTTTGATTAATATGAGACAAATACCTTTTTATATACATAAGTAATCATAATTATGATTCTTTTAAAAACTCATATATAATAAATCATCTAGTTAAATTATAAAAAGTAATTATTAAAAATATACATTTATATAAAAAATAATTACATAATAAATTTTAGTACTAAATAGGGTATGATTATCATCGACACCTTTAAAATAAATAAATAAAAAAAATGCTGAGTATAAAATTTTTGCATGAATAGTAAAAACCTATTTAAACTAAATTTAAATACCATTATCATTAACTTGTTTATTATTTTTTATCATATAAAACAATACTAAATGCACATTATATTACACTTTTATGTATAAGAACATGTCTGAGTTTTAAAATTTGTCAAAAGAGCACAAAAAAGTAGTCACGTTTTGTTTATATATAAAAGAGTTTCTTGTATATTCTACTTTTTTTTTCTCTCCCTTTACTTTATTATATTATACATATATAACACAGTTAATATTTTTATTAAATGATTTATACTTCATTAATTTATTATACGATCTATTTATTTATTTTGTTAATTAGTTTACATAAAAAGAACTTTATACTAACACTTTTTTGGTGAGTAATCCTTATTTCTCTTAATATTGGTTTATGATATGATGTTTATAAAAATATGACCTTTTTATGTTTTATTTTTTACCCAATAATTTAAATAGGACCCACCTTACTTTCAACAACAACAAGTTGATAATTTCAAGTCTTTTTGTCTATTGAATTTTTGATTGAGGTAAGTATTCGTTTTTGATTTAATAGTATAAAAATAGTAGTATAGAAGTATTAGAATTGGTAGTTAGAAATAGTATAGAAATAATATAGAAATAGTAGTATAGTAGTTGTATAATTCCAGTCTCAGCAGGTTGGCCGAAGTAAATCAATTCAAGCAAGCTAATTTCCAATCAAATTTTCAAGGTAAATTAGTAATAAAATAATGGTATAAATAAAAATGAAAATAAGATAAAAATATAGTAAATGAGTAGTACTATTTATTATTTTAACATCATTTTCTTTTTTTCCTTTTTCTTATTGATTTAATTAAATAAATACACACATAATTGTTGTTAAGTTTTTATTTTGTCTAAATAAATGAATAAACAAATATATAAAGAGCTAGCCTTAGATCATTGTATCTTTATTATTATGATTTATATTTATACATATACAATTGTATATGTATTAGTGTTCATTTTAAATATAAATGATTACATATATAATAGTTAAAATAGTTTAATCAAAGTTATTGGTTATTTGTTTGCATTTTTTTTTTTTAGTATATACTTATTTCTTTAAAATGTACTTATTATATAACAGTATAAAAGTTAAAGGTTCTCCTGTCATTATATATAAATTTTTAATTATATGTGATTTTTTCACTTGTTTTTCTTTTAACTACTCAACTCTTCACTTTATTATTATTATTATTATTATTATTATTATTATTATTATTATTATTTATTTTTTATTTATTTATATGAATTATTTGAATATTAATAAACATAATTATTCTAAAAAATAAATATATAAACAAAAGGATAATGAGTCAAATTCATTCAGTTTATTATAGATCACGTATACTTAAAACATACTTACATATATCCCCAATATTCAGTTCCAAAATACATTATTATGATAGTCTGTTAGTATAATAATCTTTTTAGATGTGAAAAAAAAGAATTATTTTTAGTATAAAAAAAAGATGTTTTCCTTTTTTTTCATTTTTTTTTTTAAGATTTATTTATTTATTTTTAATGAATGTATACAAAATAATTACATCATTCGATTCTTTATAATTTGAATATTCTAATGGATATACTTTATTTAATTCCTCGGATTACACTTTTAAAACTTTAATTTTTAAATACCGAGTTTTAATTGATACACCTTATTTTAATAAAATGATTTATAATAAAATATAAAATATATTTACATATAAAATTGTTATATATATTATTACCTGTATATTGTTATATTTTCTTCTTCTTCTTATTTCTTCATTTTTATATTGAAAAAGAAATAAATATAATCAGTGTAGTACTTAGCCATTATTATGTCTATAAAATATTAACATTTTTAAATTCCATGGAGTTTATATATATATTATCTAATAAAATTTATGATAAAAGAAGGGTAGATGCTATTTATATAACACTTTATTTGGTTTCTTTCTTTTTTTATACTATCTATTTTCATTTTATTTATTTATTTGGGATAATTTTTATTTATTTAGAGATAATACTAAATAAAAATAGGGTTTTTATATGTGGAGAAAAAGTTGTATCTGAAAATAGTAACATCGCCAAATCAGGTGAGCATTTTTTTAAAAATACATATCTGATATACCATATATGCTAATAATCATCTGGTTTATTATGCAGTAAAGTATATTTATCCATACAACCAAAATAAAAAAAAAATAAAAAAATAAAAAATAAAAAATAAAAATAGTGATCATAGTTAAATATCAATCATTCTTTTTTTATGCATCATGCAGTTTATTCTTTTATGCTTTATCATTATTTAAAGTTTTTATATATAAAAATGTTTTTATGTAGATGATTTGTACCTTCCTCTTGTCCATGATTTTCTTGCATTTCTTCAAAAAGTTAAAAATACCTTTACATTAATACCATTTCAAGATATACTACATTTTTATCCAAGTATAGTAAACGTCTTCTAAAAAAATATTCAACTCTTAAAAATTATTTGTTCAAATAAAATAAATATAATATATATATATACTTAAATTATCAATTCTAAAGAAAAATGATTAAAAATAGATTTCGATAAAGTTAAAATGAAAAAGTATAAAAGAAAAAAATGTTTTCTGCCATTCTTTTTTTTTTTTTTTTTTCATTATTAAATAATAAAATCAATTATATTATTATCTACTTCATAAAAAAAAAGACATATATAAATAAAAATGGTATCCTTTGGTTCAATTCTTAGTGCTGGTTTAATGATGGTTATGGCTATTAATGCTTTACCAGTTACCGATTCATCATTAACACTTGATAAGCGTGGTCCAGACGATTGTTTAGGTTTCCGTATTACCTCCCCTCAAGCTTCAGGATTAAAATTCACCTATGGTCAATGTTATGAGGTATATATATATATATATATACTAGTTCACATGTGTATCAGATTATTGATTTTTACTTTTATTTTCTTTAGGTCAGTTGGGATTTAGGTGCATCAACCGTTAATAATATCAAACAAATCAACTTGATTAATTCCAAAACTAACAAATCTGTTGGAACATTAAAATCAAACATTCCTGCTTCCAAATTAGCTTCTGGTAATTTCTCTTTAAGAATGGGTACTGGTGCTGCTGAAGGTGATTATCATTATCAAGTAGTTGCTGCTACTGCTGATTCTAAAACTACTTGTAAACTTAATTCTGCTACTTTCCATGTTATTGTTAATCCTAACTCTCCACCTTCAAGTTGTTCTTAAAAAAAAAAGAAAAAAAATATGTAATGATGTAATATGTATTTTAAATAGGTTTATTTTCAATGTTATTATTTTTATTTTCATATTTATATAAATATGTGTAGTATTATTCTTCAATCAATAAATATCTAGTTTACTTTTTATAAAAAAAAAAAAAAGAAGTTAAAAGGTTTTCTTTGTCATTATTTATTTTATGAGTGAAATTTTTATTATTACTATTTATGTATTACCTAACTAAATAAAATATTTTCAGCATATTGACAAGTGATTTGTAAGTAGTAATTATCTTTATGATCATGTAAATGATCCATATTTAACGTATTGTCATTAAAATTATTATTATTATTATTATTATTATTATTATTACGAGAATGGTAATCATGTTTGCAACATATTGCTGATGATCCATATATTTTGTTACTGTCTGGATTATATATTGATCCATTATACCATGAAGTCATAGAATAACCCTGTTCATTTACTTTTAACCATTCAACATCAATAAGATTCTTATTTGAATCATCCATTAATTTAAATAATGTTAAATTTTTAAACCATAGTTTTTTAATACCATGATTTAATAAGTTAAGGTTGATTACATTCATTGTAGATGATGATGTAGCTTCGAGTTGTTGATCATGATGATGATTCATTTTAAAGGTAATATTGTCACAAATTAATGATTTTAATTTAGGTAGTTTACTCTGTATGGAATAAACCCATTCATTTACATCCAAAACACTAGTAAATGATAATGATAATTCTTGTAATTCATAATATTGATGACTATTATCATCATTTTTTTTTATTTTTAATGATTTATTAGTTAAATGTTGTTGTTCTTGTTTTTGTTGATTAGGATGAATGGTGGCATATCGTAAATTTAATATTTTTAAATGAGGGTATATATCTAATAATTGTGTAAAATTAATATCAAAACCAGGATAACTAGTTAAATTTAATTTTGTTAAAAATGGAAAGAATGGTATATCATTATTAGTATTTATATTAAATGGTAATGATGTTGATGTTGATGAAGCTGATGATGGTGATAATAATATTGAATTAAAAGCAGAAAAACTATTGTTGTACTGATTTTCATTATTGGTATTATTACTATTATGTTGATTATTATATACGTTTAAAGATAATCCTTTTAATTTTTTTTGAAGGATTTTTGACTTTAATATAAATTCCAGCCCAAGTATATCCGTTTTAGATTTTACTTGACGAGTATAATCTAAATCCAGATATTCCAAAGGGTAATTATCCATTTTTTTAGATTTTATGTAGGATTCTAAACATTGAACGAATTTTTCTCCTGACCATATACTTTCAACAAATTGATTAGCGCCTTTAAAATGAAGAGAAATAGATTTTAAAGATTGTAAAAATGATGTTGATTGATTCATACAATTGTCATTTTTTCTCATCAAAAAGTTGAATAAATAAGGTTGACATGATTTTAAATATAAGCAAGTATTAAAATGATCTAACGACGTTTCCTTATAATATTCATCAAATATAAAATCCATATTGAATGTATCCAACATAGGGTATTTATTTAATAAATAAGGATAACAGTGAATATTATCAATAGTTGAGTCATAGATTGATAATGAAGTAAGATGGTAAAATGGTAAAATGGTTGATTTTTTTTTGTTATTATTATTATTACAAATATAATTTTGATTTATTGTCGTTATTGATGATGATTGATTCATGGTTAATGAAGCAGAAGTTAAAATTAATTTTTTCAAGTTTGGACATAAAAAATGTAATTTTTCTAATAACGCGTATAAATCTATTTCCATATATGCAAAATCTAATTGTAAATCAATTAGATTAGGAAAATAATAATTTGTTGGATTAAGATCAGGATGTTGTTGGTATTGATTATTAGTGCTATTGTTGTTTAAAGAAAAAACCTCCAAGATTTCGTAATAATTAAATACAGCACTTGTTAACTGAGAATATAAACTTGGTAGCCATACAGTCACTGAATCATTGTGATACCCAGTTAAACATTTAGTATATTTCCATCCAGGTAATATAGAATGGAGGGGTTCAATGCAATTTGTTGTTGTTCTTGTTGCTGGTTTTATAGTAAAAGATTCAACAAATGGACAAAGTGTTTGAAGTAATTTTAAATCTTGTTGTAATAAATCTACTTGAGAATGAAATACAATAGTTCTTACACGATAACCTCTATTATTATTATTATTATTATTATTATTGTTATTAAAACTTGTCTTTTGATTTTGTTTTAAAGATATTAGCCATTGTTTAAGCTGTTTATTGTCATGTATATATATATCTTTATATATATAATATTCTGAAAGAATAGCCCATGCGCGACATACTAATGAAGTATTAACAAGATGTCTTTTTGATAATTGCGATAAAATAAGATGAATGATTTCATAAGGTAGATTATTATTTTTCATTTTTATAAAAAGTAAAAAAAAAAAATAGGTTTAAAGAAGAAGAATATGTAAAAATAAGGAAGGAAATAAAGAAAAACGAAGAAAAACGATTTAAATAAATAGGGGTAAAGGTTAAAATAATGGGGAAGAGAAACAAAAAATTGGGGTTGATTTATGCTTTATTTTAAATCAAATTCTATTGGCTGATTATAAAAATCAAAGCATAAAAATAATAATAAAAAAAAAAATCAAATATATACTTATTTATTACATTGAATAATACGAATTATAATAATAATAATAATAATAATAATAATAATAATAAACAAATAAACGAATAAAATAATAATAGTAAAGAATTATACTTATTTATTAAAGTCTACCAAATGATTGTTAATTTTTTTTTTCTTTCTTTTTAAATATATATATATATATAAGTTGATCCTATTTTTCTAAACGAATTGGTTTGTTGGCTAATACATCTTTAATTTCTTGAGCTGTTAAAGTTTCATATTCTACTAATGCTCTTGCTAATCGATCCAATTCATCTCTATGTGTTGTTAATATTTCTTTTGCACGATCTTCAGATCCTTTTACCAAATCCTTAATTTCATTTTCAATTAATAATTTAGTTTCGGCACTTAATAGTTGCATATCATCATCATCATGATTGATAGGTCCTACTTTATCACTCATACCATAAAATCTAACCATACGTCTAGCTACATCTGTTGCTTTAATAATATCACTATGTGCACCACTTGTAACATTATCAGATCCAAATATTAATTCTTCTGCCACACGACCACCCATACAAACATCGATTTGAGCAATGTATTCCTTTTTGGTGTATGAATCCTATTTGATCATATATATTTTAAAAAAAAGCTTTTAATATATGATCACTTTTTTTTTCTTTTTCAATTTTTATTTTTTTTTATTTTTTTTATTTTTACTTTATCCATTTCAGGCAATTGAACAGTCATCCCTAAAGATTGACCACGAGGAATAATGGTAGCTTTATGAAGAGGCATAGCACCAGGAGTGTGATAGGCTACCAAAGTATGACCACCTTCATGATAGGCAGTTAATAATTTACTTTCATCTGTAATAATAGCACTTTTTCTTTCTGCCCCCATGATGATCTTATCTTTAGCAAATTCTAAATGTTTTAATGTGACTTCTTTAACACCTTCTCTACTTGCTTGTATAGCTGCTTGATTGACAAGATTAGCTAAATCTGCACCTGAAAATCCTGGTGTACCTCTACTAATAACACTTACATCTACATCATCAGCTAAAGTGATTTTTTTCATATGATGTTTTAAAATTTGCATTCTTCCACGAACATCAGGGAGTGGAACATTAACATGTCTATCAAATCTTCCAGGTCGTACTAATGCCTTATCTAAAAGTTCTGGGAAATTGGTAGCTGCAATAAATATTACACCTTCTGTTTGTGAAAATCCATCCAAGTCTACTAATAATTGATTTAAGGTTTGTTTCATATAGGATTGATCTTTGGGATTTCTCTTAGAACCAATGGCATCAATTTCATCAATGAAGACAATACTAGGTGCTTTAGCTCTTGCAGCAGCTAAATTAAAGTTTAATATTAAAAAAATAAAATAAAATAAAGAAAGGTAAATATATAAAAAATATTTTTAGTTATTTTTATTATTTTAAATTGATGGATCATCCTTTTATTTCCCTCTTTCCATTTTTTTTTCTCTCTCTCTCTCTTTCTTTTTTTCATATACATAAATATGATCCTACCAAATAATTCACGTACTCGACGAGCACCAACACCAACATACATTTCATCAAATTCACTACCACTCATAAAAAAGAAGGGAACATTGGCTTCGCCGGCTGTTGCACGTGCCAACATGGTTTTACCAGTACCAGGGGGGCCAGTTAATAATACACCTTTAGGTAATTTACCACCGAGTTCAGTGAATTTTTGAGGATTTCTTAAAAATTGTACAATTTCTTCCAATTCTTGTTTAGCTTCATCTACACCTTGTACATCATCAAATTTGACGGATTTTTGATTGATGGGTTCATATTCTGTTTGAGATGTAGTTGTTTTTAATAATCCAGAATTTTCCATTGCCAAAGAAAGAATAGTTAAAATACAAAATGCATATGTAACAGTAACACCTAACCATCTTAATACTTTCCATACCATAAATTTACGTCCTTTTTTTTATTTTAATAAAAAAAAAAATAATGATGATGATCAGTTAATCCATTTCTTATTTTTTCAACTTTTTTTTTCAACTAAAACAATTGATTACATAGATATATATATAATTAATTACCTTCTTCAACTACAACATAAATAGGATTTCCTTTATTTCCAGATCCACTGGCAATTGCGGCAGTTCCACCAGCACCACCTCTATTAGCAATGATTTGTTGTAATACTTCCTTAGGAATGGTTTTACTGTTATTATTCATATTATTTGCCATGATCGTCTCTGAAGCAGCTTTACCTGCTTGATTAGCAGCTGTTTCTGACCATGATGCACTTGTTTGTTCCAATTTATGCATGATTCGTGGTAATATTGATTCTGTTTTCCCAGTTTGAGCTAATGCTGCTATATATAATTGCCAACATTCTTCATTATGTTCAAAATTCCCTCTTTCAAAACGATTGATGATAGCTTGTGGATTTTTAGACCTTAACCATTCCTAATAATAAAAATGATGATAATGATGATAAAAAAATAAAATATATTTAGATACATATATATATATATTTTATATGAGTCATACATATATATCCTCTTTTTTTTTTATGGATGGATAGATGAATATATTTATTTACTTTATATAATAAGACTTGTTTTAAAGGATCTTGTGGAAAGTTATTAGCATCTTGTTCTAGTTTTGCTAATTTTCTATGATTAACTATACGAAATGGAAAAGCTGATGAAGAAGAAGAACTGGTTGAAAATGAAGCAGATTGTTGTCGTTGTAAAGAATTTAATCCTCGTTTAGTTGTTAATAGTATTGTTTTATTATCAGGTATTGAATTTATATTTACAAGTGATAAAGATCTTTTTGAATAATTGGTTACATAACTAGGTAATCGTGTATAGATGGACGGTGTTAAATTAATAAACTATTATATATATATAAATATATAAATATATGTTAGAGTCCCTGGAGTATAAATCTATTTAAACCTTGTCTTAATATATCACCCCTACCCCTCCCTACCCATATGTTTTTTTTTTTATATTAGTCATATATTTCTTCTTTTATAAACATAAATGAAAATATAATAAGAGTATTGATAATAAATTGTATAGAAATATATCTAATTTATACCTGTTTATACAACTTAAGGTATTCATATTGAGGCATTGAATATTATATACGTAATATATATATATATATATGAAAAGAAAAAAAAATGTATGGAAGGAAGGGAAATAGAAAAAATAAACCAACCAACCAAAAATAATAAATAAGAAAAAGGGAAGAGAAAAAAATATTTACAACCAATCAAAATCCAATAAAAATGAAAAAATTGAAATTAAACTCCGGCGTCTATTTTTTATTTTTTTTTGCTTTGCTTTTTAGTTTGTGTGTACATATGCACAATTTCAAACTTGTATACATGAAAATATAAATATAAATATATGAAGTAAAAGGGATCATAATGAGTAAACTTCTAAAAAGTTTATAATGCAATACTGAGACTTTTACTTATTTTAAATTTGTAATATAAATTTGACATACTCCTCCATATTAAGCAATTTTAAGCAATTCTATACTGAAAAAACTAAAAAAGGGCGATCATTATTTATTTATCATTATAATTTCATTCCCGCTTTTAAAAAATGGGTGAATAAAAAAAAAAAAAATGAATATCATTGTACCACAATCGGCTTGTACTATTATAAAAAAAAAATCCCCATTTTTGCCTATATGAAAAAAAGGTACATCATTATACTAGTGTTACAAAGTATGTTTGAATATGTTAAACGCGGCAATAACCATTGCTATTATTATATTTTGTTTATGTTTATTATTGCATTTGTTGGTTTATTTTGTTTTGTTTTTGTTTTTTTATTTTTTTACATATTCTGTGAGTTTTACTTTTTTTGTATTTTTTTAATTACTTTAATAGTATTACTATTTTTTTTTTTTTTATGGTTATTTCATGTTTACACAACATAACATATGAAGTAGTTTAATTTATACCAAATCACTCTGTTTAGCCCGATATTATTATTATTATTATATACATTAGCCTCTCCCCCCTTCCTTATAACAAGTTTTTTTTTATATTCTTCCTTTTTATTATTTTTAATTTCATTTTTCCTCTCTTTTTCTTTTTCTTTTTTTCATTTCATTTTATTGTTCATTATTATACATTTATCAAAGAATAATATTCTTAAAATATAATAATGATTAATATCTCATAATCAATTTTTTTTATTCATTCTTTCAACGCTCCAATCAAAAATATCTATATCTATATATATAATAAAATAAAAATCAGATAATAATATATTAAAAAACCTTTTTATTTTATTATTTAATAAGCAGCAATCTTTTTTTTTTTTTTTTTCTTTCTTTTACTTTTTTTTTCTTTTCTTTTTTATATATATATAAATATTTATCTACATTCGTTTTATATTTTATTATATATATATATATATATATATATATATATATATATACATCATTCTTTTATTTATTTCTATCTTGAATATTAATTATTAAAAGAACTTATCCTTTTTTATTTTTATTTTTTATTCTTTGATCTTTTATTTATTTATTTATTTATTTATTATTTTTTTTTTTTTTTTTTTTTTTTGATTTAATAATATAATTATGACCGTGGCTTTGTTACACTATGATATTTTATTAAGTATTATTCCGTTTTTACCACCTATGTCCCTTATAGAATATGCCACAACGTGTCGCCAGCTATGTCAACCAGCTCTTCGTCAATTATGGAATTGTCCCATTATCACTACGCCAAATTCATTCAAATCATTTATGCAATCCTTACTTAATGCCATTTTAATACCAAATTCAACTTTACCAAGATTAGATTATCATCGTTGGATAACTAAATTAACTATCACTTTTCAAACTTTCCAGCCAATATCTATTTATTTATTACAATTAATTGTATTTAACAAATTAACAAATTTAACTTTTTTATCTTTACAAAATACTTATGCAATATTTTCAACTAATATTCAATATCTTCGTTTAAATTGTTGCATTATTAAAAATTTACCAAATAATACAGTGGATAATAATAATAATAATGATCAACAACAAATCAACATTTTATCTAATATGCAATCTATATTAAATAATCAAAATATGCCAATCATAGAATCATTAACATCTTCGCCTTCATTCATTTTATCAATTATGCAAAAAACCTGTTTTGATGATTCATCATTCATTTTACCTTTAACCCATCTATCTATTATTAATTGTACTCTTAGTGTTGAAACCAATAATCAAAATAATAATAATGACGATAATAATAATAATAATAATAATAATAATAGAGAAACAACAGCCCAATTATCGGATGATCACCTTTATTTAATAGCCAGTACTTGTCCAGAGTTACGCCAATGTCAAATGAATGGATTTTTTTCTGATGAAGGTATTATTCATTTAGCTAATCATTGTAAACTACTAGAAGAAGTATATTTTACTTTACCAACTAACTTAGTTCAATCAAATACAATTACCCAAAAAGCAATATATGAACTAGCTATTAAATGTCCAAATTTACGTCGGTTTTCTTGTCTTGGTCAAACAAGAATCAATCCAAACCTAGCTAAAGAAACTTTTCATTTATATTGTCCAAAATTTATTAACTGTGACTTTTAAAATATATGTCCTATTTTCTTTTATATAATTCCATTTATTAAACTGATTTATATGTTTATTTTATGATGATGCTTTATATATATATATATATATATGTATATGCTATTATTTACACTATGTTTATTCTTATTTTATTATGTTGATAAAAGTAGTTGGGAATAAAACAAAGAGAAAAGAAAAAATGAACTTCATTTTTCTTTTTCACTTATTTCTTGTTATCAATTATAAACTCCGATTTCCTTCTCGTTTAAATTTTTCTCCTATATCTTTTTATCCTCCGCTTTTTTTTTTCTTTCCTTTTCCTCTTCCTTTTTTTTTTTTATACTCCAAAATAATATAAATATATAAATGGCACCCAAAAGAACTTCAGATGATATAGATGCTAATAATACATCCATTGAAAATGTATCAACAGAAACAAATGAAGTTAAAAAACAAAAATCTGATGCATCAACAACAGCTAAAAGTAAAATGGAAGAACGTATGGAAAAATTAAAACAGCTTAAGAGACGAAGAGTAAATATTAATAATAAATAATAATAATATATAGTAATCCAACAAATGAATATATATATATATATATATATATATTAATATATATTTTTCTTTCTTTCTATATTTCCTTTTACTATTATCATTATTTTATAGGCAACCGAAATTGAGCAAGCAAATAGAAAAGATCGTAATCTTGAATTCCAAAAAAGTAAAGAAAACCCTCGTTTAGAAGCTAAACTTGAAAGAAAAAAAGAAGAAGCATTAAAGTTACAAGAAAAACAAGTAAGATACATATATATATATATATATATATATATATATATGTATGTATGTATGTATGTATTAAAACTAAACTATTTGTTTCATTCCATTTTTGATTTGCCTTTTAAAATAAAAATAGCAAGCAGAAGATGCAGGTGAGGATTATGAACGAAAACAATTTTGGAAATACTCAGCAGAATCAGTAGCTAACTGGGAAAAAAAGATGGCTAAAAAGAAAAGTATGGCTAATAATGGATTTACTGATCATACTCAAGCAGCACATAAAAAATATGTCAAATTAATATCTGAACTTAAACCCGATATGCATGCTTATAATGAAAAGAAATTGGAAGCTATGGAAAAAGCAATTAGAAATGGTGAAGAAATCAGTAGTTCTGCTTTAGTAAATGATATCGAATATGCAAGTGTTGATAATAAACCATCAAAAGAAGCTGTTGAACGTCTATCTGGTGATATAAAGAAACAGTAAGTAGTGATTTATATATACTAATTTGAAATTTAAATGATCTCTCTCTTTTTATTTATTTATTTAACCAAACTAATCTGTTATTCATTTTTTCTTTCTTTTAGGATTGAAAAACGTGAAACTCGCTCTAGAGAACGTAAAGATGTCAAATATGATGATATTTCTTGGATTAATGAAAAGAATCGTGTATTCAATCAAAAGATTGCTAGATTTTATGATAAATACACTAAGGAAATTCGTGAAAATTTAGAAAGAGGAACTGCTTTATAAACCTCTCTATTATTTTTTTTTATTTAATTCTATAAAGTTTATCAATATATTGATTATTTCATTTCATTTTTTTTTTATTTTATTTTATTTTATTTTATCCATTTCTTTAATTTATATTTATTTTTTTAAAACTTGTATATATATATATAGTTTGATTTATCAATAACAAATCTTATCATTTCAAAAAAATAAAATATATTTATTATTATTATTATTATACAATTTTTTGGTATAATTTTTTCTTTTTTTTTTTTTTTTTAACAAGGAAACAAAATTAATCAATAATAATAAAATTCAAAAAAGATAAACCAATCTTATTTTTCTATATTATTTTTTTTTTCTATAGGTAATTGTGATTTACAACGCCAGATGACAAATGGGGGTTTTGATTCTTTACCTTTATGCCCAGAAGTTGTTTGTTTTTGTGGTCGACAGTTACATAGTGCATTAAATTTACTAATATTTTTCAAACCTTCTATTCCACTTTGTAATAATGCCACTCTTGGGAAATGTCGATTTACCAATTGTGTTGCAAACTAAAAGGTAAAAATTATATATATATATATATGAATGGTTAGTATTATTTAAATTTATATACATAGATTTTATGATTATTTTATGATTATAGTTTTTTATTATATTACATCTGCCCCTTCATCTTCTTTATCTGAAAAAACAATGTGGTATTTTCTGTTTAGTTTTTTTAATACATTTGCATAGCTTGGAAGTTGTTTAATTTGTACATTCATGGATGATGGTATATGATTTTGACTAAACTCTTGATCAGTTCGGATATCCAAAATTAAGCAATAAGGTAATATTTTATATAAATCATCACTGTTTATTCTTGGAGCTAACTCTTTCTTTTTAGTTTCCAGCGATATAGGTCGTTTCCACCATGGAATATTTATATCGTCATGATCATCACTTTTATCACTATTATCATTATTTTTAGTTTTATAATTTTGTTGAGATATATTATGATTACATCCATTTACATGAAGCTTGTTTTCTTCATGCATTCTAGTTGAAACACTAGGTGGTGTTATTTTACACATGGATAAAGCTTGTTGTACGCATTTTTCAATATCTACTTTTGGTATATCATTAATTATTACAATACAATCGTTAAATTCACGAGCTAAAAGTACATCACGCATTTGTCTTAAAATAGCAATCCCTGCAAATAAAGGTAAAGAGAATGGTCCAACAAGAAATTTATCCCATAAATGGTAGATTTTATCCAATGAAAATACATCTATTTTATTATATAAATAAAATAATAATAATAATATAAAATTAAAATAATGAATTAAATAATTAATTTTTGTTTTTGCTTATTGCTTAATTTTTTTTTAATGCTTACGTGTAAATAAAGTTAAGAACCAAGAAATTGCATATAAATCAGGCATGATGCCAATGCTATCCAAATGACTAGAAAGCTCAGGATCATGATAACTAAGTAAATGACGGAACACTGCCAAGTAATCTTGTAATACTTTAGAATTATCTGATAAAAAAAAATTATTAAGAAGTTTTGGTATAAATAATTGAAGACATGCAAATGCCATTGCTTCATCATTAAAATGAAGTGTCAAAAAGGGTGCACATATAGAGTCTAATCCTTGCCAATATACACTATTAGGATTAGCAAATACCCATGCTTTTAAAAGTCGCTTTAATTTTTCATGACCAACCGATGAAGCAAGTAATTGATTATATTGATGACAACGAGGAACATCTAAAAAAAAAAGAACGAAAAAATAAAGAAAAAAATGATATATATATATATATATATATATAAATATACTTACTAACAATATATAATTTACTATTTTTTTTTTATTTTTTTATCTTTTTATTTTTTTCACCATCACTTTATTTTTAATATAATTATAATTTCTTTTGCTTTATAATTACCCATTTCTATTTGACGATCAGAACCAAAATCAGTATATTTATCAATTTTATTATAATTGCGTTGAATATCACCTTGAACACCAAGTATAGCGGCCCATACTTTTCCACGAAACAAAGGAGGAATATCTATTTTAGCTTGATGAATTAATTCTTTTCTAGAAGCAGGATATTGTTTAAGTAATTTTGAAAATAAAAGTTGGCGTTGAAATTGATAATTGCTATCTTGTTCACGTAAAAAGAGAGGTAATTTGTTACTATTATTATTAATATTGCTGTTATTAGAATTAGAATGATTAACATCACCATTCATTAAACTTGTAAATGGTAAACTATGACCATTTCCAGTTGGACTTGATGGAGGTAATGAAGATACTGAATCGGAACGTGTAAGGCTAGTAAATGAAAGTGTACGACGATTTGGTCTAGAAGCAGTAGTTGATGCACCAGAAGAAGAAAGATTACTATGTTGACGACTCATAGATACTGGTGTTAATATATTGTCATTTTTGATATTATTACTATTGGTATTATTATTATTATTTTCATTTTGTTGCTGTTGTTGTTCGTTATTATTATTTTCATCTGTATATATAAATTCATCATCTAAATTGATTTCTAATTTTTTATCATCATCATTATTACCATTTTTACTATTATTATTATTATTATTATTTTGATTTTCATCATTATCCAATAAAAAGTTGACATCATCATCATCTACTACCATAAAATAATTTGTGTCCCATTCAAATCTATCACTTGGTTTATTCTTTTTTTGTCCTTCATCAAGGCGTAAATAAAGTTCTTTAAATTCCAACTTATAAACTGTATCTGAATAAAGATTAGAGGAGTCTCTAATTTTTGCACCAATCTCTACATTTTCCTTTATATCACATACTCTTGGGAGTTTTTCAATCACTGGAGTAGCTGAAAATACATCCTTTTTTGCTGCATCCAATTCAACATCCCCACCGGCTAATTTCCATAAATGATATACTTGAGAAATAGGTAAACTATCCAATATTCTTTTTGGTGATTCTTTTTCATATGGTGTTTCTGAAGTTAAAGTATCATTATCATCATTATTAAAGTCATCAGAAGCAAGTATAGGACCTTTTTCCCAATAGTTTGTTTCAAAAGTAGTTGATGGTGATTTTTTTGTAGAGTTGGAAAGGAATGTTGAAGATAATAAAGAATGAGCATCTGGTCGTTTAATTGGATCTACTTGTAAGCAGCTTAAAATAAATTGATGAAATGATTCATCCATATGTTGATCAATAGATTCTCCATTTTCTGTTGTTGTTGCATTAATATCTTGAGGATCATTTTGTTTATTACTATTATTATTTTTAAGAGTACCATGCTTTAAATAATATAATACATTTGGATTTATATCAAGTGATTCAATATTTTTATGAAGCCAAATATTTTCTTCATTAATTGTACTACTTATTGCTATAAGAGTCATCAAAGAATCAAATATTAATCCAAGATCTGATGTAGTCCAAAATGATTGATGTGTATATTCTTCTAATAAAATAATTCCAAGACTCCAAACATCTAATTTAACAGTTCTATTTTTGGATGGATTGATGATATATTCGGGTGAAAGATAATATGGATAACCAATTGGAAAGTCAACGTCAATACCATTCCCTGTCATATAATTAAGCCCATACCCAAATAATTTAACATTATACTAAAAAATAAATTGATCAAGGATTAATTATTATCATGATTATTATTTTATCTTATTATACTAACTATATTTTTCTTATTCTTATTTTCTTTTTCCTTTTTTTCCTTGTTTTATTTTTACCTCTAAGTCAAATAATATAAGGTTAGGGCATAGACAACAGTGAACAATACCAAATTCATGTAAATAATTAAGCGCTGAGAGTATTTGGAAAGTCATTTTTTGAAAGGAACTTTGTGATATAAAAATAAATATAATATATATATATACTAATATTAAACAGCTATATCAAAATAAATTTTGCTTATATATATATTATTTCTTTACCTAATATCTTTCTCTGAAGTTCCATTTATAATTGCAGTATTGCCTTTCAACTTTTGAAGCGAATAGTCAAAATATTCTGATACTACAAATAGTCTATCTAAAATAAAAAATAAAGGAAAAAATGTATGTTTAGATGACATATACATACAATGCATAACGCTGATATAAGAAGAAATAGTTCAGTTATTTTTATTTTTACTTGCCATTTTTTCCACGATGAATATCAATATATGAACATAGATGTGGATGTCTTATAGTCTATATAATATATAATAGTAATAATGATAAAAAAAAAAAAAAAAGAACAAAAACAAAGTATTTAAAATTATTAGCGCGTAGTCATTTTTCTTTTTCATTTTCTTAATAAATTTGTTTACATATAATTTTACAGTTACTATTTTATTTTTATTTCTTTTAAGAGTAAATATACAATATATTTGCGTACCTTGAGAAACTGAAAACGGCCAATAATTTGAGAAGGTGCGGATAAAGCTAGATGTCCTGATTGACCTAATGCTTCAGTGGAAGCAGCTGAAGCAACAAAGTTAATATATGCTAATGATGGTACTGTTTTATTTATACTTGTTTTTAAATCTATATCATTAGCAAATAAAGCCATTTCTATACTACTCTATGTAGTTTCTCAAACTGAAAAAAAAGATAGAGAGAGAAAGGAATAGGGAAAGGAAAAAAAAATGGTGTACCCAAAAAAAAAAAGAACACATCGGAATTTAAATTTTTTTTTTGTATAACCTTTTTGTCTTTAGCCTTAGTATTATGAACACGTATTTAATATTATGTATATAATAATAAAAAAAGAAAATTTTGTTGAATTTCTTTATATTTATATAACAAATTTATATTTTTGATCACAATTGAAAACACTTATTCTATTTTTATCCATATATACTTTTTTATGAGTAATGGTAATATATATATTTTTATGATCTGAAATATGAAGAAGATAAAAACTATTTAATTATTTGTTTGTTATTTTCTTTATTTAATTTATAAGAAAAAAAAATTATAAAGAATAAAAATAAAATGGTTCAAAAGAGAAGATTACAAGAAAAAAAAGTTATTTTATTTTTCAGATATTGCACAATCAGAAAAGGGAAAATATAAAGTAAAATTGTTACTGCAATAAAAACTGATATTAACACACGCCCTTTTTTTTCGATCAAAAAGGAGAATTATTATAAATTACTGAAAAATCAATCTCCTGAAATTTACCATAGATCATTCGAAAAATTAATTTTATAATAAACATGATGTTTAGATAAAGTACTTGTCTATGTCCCTTAAATACAAAAAATCACTTGGATAAAAACCATATACACTTAGATTAAGGTAATAATAAATTTTAAGAGTAGAAAAAAAAAATTAAGCGATAAAACAATGGATTTTATTTATAAGTTTACTAAGTTTTTTCATTCAATATTTTTTTAAAAAAAGTATTCCAATTTAACATTCAAGGAAAAAAAAAAGCGGTGTTTGAATGTAGCATAAATTTCTATTTTATTAAATGATTGATTAAATAAGGGATTGCAGTTTATAAATATACAAGAAAAAAAATTAGAATTATTTTATGATGCTATTAATTATGATTGTTTGATAGTTGATTTATTAACTCGATTCATTCTTTCTCTGTTTTTAATTTTTAAATTATTGATTTCATCTTCATGTTGTTGTTTCATAAAACTTAATCCAACTGATTCAATGGTAGTAATAATAAAATATCCAATCATCAAAGAAATAAATGTGTTCCAGGCAATTCCAAAAAAGTTTACCTGTATATTAATATATATAAATATTTTGGCATAATTTTAAATTAGAATATATTTTAATTAAATAAATGGTCAATGGGAGTTTTTTTTTCCTAGCTTTTATTTTAATTTTTACCTGATCTGATCCTTCTTGATCATGATGTTTACCAAATTTATGAATTTGATCATTAATAGTTTGAGAAATAATATTATGTATATATGGAGCTGATGTTTCTAATGCTGACAGTAATGTAGATAATGTATTACGAGAAAATGCTAAAATAACGATAAAAGCCTAAATAAAAATAAATAAATAAAAATCATGATTAATAAAATCTATTTATATATACATAAAGAATAATAAAAATAAAGAATGATAAGAATATATAAATACCTGAATAGACGCTTTAATACAAGCTTTACCGACAAAGGTCGCGCCAAAAAAGGTAGCAAATGGAACTAAAAAATTACCACAAGTAATTCCGGCTAAATCAAATAATGGATTTGGTATAGATGCAAATAATAAAATACCGAAAAATCCTAATCTTTTAATTCCAGTATATAAAAAGTAGGTGATGATGTCCTTTAGAGATCCATGTTCAGGATTTTTAAGTCCCGCTTCGAACTTTTGTAACTCTTCAACTTTTCCACCTGATAAAGCAACTATTTAATTTAATTGTTTTATATAAGTACAATAAAATTAGAATATCCATTTTTTATATCATTATTATTATTATTATTATTATTATTTATATATTTAATATACATGTATATATATATATATATATATATATATATATATATATATGTATTCTCCTTACTTACCAGCTCTAGCCATAAAGTATGGTGGTAACTCCCCTAATGCTGTACCAATCCCCCAAAAAAACGTTTCTCCAAAAATGTTTCCATATATTGACCATAATGAAACTATATTATCTTGACTTATTGATGGTGTTAAACATTCTAATCTATTGCTATTATTTATAATGGTAATAATAATAATAATAATAATAATATATATATATATTAGAATCCATCCATTTTATAAATATAAACTCTATTTTTTTTTGAAGTCATACGTTATAATATTTCTAGTTAAAGAATTTGTTCCATTACAATCATATGCTGCTATTGTGACCTCTGCGATATATGGTCCTAAAAATAATAAAAAAGTATGTAACCCGGATCCTAATCCAATAGAAGAAGCTATTCCTAATATAACCCAGTACCCATACCATTTAAATTGACGTACTATCAATGTTACATACTAAAATCAATATACATAAATATATATAAACACTACTTCAACTACTTATCTTTAATATTACTATTATTATTCTCTCTTTCTCTCTTTTTCGTTCTTCTTTTTACTTTTGTATTTTTCATTCTATTTTATGTTTATTATCCTTCATTATTATTATTATTTTTATTTACTTCTTGATGGGGGCCATCTATTTGACAAACCACCCAAGTGATAATAATACTATTGATAAGTGCAAGAGTATGCCAACCATGTCGATAAAAATAAAAAACAACGTTTCGTACTTCATAAAAAGCATACATAATAAAATAGGATATTACTAGTAAAGGACTACTCCATATAGATATACTTTTGTGTTCTTCTTCAAATTGTGCTTTTCGTCGCATAATATATTCTACCAGTATATATATATAAAAGGGTTAAAACCAAAAAAAAAAGGTTTCGAAAAATAAAATAGAATAAGGTTTTATTTTACCATCAAACTTTTCGCCATAAGCTGCTCGGCTAGACTTACGTCTTCTTATAGGTTGTGGATTTATATTATCAGAACTATGATTATTTACCGACATATTTTAAATTAATGGTAAAAAAAAATGAAAGGAAAGGGGATAAATAATATTCTAAGGTTAAGAAAAAAAGAAGGTTAAAAAAGAAGGAAAAAATAAGGAAACCGAGTTTTATTTTTTTACATTCACGTGCTACTTTTAAAGTGCAAAAAAAAACTCAGCTATGATCTTTCATTTAAATGAAAAAAATCGATCATTCTTCTACTCTTTTTAGTAATTGATTATTTTAAATCAATAAATCAATTTTCATATAAAAGTTATAGATATATATAAATGAGCCAATTTATTTTTATTGTAAAGACTTTGTTTCTTTTTTTATTGATTATATGGTTTAATTATATTCAAGAAAGAAAAAAAAAAGTATGGCGGGGTTTAAAAGTACATTGAAAAAAGTAAACGAATATCGTTTTTTTTGCTTCTTCACTTCTTTTTTCTATTTTCTCCTGTTATTTACAAAATATTATATATATACATATATAAATCAAAATATGCTAACATGGTTATATTCTTCTAGAATATATTCATTAATATTACTATTTATTATAAGTTTTATCTTTTGGTCAAGTGATTTATTTTTATTTGGTTGTATATTTATAGCCTATTTTATAAAAGAAGAAAAACCAACAGCAGCAACAACAACAACTACCTTAAATTGGAATATTGACACGCTAGAAGAAGTTAGCAAAGAGCACCTTACATTAAAGCACTTGCAAAAGAAATTAGAAGAAAATACAAGAGAATTACAATTATTATCAGAATATTGGCCAGAAATCACTAATATACAACCACCGGATAATAAAAAAAAGCTAGAAGAAAAAACAAAAGAAGAAAAAGCAAAAACAAGAGAAGAAGAAAAGACAAATGCAAAAGCAAAAGAAATCATATTGAAAAAGGAGTTACTTGAAGCTCATCAAACCATTGAGAAACTAGAAAATGAATTAAACAATACAAAAATAGAGCTACAAACTAATTTTAATGAAAAAGAAAAGAAATATGGAGAAGAAAATGAATATTTAAAACAACAAAAAGCGGCACTATTTTTAGATTTTGAAGCACTTGAAGAAAAATTAGAGGATTATAAAAAATTATATAATGAGCATATGGAAAGTAATACAAAATTAAAGCAAAATATACTTGATTTGCAGTCACAAAATGAGGAATTATTATCACACTTGGAAGAAGAAGAACAAAAAGTCAAAAAAATGGATTTATTTGTTAGAGAAAATGATCAGGAATTACAACGTGTCACAGATCATGCTATACAATGTGAAAATCAAATAGATGAATTAAAATTACAGCTACAACAAGAACAAGAACAGTTAGCAGCTTTAAAAAATATTGAAAATGATATGATGGAATTAAAACAAACATTAGATAGAAAAAATAAAGAAATAGTAGACCTAAAAGAATTAGAGGCTGTATTAAGACAAGAGATTGAGCAAGTAACAAATCATCAACAAGAAATTACTAGGTATCAAAATGAAAAAGCTGAAGAGGAATTAAAATCTCTATTACAACAAATTGAACAAGAAAAAGTATCCTTCAACAAATTATTAGATAATAAAGCAAAGGTAGCTTTGGAAATAGATGATTTATCCGAACAATTATTTCAACTTAATGAAACTAAACAACAACGTCTTAATGAATTACAAAATTTGAATGAAAATATAAATATAGAGAATTCATCATCGTCCGATTATATAGAGAATAAATTGTTATTTAGAACTCCTTCTAAACGCCTTGTTAATGGTACTACTAGACAAGAAAGATCATCATCCATTCCAAGATTATCTTTATCTAGATCAACTTCACTTAAAACAAATAATCATCAAAGACAACATTATGATGATATGGAACGTGAATTATACGATAAAACTCAACAATATAACGAAGCGGTTAAAAACATGGCTCGCCTTGAAACTATGGTTGGTGAATTACAACGGCAATTGGAAGATTGTAAATCTCACTTAGAAGATAGAGACTATAGATTACGTCAATATTTTGCTAAATAATCATTTTTTTTATTGCGCCATTATTATAGCCCTTTGCTTTGCTTTTTTAAATACTAATAATAATAATTACCTTTTTTCTTTGTATACCTATAATAAAATTATTTATATTTATTTTTATTTCTTGGCTATTTTGTTGTTATATATAATTAAATATGTATATTGATTATTTTGGATACAACAGAAATGAACCTTAATTTTATATTAAAAAATAGCGGAATTATACAATTTTCTTTCTCTTCTCACTTTTTTTTTTTTCTCCACCTTCTTTTTTTCTTCACCATTATTATTTCTTTTTACTCCTGCGCTACTACTAATATTATTATTATTAATCGTATTTATTATATCTACCTTACTATTTAAATATTTTATATAATAAATGACAGTACAGTCTGAATTAGTGAAACAACGATCTTTTGGTTTATTAGAAAAATACCAAGTATCTAAAACTTTAGTTGGGTGTTATGGATCAGTTAGTTGTACGGCCATACTTAAACATGAATCCTTACCTAGAACATACGATAGTGATTTAACTAAATTTTATTTAAAAATGCTATATCCAGCCATCAGTCAATTAGTACAAAAGCATCCATTCCTTAGTTTGGTTGTAAATGAATATAAAGAAGCTACTGCCTATTTTAGTCAGTTGGCAAGTTTTTCAATTTCAAAAATTGTTGATATTCAAGAACAAACAACACCATTTTCATTGGAAAAAGTAATTGAATCAGCTTGTGATCAAGAATTAATTAATGATGAAACAATGACACTTGATGTTCCTTTATGGCGTTTAAAAGTATTAGTTGATCCAAAAGTACTTGATAAATGTACCATTATTCTTTTTACTCATCATGTTATTATGGATGGAAAAAGCCTTGCTATTTTTTGGGATGATTTATTACAATTCTTAAATAATAATGATGGAAATGATGTTGATAGTGTTGATGATAATCAAAACTGGATAATTTATACAAAACTACTTGAACCAATGACATTACCTTCACCATTTGAATTGCGTGAATTAACACCAAAACCATCTATTAAAGATTATGGAGGTCTCTTTTATAAAATTATAGGAAAATCTATCTTACCTATTAAATTACAAAAACAACTTGGCTTCATTAAAGATGTATGGGAAGGTGATTATCCTGTTCAGAAAGATGATAAACATCATACAAAAATTATCATTGGAAAACTTGTTGGTAATGATTGGTTAAAAGTTGTTCGCTTAGCAAAAAAACAATATAATATATCTGTTCATGCGGTAGTACACGCAGCATTTCTTTTAAGTTGGGCGGAGTCTTATCCCGAAATGAATACAACTGTTACTACTCCAATCAGTTATCGCCAATTAATTAATGCCAACGGCGAAATTGGTAACTTTGTAGGTAAGTAATACTAGTTTATTTATATATATCTATTTTTATCTATTATACAAGAAAAAAAAAAGAGATAATTAGCTTATTTAAATTGTAATGGCATTTATTTTAAAAATTGTAGGTGCATATGAACATACTTGGTATTCAAATATAATTCAAAATCCACCATTACCGTCAAATTCGACAACAAAAATTCAATCTGATTCACCACTTATTTGGCGACTTGCAGCACATTATCATCAACATCTTCAAACAAATAAAGAACGGTCATGTATTGGTGGGCAATTTTTAGGACTTTTGAAATATCCAAGTGAATATTGTGGCTATTGGTACGATTTCTTTAAAGATCATGCCTTAGGACGTTCTGGAGGTTTGGAACATTCTGACCTTGGTAGATTTGATATAAATAATCATGGTACCTGGGAAGTAGAAAGCTTATATTTTGCTCAAAGTGCTCAAACATATACCACTGCTTTAGGACTTAATTCTATTGCTGTAAAAGATGGACTCTATGCTACTTTCACTTTACAAAATAAATCACTTAATGATTCAAAAGCAAGAAAAATCATGGATAGATTTGTAGAAATATTAAAAAATATTGAATAGACAAAAAAAAATCAAGATTTCAAACATGATCATGCCCTGGGTTTAAATTTTATTACTACTATTTATATGTTTCATGTATTTTTTTTTACTTTTCACTCTTTTTCTTTTTTTACTACTTATATATAAATACTAATACTTTTACATTTATAATACTGTATTTTATAATATCTTAATAATAAATATTAAAAAAAAGTAAATAAATAAATAAAATAAGACCAACCATTCATTATTAACAATGTCTCAAGAAGAAAAAGATAGAGAATTAGCCATTGCACTTCAAAAACAATTAGAAGAAGAGTTATCAACGGGCTTTGCAGTTGAACCTAAAATAGATTGTCCTCATATACCTACAACCATTTATAATGAAGTGAATATAAGGCAGCCTTGTCAAGAATGTGGAGATGATAAAGAAAACTGGCAGTGTATTAGTTGTGGCATTATATTATGTTCAAGATATAGAAAAGCCCATATGCAAGGACATGTTGAAAAAACCAACCATTACACTTGTTTAAGTTATTCTGATTTATCTTTATGGTGTTTTAAGTGTGATAGCTATATTATGCATGAGGTATATATATATATATATATATATATATATATAAGAATGATAAAGAAAAAAAAATGAAAAATGATAATAGCTATTATACAATAATAATAATAATAATCATTAATCTATTATTATTATTTAACTTATTATCTAGACTCTTGATGATTTAAAATATAATGCTTATCTTGCCAAATTTGGCAAAACTCCTCCAAATATAATTACATGTCAAATTCAGGTTACTGATCAAGTCGCCTCTTCATCCTCCAATCCAAACCCATATTAATAGTTCATGTATAAATAAGTATATATTGTTTATTATTATTATTTTGAAAAATAATAATAATAATAATTAAATGAATGAGTAGTATGTATATAAGAAATAATAAAAATTGAATATTAAAATTTAATACATATAAAGTAATATATATATATATATATATAATCAATAATATCATTTTAATTCATTTTTCATTATATTTATAAATATATAAAGGAATAATAATAAAAACGATAGTAGAATAGTATATGAATTTTTATTAAATATTGTCTTTAAAAATATTTATGAATACAGTTCTTCCTTTTTATTATTATTTAACAAACTAAAAAAAAGCATATCAATTCTTTTAAAACTTAATGATATGTAATAAATTGTAAACAAAAAAAAAAAAAAAAAAAAAAATTGAGAAAAAGGTTTAAACTACACTATAGAAAAAAAAAACTCGATATTTGGTGATATTTCACAAATATTAGGCGGTTTTTTATATTGCAATAATAAGTATTATTTATTCATATTTTTGACTACCAGATAAAAATTTGTCTTTTTTTACTATTCATAAAACAAGCTAATGTTAATTACTCTAAAATCTTGATAAATAATAATAAAAAGGAAGCCATTAAGATCATCTATTCAATATATAATTGATTATATAAAAAGAAAAAGATAAGTGGTAAAAGCAATACAATTTTTTTTACTTTTTTTTTTGAATGGTATGATATTATAATATTTAATAAAAATATAAATAAATAAATAAATAAATAAAAAAGATTAAATCTAAAAGAATGTGAAAATAAGATGCTACTTTACAAAAATATAAAAATCGTATATATGAATAATCTATTTACAATGGAAAAAATATAAAAAGAAAACAAAAAAAGGGGGATTAAGCAGCAGAGGTAGTGGTAGTAATAGTAACAGATGGATTATTTAAAATATTTAGTACACAATTATGGCTACAACCTGTTGGGCATTGCTTTTCTTTAGAAAACCATTCCTTCATATGTTCTATATGCCCACCGTGATTACATCCTTGGCACCATACATATAAACCTTTCACTGTTTGATGACTATATAAATAGATTAAGTATATAATAAAAATTAAAAAAGGGAAATAAAAAATACAATTAACAATGTTTATATATATATATATATTATATTTACCATATAGAACAAGAATTTAATAGTCGATGGCATTTGTCACATGCCCATGCACCATTAACTGTTCCTGATACTAATTTAAAACAGTTATTACAAGCAATATTGATAGTTGTTGCCATCTAAATTTAAAATAATAATAATAACAATAAACACATTAAAATGAAAGAATATAAATTGATTAATTGATGTTATGATTATTAATTTACTTGATTTCTCTCTTGAATACTAGGGATCTTGGATGCTTTTATAATCGAAGTTGCAGCTGACCATAATTTGAATCGATGCAATATATCTATCGTATAAATTACCAATTAGGTATTTAGATAAAAAAAAGTATAATTAATTTCACTTTTCTGTTTTTTTTTTTCTTCATTATCCAGTTTAATCTTTTAGTTTACCAATATAAGAATTAAACCAATCTTGTAATCGATATTCGTCCATATGAATATAATTTTCTAAAACTAAATAAAGTGTCACACACATTTGAACATCACCCTATCAATAGAATTTTAATGTATACGTAAATATTGAGTTTTAACGAACTTTTTTTAAAAAAAATGCAATTACTTGTTCGGTGTAATATTCAAATAAGCCCATAATAATATTATCATGCTTCCAAGTTGGCCAAAGTTCACCAGCCGTTGATTCTTGGCAAGATGAGTTGGTTGTTTGTGTAAGTTTTTCATCATCATCCTCATCATCATCATCCTCATCATCCTCATCATCCTCATCATCTTCATCATCTTCATCATCTTCATCGTCTTCGTCATCATCTTCATCGTCTTCGTCATCATCTTCTTCATCATCATTAGTCTATTAATAAAATTCAAATATATTTAAGTAATAAATATTATTTATTCATATTCTATTTTTTTCTTTAAATATAAACAAATAGAAATAAAAACTTACATTATCATCAAGAATATCTGTTGAAATAAGTTCTTGTAATTGATTTATTTGATCTATAATAAGATAATTGAAATTTAAACCATAAGCTTATTGATCCACTTGTTTTAAATATTCCTTTTTCTTTTTTTACCATCATTATTATCCATTTCCTTCTTTTTTTCTATTTCTTGTTGAACTAACAATGCTACAATCTTCCAAGTTTGCGAAGTTCTGTAATTCCCCATTTTCCAAGCCAACTATTATTTTTTCAAATATATTTATATAAGTCTATATATACTTTTCTTTTTCTTTTTTTTTTTTTTTTTTTCATACTTGACTATTTTTTTCACAAGATTCAATGGCATTATCACTTGAGATTTCGTAGTTTTCGGCAAAAATAGAAAAAGTTTCATAATCAAACAACGGTAAATGAACTATTCCACTACTTTGTAAAGGTATATATTGAACCGGCTATTTATATATATATATGTATATAATTAAATCAATTTATTAAATTAATGTATTTTTATTTTTAATTTCGATTTATTTATTTATTTTTCACAATAGATTTACCTCTTCCACTGAAAATAATTTTGCTGCTGATCGTTTACTTTTCTTTGTAACAGTAATGGATGATTTAGTAGTTCTATATATATAAATCATTATTAGGGTATACATTTTCTTTCATCCTTTCATTCTTTTTTACTTATATATATATAACTTACTTTCTATCAACAAAATCATCATTCACACTTTTATCTACTACAAATGAAATGTCACCTTGAATATTCCAGTTTAATGCATTACGAGGTAATAATTGATTAATTTGATAACTTGCTTGAATTTCTTGCCGAACAATATATTTATCTTTAGATACTGAAAATAAAACATCAGAATCATACCATACAAATCCTAAATAAATAAATAAAAATGAAATTCATTTAATATTTATATATGATCAATACTTATTATTATTATTTGTTTTTTATTATTTTTTATTTTTACCAGTTGGTGGTGTTTCATGTTCATCGAAGGTGTATATTGGAATACTAGGTCTTCTTATATCCCATACATGAATTCGTTGATCATTCATTAAAGAACAAGAAGTTACTTCATCATCATAACCTGGACGCCATTGTACGCGAACAACAGATACCATGGTACGTATTGTATATAAAGGTCTTCTATTATCAGCACTCATATCCCAAACTTTGATTGTTTTATCTCTTCCTCCACTTGCTAAAGTCCTTCCTGTTGGATGCCAATCTACCGTTAAGCATGGTCCATTATGAGCACTTAGTTTACGATCATATATTGCTTTTGGACTTCTCATATCCCATTTCTATGAATAATAATTAAATAAATAATAATGTTGATTTAATTTAGTAAAGCTTATGTACATATAAATACTTTCTTCTCTTTTTTTATTGTTATTATCATTATTACCTGAATAGTACCCGTTTCAAAGGCAGCTGCAAAATCATGAGACACCATTGGATTATATTGTACATCTCTAACAGATTCTGATTTACCTTCAAACTTCATTTTAGCAGTTTTCGTATCACGTAAATCCTTTTAAAGTATAATTATATTAAAATGATTTAAAAAAAGTATCATTCTTTTTTTTTTTTTCCTAGTACATATTTATTTTTTTATTTTACCCAGCATCGCATTGTACCATCTTGGGAAGCACTTAATAAAATATTACCATTATCTTGTTGAAAGCATATCCTATTCACAGCTCTTGTATGTTCTGTAATAATACGATCTATATAAAAAATAAAAAATAATAATAATAATAATAAATTAAATACATACATATATATATATATATATAATGGTTATTTTTATGTATGTATGAATATATATTTATAATGGGTATATACCATTTTTGCTGCCAATTTTATTTATATCCCAAATAACAATAGAACCATTTGTTGCTGCTGTTGCTACTTTTGTTTTTGTTGCTAATAAAAATAAAATGAATATTATTAGAAGAGTTCTCTTTATATATATCAAACAAATAATAACAAGAAAAGAAAAAAAATTAGGGTCTTACCATTATTTCCCCATTTTACATCGTTACATGTTACCTTCAATTGACTACCAGCTCTTAAATTAATAGATTCAGCTAGTTGAGTTGAAGATATAGTAAATGTTTTAAGTACTATTATAAAATAAAAAAAAAAAAGGGAAATGAAAAGGGTTATTTATATAAATAAATATATATATATATATACTACTTATTATTATTTACCATCGCGACCAGCGACAACAATGGCTTCACGATCTGGAGAAAGAGATAAAGCAGTAATAGCACCAGATACACGAGTACGTAAAGAAGGTATATTTTGTAATGGTGGCATATTTTCCAAAATAGAAGAAGGTGATTGGTCATGTAAATTGTCGTCAGAAGAAGAAAGTTTAGCTGCTGCAGCTGCATATAAACCTGTTTGAGACACCATTTTTTGCATCCTTCCAATACTAATACCATTAGAAGGTATACCAATATTCATAGTTGACTGTGTTCCTTTACCTTGTTTTCTCATTATTATTTTTTTTAGTATATATATACTTTTATATATTTATATTTATTTATTTATTTATTTATTGTTATTATTTATGCGTTTATCTTTGAATTGTATATCATATATATATAAATGTAATAAAATAAATATGGAAGGAAGGGAAGGAAAAAAAAAATAATAATATCAACTTTACCTACCTATTTAAAAAAAATAAACTCCGCCCTTTTTTTAAGAGCTTTCTTGAATTTCCTTTTATGATTATTGCTTTATTATTATTTGCTTCATTATCGTTTGAGTTTTATTTAAATGATCATTATTTGAAAATCATTTATGTATATAATGCTATATGAAGTATATTTTATTAAAAAAGGATTAATTTTTTCTTTAATTCTTTATTTCTCTAATATCTATATACTCATGAATGAATAGAATAGATCTTTGGCATATTTATATTTTAAAATCACAACATAGCAAAACATAAAATCTAAATTTTATTATGCGCATTAATTATAAAAGTCTACTCAAATAAAAATAAATAAAAATGTATATTCATCTACTATTAAAACATAATGTATAATATATTTCAATTATTGCATAGAAATAAATATTCATTTTTTTTTTATTTCTTGTATTTAGCGATACTAATTATAAATATTAAAATGATAATTCCTTTTTATTTATTTATATATTTTTGTTTTTCTCTATAAATATATTTAATATTATTAAATTTTTTTTTCTGGAAATTGAATATCATTTGGGAATATAAATTCCATTTGGAGCATTTTTAAGATCTAATCCTTTATTACCAGCAGCATTTCCTGACCAAGATTGATTTTCAGCAATACAAACATCTTTAAGAGCTTGAGGTAAAGTTATTTGTTTTTGATAAAATATTTCAGGAGCAGTAATAAAAGTAGCAGCTAAACCAGATTCTAAATGCCAATCAATGTGACAATGGAAAAACCAAGCACCAGGATTATTAGCATGGAAACGAATAAGAATAAATGAATTGGCTTTGATTAAAAATGTATCTCGACTGATTGGATTCTTTGACCATTCCACTTGATTATTATCACCTGTCCATGTACCATTACCACGACCCACCATATAAAAAGTATAGCCATGTAAATGAAAAGGATGATCACCATCATCCAAATTAGTTATTGCTATTTCAACATATTCATTATGCTTAAATACAAATGCCATCGATTGAGGTCCATATACTTTTGGATTAGATGTATAATTGCTACCAATAGTTAATAATGTGTTTAAAGAAGGAACTTTGGGTTGTAAATAAGGTACTTCATTAAACATACCGCGATTAATGCCATCATTGGTGACTGCAAAATTAAATGTTAAATTGACAGATTGATCAGGTTGTTTTGGTAAACCTGTAGAATCGATGAGTGGAACTAATGTGAAATCATCAAAGGTACTAGCTGTACCAATATCTTGAATAGGTGCAAAATTCTGATGATTATAATCATAATAAATAGGTGCAGTATATTCTATATTTTTTTAAAAAAAATTAAATACACATATATAAGAATTCATAATCATTTATAAATACGTATTTGCCATCTATATCATCATCATCATCATTATTATTATTATTAAAATTACTTGTTGTTAAATTTTTAGGCATATTATCAAACATATCAGGATCCATATCAGCATGCAAATAATAATTAAGATCTGTTGAATTTTTAGCCGTGACAATAGCAGAGATGCGTTGAGCAGCAGTTAAATAAATGCTATCCACAGGAGTACGCTGAGTTTCAATACCATCGACTTCAATAATATCTAAAGTATGATTATCAATACTAAGATAAAAAGTACTAAATCCCGACATATTAATAAATCTTAAACGATATGCTTTGCCAGGTACAAAATGAAAAGTTACATTAGTATTATCATTAATTAATCCAGATTGAGGAACAGGTTCATAACCTTCAGGATTATCAACACTTAGGAATGTTTTAGTGTTTTCTTCACTTTGGGCATGATACCAGTCTATTTTTTTTATATAGTAGGAAAAAAAAAAGATAGAAAGAATAACGTTAATTTATCTATTACTATTTACTTTTTTTTTTTATCTTTTAGTAATATTATTATTACTATTATTATTACCTGAAACTGTAACTATTATTTCTTCGTCATATTGATATGTTTCATTTTTATTATGAAGGATTAAAGGAGCACGTAAACCATCCATATATTGACCCTATTAAAAACCATTTTATTAAAAAAAAAAGTGAATAAATACTATACATATTTTTATTTTTACTGATACTAACAATGAAAAAAAATAGAAAGATATTTTACCTTGTAGTGACTATGTACCCAATAAGTTCCATATTGAGTGATATTATATTCATACTTAAATTTATAATTAGAAGGTATTGCGCTAAATAAACCAAATGAAATAAAAAAGTTAAGAATTAAAATTGAAAATGGTAAAGAAGACTAAATATTGATTTTTATAGGAGTTTTAAAAATGAGTAATATTTTATATACATTACCATTGAGTTACACCCTAAATGAATACAAATTAATTATATATTAAGCGTTAAAATCATAGGTATCTACTTTATTATTATTATTAAAAAAAAAGGAACTTACCACAACACCATCCATCCATGGTGATCCATTTTGATAGCAACCATGAGAATGAATAGAAGTAGGAACATCCAGTTGATTATCAACGTTGATTATTAAAGTATCACCGATCGTAGCATGAAGTGGTGGCGGACTAATTGTATATATATAATGATTATCAATTTCTTTTTCAACAACTTTTTAGTTCTTTTTTTTTTAAAAAAAAAGCACTTACGGCCATTTTCCGTTAACACCTACAACTCTACGTTCATATAAATTATCAGGATTAGCATTGGTATAGGTTATATTCCAATCATATCGAACAATTTCACCGATAGTTACTCCTGTAAATAATAATACTAAATTCAGTAAAAGCATTACTTTACAATCTTAAATTATAATAATAAATAATGAAATGAACGAAATAAAAAAAAAAAAATAAGCACACTTATATTTATACCAGAATAAAAGAAGTATGAGTTTTAGAAAAAAAAATCAGTTGAGTGGAGATTTTGTTTCATAATGTAAGTTTTCTTTTGATAATCGCTATAAAAAATCACCCCGAACATTTGTAAATTATTACCAAAAATTGAGTTTTTTTCACAAAACTCGCATTTTATTCTGAGATACATCCCAAACTTTAGTTTTTTTTCTATAGTGAATGATTGTTTTTATATACTAATAGAAAATCTTTATTTTAAAACATAAAGTCATAAACGGGAATGATTATTTTTCTTTTTCTCGATAAAAAAAAAATAAAAAATAAATAAATTAAAATCAATGGCTATGTTTAACATCATTGTTTGGATTACAATTGTTTTATCGTATAAAAGATTTATATACATATCGGGTAATCTTCATTCTTACAAAGACTAAATAAATTAAAACCAATGGCTATGTTTGATTCTATTTGGTTGAATAACATGTTTAAAAGTAATATTATTAATATTTATCCCTATTTGCTATGATTTTATATATACATATACATATATATATATATATAATATTCCATTGATAAAGCTATATTTAATATATTATAAATATACTTGTAATATTAGTCTAATCAATGGGCTTATCGATGACTTTTCTTTCTTTCTTTCTTTTTTTAATGCTAAAAAAATAGAATTATTATATAAAACCATTTTTCTATATATAGATTTGGTTTTTCTAGTTTGTTACTAATCCTAAGCTTTCTCATTTTATATATAGTTTTATTTTTTTTTTGAATAGAATAATCGTAAATGTAATGCTCTTTTTAGATCGTTAATATTAAATGCTATCTTTCCAAATGATAAACACGCGTAATCTCCTTTTTTTTTTTTTGTATACAAAGGGCTGAGTTTTCCTTTTTTACCTTTCAATATAGCATGATTTTTTTTTTTCATAAATAACTAATCCTTTATTGTTTACAGTAACCATGAAAAAATACTAACCTTCTGAGTAAAATGATATAGATTACCCAGGTCAATTGGGTTACGATCTTTTTTTATTAAAAAAATAGCATGTATCTTTTTTTTTTCCTTAGACATTTTGATATAATAAATAAAAATAAAAATCGCTCATTCTACATCCTTTCCCCCACTCATATTAATAGGCACCTGAACTTGATTTTGTCACTTTCCTATTTTAGATATTTTTACTAATATTTGTTTATAATAAATATATATATATAAATTTATTTATATAGATAACAGAACTTATTATATATAAAACGATTAAACAACTCCTTATTTTAATACATATATTAATATATTATCATCAATAAAAAAAAAGATAATGAAAATGATTAAGTACATATATAATATTAATAATATAAATTAATATAAATTAATATGGTAAAAATGATGACTGAAAGTGATTATTATAGGTAAAAAGTATATTACATATTATATTTGGAGTTATAAATAATAATGATCATGATAATGATTTTGTTTTTTTAATAAATTTGAAGATGAATTGGGAAATAATAAAATATTATAAAAAATATTTGCATGTGAAATTAAATAAAATCGCCATTTTGATCATATTCACATGGATCGATCTGGCTGTCAAAAATTGTAGCTTACAATGAAATTTTAATTTTTTTTTAATACGTGTTCATATCTGATGACCAACGATATATACATTTATCTTTTTTTTCTAAAAAAAGGTGATGATGATGATGGTGATGATGATATAGAAATAGTAATAATAATAAAATTAAAATAAATAAAAATAAAAGAAACCATTTAATGAATAATAGTATATACTTGTATTTTTATTAATTTTTTGATCATTTCATTTTTTTTTTATAGGGTCCTTTTTTTTCCACGTGTAGAATAAACAGATTACTTATTTTGGTTCAAATCCGACTATATAATTTTAATAAAAAAATTAGAATTTATAATGTCCGCTCTTATAGTCGGGACAAATAGCGTTTTTCTTGCGGCCAAGATATTTTAAAAAAAAAGTCGATCTGGGCGCGGTCCCAATTTTTTTTAAACTATATTCATATATAAACTATTTTTTCATGTGTCTCTTTCTTCCCTTTTTTTCCCTCTTTCTTTTCTTTTCTTTTTTATTTTAATTTATTATTTACATTTAAAACCTTATTTTATAACAAAAAAAAATCAACAAATAAAAATAAAAAATATGACACGTTGGTTTAACCCTACGTTAATTCATTTAACATCTTCAACATGGAAGAGTAAGTCAACAAAGAGATTTAAACCCCATTATCGGTCAGTCAAACATTATCGTATCATCAAAGAATTAGCTAAAGGATCCGCTGGTATAGTTTATTTAGCCATTAATGTTTATACAAGAAAATATTATGTTATTAAAGAAATTAATCAACATAAATTACAAAAACAAAATGGTTTAGATGTTTTACAATCACGACATCCAAAATATCAACAACAACAACAAAAAGATAATGGGGATGATGATCTTGATCGTAATAATAAAGAAAATGGTATTCAAAAAAGAAGAAAATTAATGGATTCTTCTTTACCTATGATAATTCAATCTTTATCACATTGGTCAGAATCTGAAATATTAAAATCATTAAATCATCATCAACATATTATTCAATGGGTAGATGCTTTTGAAGAAGACGATTCTCTTTATTTAGTCATGGAATCAATTAAAGATGCTACAGTTTTAATGAATATGAATGATGATTCTATAAAAGGTTTTGATTCTTCTCTTTATCATTCTATTTTTACTCAATTGGTGAATACTTTAGAATATGGTAATAAGAAATATATATATATATATATATATATACGCATATCATAATTTAAATCATTTCTTCTAATTTCTGATTTTTTTTTATTTATATATATATAGTACATGAAAAAAATATTATTCATGGTGATATTAAACCTGAAAATATTTTATTAACTAAAGAAAATGAAATCAAATTAATTGATTTTGGAAGTGCTATCCAATTAAATGATCATCATGATGGCAATGGTGAAAAGAAAAAGAAACATTTTTCTTTATCTCAACAACAACCAAGAACTACACCTGCTTTTGCTGCACCTGAAATCTTAATTCCTAATCATGAAAATGATCATCAAGAAGCAGAATCATCATCCTTAACTCTCAAAGAAAAAATGACTTGTTTAGATATTTGGTCTTTGGGAATGACTTTATATTGTATAGTTTATGGTACTTTACCTTTTGATTCAAATCAATCTCATTTCCATTTATGTCAAACTTTAAAATCAATGAATGAAATTCCTTTACCTACTACTACCACTGCTAATGATAATGATGTTGATCCTCAACTTTTGGATTTAATTTCTAAAATGTTAAAAATCAACCCTTCAGAAAGAATCACTTTGGATCAAATTAAATCTCATCCTTGGTTTTTAAATGTTGTTTGATATCATTTTTTTAAAAAAATTATCCTCTTATTTATTTATTATACTATATTTATACTTATATATACATATATATATATATATATATATATGTTTATTCCATATCTTATCTTCCATCATATATATATATATTTATACTTATATAAGAAATTGATGACGATGATCATCATCTTCTTTATATTCTTCAAATGAATTTTGGCCATAATTATTAATATCCTTTTTCATATTTATTTATATGATATTTGAAGGAAAAAAGCCCTTTATATACTTATCCATTTTATATTTATTATTATTTATATTTTTATTGGATGATGGAAAAGATCTTATACTTATCTCCCCCCCCCCTCTCCCTCCTCTCTCTATTATTATTATTTTATTATATATATATATATATATATTAGATTACAATGATGATTATTCAATTTTTATTTTATTTTTTTTATTTATATATTACCATGATTTTTATGCTTTTTTTATTATATGCCCTTCCCTTTTTATGCCATTTTTTTTTATAAATATATTTATGATTATTTATTAAACAATAATTATTATATTCCTTTTTTATTTTCAAAATAAAATTAAATAAAACCTATACTATATACAATATATATGTTTCTTTTTTTTAATTTCTTTCTTTCCTATTTTTTTTTGTGAATATATATATATATATATATATATATAAAATAATAGAACAAAAGATTAATAAGATAAAAATAGAGCTATTGATAAGATAGCCTAATGTACAATAAAAATATAGTCAATAAGAATTCTATATAAATATAATATATATATATATATATATATTAAATAGATTAAATAGCACCATAAAGTTGCTTTTTTAAAAAAAATATAAAATAAATAAATATAAGTATGAAAAATAGAATAAAAATAATAACAGTAATGATTATATAAATAATAATAATGATAGTGAATTATTATTTTGTTTTGTTTTTGTTCTTTATACATTATATATATATATATATTAATTAATCCTTTTTTTCTTCTTCTTGTTCAGTGACTTTAACAATATCATCATGATTATCTATGTCTACTTCCTTTTTTAAATCATTTGCTTCACTATTATTATTAACTGGTAAAAGTGATTTTAAAATATGTTCAAATTGAGGTAATTCTGGTACTTTTACTGGTAAAGTAGGTTGAGTAGTTGATGATGATAATGAAGAAGTAGTGGCTGCTGTCATAGCTGCTGCATACATATTAGCCATCATGGCTACCGCTTGAGGATTTTTCATCCATGTTGACATATCCATAGCAGATGATGAAGTAGATATAGATGGTGATGAAGTAGATGGTGATGATGAAGGGGAGTTAGTCATTGATGATGAAGATGTATTATTATTATTGACAGGTGTTTGTTGATCAGTTTGAGTTTCAGTGGTATTAGTGGGTAATGATGAAGATGAGGGTGAATCAGTTTTGATATCATTTTCTATAATAGTTTCTTTTTGAAGATGATCTTCAATGATTTCTGATGAAGCTGATGTGTTATTATCATTTTCATCTTTTAATGAAGGATGAGTATCACCATTTAATTCTTCTATTAATTTTTTATAACCTTGTACATCTAAAAATCCAAGTTTTTCTAAACAATCACGAATTTGATTAACCAAAGCAGTACGTTGTTTAGTATTTGCAAGACAAGGTAAAGCAGCTACTTTTTGTAAAAAGGAAACTCCATGGATTTGATCTTTTAAAATTTCTTGTAACAAGTTTGCATCTCCAGCTAAAGTATTTAACAAAAGATGACTGCTTTCTTTATCTTCTTCTTGTTGTATCATTTTATATACAGTTAATGATCCTAATTTATGTGTACATAATTTACCAAGATGTGGAATAAGACGTGGACATAAGACCCGATAACGACCTACTATTTCCGATGTGTCTAATAACCAGATTAATAATAATGTACCATTGGCATTGGTAGTTAATAAAACTGCATTTTGTACAATGGCACCTGCACAATAGATTTGTTGTTTCTTGGTAACAATAGGATTTTCTAAAATGGCACGAACGGCTCTAGCACCAAATCTACCTTGTCCAATTTCCCAGCATTTATCTACAATAGCATCAAATATATATTGATTATGTTCAGGTCCCATTCGAAGACAGCATTGAACAACATAATTTCCAAATTGATCTAATAAAAGTAATGGCACATAAGGAGCAACGTGTTGTCTGATTAACTGAATCTTTATTAAAGAGAGAAAGAAAAATAAAATTAGTATCATCAGGTTTAAAAATAAGAAAAAAAAAAGATTTAAATAAATATACATACTTGACCAGGAGTACTAGCGTAATCAATAATTTTTTGAGCGGCCCAAGTCCCATTTTTATGTACACCAATAGCAGCTAAGTAAGGTGCAATTCTTTCTAACATCATATGTTTTGTTGAATCAACACAATGTTCAAATAATTTTTGTACAACAGTATTGCCAATATAATCTATTTTTTTTAGAGCAAACAAATAAATATATATATATATATATACAAAACAAAAAGTATTAATATTTATATCTATATATAAACATATAGGGACCACTTTTTTTAACTTACCACTACATAATTCTACAATCTCATTCATACATTCATGAGCAATCATCTCTACATCTTGTATACCTTGACCACTTTCCAAACGTTTACGCATATCACGGAGTCTTAAAGGTTCTAAAATTCTATCAGAGCTCAACTCTGGTACAGAGGGAATAACTGAATAATAACTAATTGGTATACGATCTTCTTGTTTATTATCATCAGGATTAGTACCTAATTGTTGCATAATGAACTGTCTTTCAGCAGTGATGGCTGTATAAAGTGATGGTTGAGTTAATGGTTGTTGTCCTGAAGCATTCATCATCATCGTTGTCATCATCATTGCTGTAGCCCATTGTGCTGCTTGATATGTATCTATTGGTAAATTATTATTACTATTATTGTTATTGTTATTGTTATTGTTATTGTTATTGTTATTATTATTATTATTGTTGTTGTTGTTATTTCTATTTTTATTGTGATTATTTCTATTATTATGATTATTGTTATTGTTTCCGTTATTGTTGTTATTATTATTATTATTATTATTATTATTATTATGATTGATATTATTATTATTGTTGTTGTTATAGTTATGATTGGTCATATGGTTGTTAGAAGTTGGCATCATAGGAGAAATCATAGTTAAGCCTTGCTGTTGCTGCATGATACCTTGTGATACAATTGGGTACCCATGTTGACCAGGATAAATAGGTGCCATATAAGGTTGAAAAGTAGTAGTAGTAGTAGAAGGAGGTCGTTGTTGTTGCTGTTGTTGTTGTGGATAATAAGAATATGGTTGAAGAGGAAGATGATGAATAGCTTGAGAGGGTGATGATGAATTATTAAATGTAACATAATCACCATTATTCATTTCTTCAGCTGTAGGTGATTTTGCAAATCCAATTCTAACTGTGCCTGTTCCTGGACCTAATATTTCTTTGTTTTGAAGATGTTTTCTAGCTAAAACGGCATCTTCTTGATGTTCAAAATTAATAAATCCACAGTTTTTATGTGATAAAACACGAATAGATTCAATAGGACCAAAAACTTGGAAGATAGCATGTAAAATAGCAGTATTTATATTTGAAGGAATATTACCAACCCCTAAATAATTTTTTTTTAAAAAAAGCATATATATACATAATTAATAACAAATACTTAATTTCTCTCCATCTATTTATCTCTCATCCTTCTCTCTTTTTTTTTTTTTATATTGTTATTAATTATTTACTTTTTTCTATTTCTTTTTCTTTATTTTTTTCTGCACCCTATTTATTCACTTATTTATTTATTTTACTTTATGTATATTTATTAACTTACATAATGCACGCGTAGGACCTTGAGCATTTGGACCTGCTTCATTCGTAAGAGCCATTGCCAAAGTAACATCTGCTTTACCATACCCAACACGAACGGAAGTACCAGCTAATTTACTTCCAAGTCTTGTTTCTAAATCATTTTTTGCAGCTATAGCTGATTCTACATTAGCAAAATTAACAAATCCACATTCTTTATCAGATAAAATTCTAGCACTTTCAACATGACCATACATTGAAAATTGTTGTATTAAATCATTCACACTAACAGAAGGATTGATATTTCCTAACCATAATGCACGAGATGGAAGAGCTTGAGCAGATGATGAAGGTGAATCTATTAAAGCAGATGCTGATGATGATGAAACAGAAGGCATATTATTATTATTATCATCCTATAAATAGTAATAAAAAATAGTAATTAATTAAATTAATATTACTTTATATATAAATATTTTTTTTCTCTTTTTTTTTTTTTTTTTTTTCTATTATTTTACAATATGATTAATATCATCAGATAAATTAGTTTCATTAAAATCGTTTCTATTTGATAAATCTAATAAATTGCCACTAGATCTAGATATACGTAAAGAGTGTTGAGTACTAGCAGTAGTGTTAGTAGGAGTAGTATTATCAGATAAATAATGCTGAGCTAATCTTTGTTGAGAAGAAACAGAATTTAAGGTAGGTTGTAAAGAGGCCATATCAAAAGGAGAAAATCGAGATAAACTTGAACCATTGTTATTATCATCGAGATGTGGATCGTCCGCCATACCAAGGCTAATAGCACGGGGCCTTTGCATTACACTTGATCGAGTTTGTGGAGAAAATGGAGAAAAATTTAAAGGTAATAAGTCACCAAGATCATCTTCTTTTGTAGAAGGTGTACGTGTTGATACAGTATAAGCTCTATGTCTTTGTTGCATATGTGGAGTAGGTATTGAAGGAGAATTTGTAGAAGAAGAAGCAGTAGCACTTGTATTTATTACATTATTTACACCGTTATTATTATTATTATTTTCATTATTATTATTGTTACTGTTATTGTTTTTATTAGTATTAGAACTATTATTAGTGGCGTTATCATCTAAACCTAATGAAGCCAAAGTACTTGCAACAGTATCAGAAGCATTTTCTTCCATAATTTGATAAGGTGAAAAACTAGTGGAGTTAAATAATGTAGTACTAAAACCTTGATTAGTTGTATCAGAAGGTAGTGTCACAGAACCAGACCTATGTCTACCACCACTAGTTGTTGCTGAAGTAGGAAGTGGCAATTTTGAAGTTATTGAAGAATAAATATCATTATTATTACTTGCACTGTTATTATTATTATTATTATTACTATTATTCGAGATAATATCATTTAATGGTGCATAAGGAAATACTGAAGAACGTGAAGGCATAGTATCAGCCCTTGGTCTACGTATAGTATTATTAGGTAAGCCAGGTACTTGAGAACTACTTGTGAAAGGTGTTGAATTTAACATTCTTTCAGAAACATCTTCAGGTCCCCTAAAAAAGTAAAGAGAAAGAAAGAAAGAAAAAAAGAAAAAAAGAGAAACAATGATATTAATGATATTATTCATATTTATTTTATATATTTTCCTTTTCCTCTTTGGACTATATTCTTTTTCTTTTCTTTTCCTTTTCTTTCCTTTATATATGTTTATATATATTTATATATATTTATATATATATATATATATATATATATATATTACCTAATGACAACAGAAGGATTTACATCCTGACTAGAAGTATTAGGTAGAAAAGAATTATATTTGCGTGAATTTTTTTCTGATGTCCACCTGTATTCCATTCTTTTGTTTTAAAATAAAATAAAAAAAAAAAGAAAGGTGTTTTTTATTTTATTTTATCTTTCTTATAAAAGTAAGTTATTCTCTTCTATATTTTTCTTTTTCTTTTTTTTTGAAAGAGAATGAAAAGCTAGAAAGAAAGAGAAAGAGAAAAAGAAAAGTTTGGTAAGGGAAACAGAAGAGTGAGTGAAAAAAAAAGCTATTTTTGAATTCCGTTTTTTTTTTTTCCAGACGAAAAATAATTTACCAATTGAATGGCTTTATTAGGTACAGTGACTTTTTTTATGAATTGGGCTAGGATGCTGCTAAATTATAACCCAAAATTTTTGAATTTTTTTTTGTAAAACTTACTACTTTTTTTTTGTATTTATCAAAAATCAAACCTATTAAAGTTATTAAGATAGCTAAAAAACAAAAACAAAATTAACTTGCTATTTTTTCAAAATAATTGCTTAAAAAAAACTAATAAGCTTTTAAAAACGGTTGGTTGAAGCGTGAAATTAAATTTTAGTTGGCAAGAGAGGGAAATTGAACGCTCAAAAAAAAAAATATAAACCAAAAATTATATTCCATATAAGGAAGTGGGCTTTAAAGTTATACTCAACTGATATCTGCATCAATTTTTTTTCTCTTTATTTCTCTTTTTTTCTTTTTACCAATTTTTTTTCTCATTTTCTGTTTATTTCCTTTTCTTTATATATTTATTATATTTATTAGCATATGAAACTTTATAATATTTGCCATGTCGATGCCTTCTACACCCACATTAAATATAAATAAACATCCTAACACAGTTAATATTCCAAAAAATATGTGAAATATATAAATCGCGTGAAAAGTAGACAATAACAAATCAAAGGTAGAAAAAATAAACCTTTATGTAAAAAGATGTAAAAAATAGATATTTATATAAACTATTACTATTAGCTCATGAAACTGATGATAAAAAACATGAAAATGCAGAAGGGGAAAATAATTCAACTAAGTATATTATGTAATATTCGAGAAGTTTGTTATTTATTTATTTAATGATTATTTTTTACAATTCCCTTTATCACTTAATTATTACTTTAGTTATTAATAGAGCATACAGAAGGAAGATTAGTGATAGTGCCACTCAAGCAAGAAAGAAACAAAAGTATATGGAAAGAAAGTTACGAGTAAATGAAATAAAAATGAAGAAACAGTAAAATGTAAAACTAATTTATATACAAGCCATTAGATGATCAATTATTATTATTATAATTTTTAAATACAAATAATCATATTATATATTATTATTATTATTATTATTATTATTATTATTATTATTATTATTATAAATAAGAATGATTCTTTTATTTATTTATTTATTTATTTATTATATATAATAATAATATATATAAAGCAAGGTAAATCTATAAATATTTATTGTTGCACAGATGAATTAATTCAATTTCCATAATATTTTTAACGAAATCTATTATTTTTGTTTAAATGCCTATTTAACTGTTTAGTGATTTTAATAATTGGTTCGTTGCATTAATTCATTTTTACTTGGTATTTTAAATAAGAAAAGTAAAATGATTGAATACAAATGACAATAAAAAAAAAGAGCGAAATTCAGGCACCGCAAAAATAATACATCTTGGCAATTAATTAAGTTCAACTTAAAAAAAAAACCTCACTCAATAGTTTTCACATATATATACATTATACATAAAAAAAAAAATGTTAAATTTTAAAACCCGATTCCTTTTTTCTTTTTTTCAATTTTTTTTTTTTCATCATCATCATCGTCCCTCCCTTTTCCTCCTATTTTTTAATATAACTATGTATATTATATATAAGAAAAATAATATCAAAAACTACTTTTATATATAAATAAAATGGTAGTAAAAAAAAAAAAGAAAATGATCGTAATAGTCAATATTTGAAGGTTAACCGAGAAATGTGATAAAAAGGTTTTGGTTTTATTATTTTATTTTTTTTCATTTCTTGGCACAAATAAAAAAAAAAAATGCATGAAATCATTTTCATAGCCCCCATATGATAACCGCCAAGGTAAAAAATAAATAAAAAAAAAAAAAGAGAAGAAAAAAAAATTATATCGGCGATCTTCTTGCCTTTTCTTTTTTTTTTCTCCTTTTTTTTTACTTTCCTTTTTTTGAACTTACATATTTAACCTTTAACAGTATATTGTTAAAAGAATATACTTCTTCTGCCAAGAGTCCACCTTTTTTTTTTTTATTTATTTATAAAAAAGACCAACCTTTCATTTTTTTTTTATATTTCTTTCTTTCTTTCTTTCTTTCATTGCTATTGCTTTTATTAATATTTATACCTAATTTATATTTATTTTTTATACACAACACAAAATGGTAAATAATTCTTTCCCTTCACCACCTTCTTCACCTATTCAACAAAAACGTAAACGAGTTTCTATACCATCTATAATTACAACAACTACTACTACTCCTATAAAAAGAACAAAAACACAATCTTCATTATCAACAAATTTTGATATCAATGTATTAAAAGATTATATTAAAAAAGGAGGACCTATTACTATAGAAAAAGATGGAAAATGTTTGTTATGTTGTGCTTGTCAATGCCATTCCATGGATGTATTAACTTATTTATTAGAAGATGACAATGAAGAAAAATTATCATCAACTTTATCTATACATCATTTATGTAAAAATGATATGTCAGTACTTCATTCAGCTGCTTATTATGGATTTATGGATGGATTAAAGTATATTTTAAATCATTCATCAAAAAATAGTAATATTAATGGAAAGACAAAAAATGATTTTAAAACACCTCTTCATTATGCTATACAAACAAATCAATTGGATTGTGTACGTTATTTATTAGAAAAAGGTGCAAGATTGGATTTACCTGATCATTTAGGTAGATTACCTATTCATTTAGCCATCATGAACCGTCAATTAGACCATGTTGCTTTACTTTTAAATTATCAACATCTTAGTAAAAATAATCCTTCTCATACTGATATTATTTGGAGTTCAAAATTTACTCCTTCATCATCGTCATCATCATCTACATTATATGATACTCAAAATGCTATTGAAGATAGTATTATGTATGGTGGTTCTGATATATTAAATTTACTTTTATCAATATCAAAATCATCAACATCATCATCATCTTCAACATCCAATTTAAATTCATCCTCTTTATTAGATTTATCTGTACAATGGAATAGAATTGATTGTCTTGAAATCTTAATCCAATATGGTTATCAAGTAAATGAATTAAAAGAAAAAGATCAAACTTCATCCTTATTATTAAAAGCTGTACAACAAAGAAAATTAGATATGGTTGAATGTTTATATAAACATGGTGCTATAAATACTTCCAAACAAGGTTTCAGTCCTTCTTTACTTTATGCTGCTAATCATGGCTTTTTAGAAATGGTTCCTTATTTAATCTCTCGTCATACTTCTAATGATTGTATTCAACAAGCTATTATTTTATCCACTCCTCTTAACCTTCGTCAACCTTTATTATCTATTATTATTAATACTTTAAAAAAATATAATTCTCCTTCCATTCTTTTATCTCCAATTTCTCCATTATAGATTATTATTATTTTTTTCATTTCACTTTTTTATATAATTTTTGTTTGTATGTATATATACTTATATGTGTTATTTTTATTTTTATTTTACCTCCTATATAATATAGTCTTTCTTTTTTTTTTTACTTAATATACCTTCTTTTTATTTAATAATAAATATCTCCAAAAAGTTTTCTTTTTACCTTTATCTATAATGTATACACTGTTCATTTTTAAAACTGTTTTGAGTACATTTTATTAAATTGATAATATGAATAATAAGAACTATCCTTCTTTTAAGGAATAGAAGTAAGAAAAAGAAAAAATGAATACTAGGAAGGAAAAAAAAAAAAAATAGTGATCATTGATCAACCAATAAAAATTAGGGGAAAATTAAAACTCCAACAAAGTTCAAGTGAGGAAAGACTTCTGCGCCGTAATTTTTTTTTTAATAGCTTTCTTGTTTCGTGTTTTCTTCTTTCCTCTCTCTTTTTTTAAATGACTAAATGAATACTTCTTCAACTACCAATGCCAAAAAGACTTCAGTAGTAAAAACTTCTGTCGGAAATGCTATACTTGTAAATCCTGCTCAACATAAAAATCCCATACTACGAAGTATTCATAATGTAAGATATGAATTTGACGACAGTATAAAGTGTGATTATGTTGTAGGTGCAACTACTGGTGTTCTCTATTTAAGGTATATATAATAATAAGAATAACAATAATAAAAGTAATGTAAAATATATATTTACTATTTATCATTATTGTTTTTATTATTATTATTATTATTATTATTATTATTATTATTATCAATATTATTATTATTTAATATTACTAATATTATTATTATTGTAATTTATTAGTTTACGTTACCATCGACTTTATCCTAACTATATATATGATAGAATGGCAGTGTTAAAAAGAATGTATGTACTTAGAATTCTTTTAGTGTATGTAGATACGGATGATCATCAATCAGCTTTAAGGGAATTAAATTTATCCGCCATATCTCATCAATTTACTTTAATGTTAAGTTGGAGTATGGAAGAAACGGCTCGTTATTTGGAAACCTATAAGGCCTTTGAATCAAAACCTCATGATTTAATTCGTGAAAAAATCAATAACAATACAGAAAATTCTTATTCTCAAATGACTGATGCTTTAACGAATATTCGTAGTATTAATAAAACTGATTGTTTAACTTTATTATCCAATTTTGGTTCCTTTCATGGTATTTCAAAAGCTACTTCCGATCAATTGTCTTTATGCCCTGGATTTGGGGAATTAAAAGTAAAACGTCTTCAACAAGCCTTTTCTCAACCTTTTATCATGCGTGATGATGATAATAATGATGATCAGCGGAAACAACAAGAAAAACAAAAACAATAAAAGGAAAAAAAAAAAAGAAAACAACAACTTCTGAAAATGGTAATTAGATAAGTTTTTTTTTTTTTGAATGGATCAACTTTTTTATTTTTATTTTTATTTAATAAATAAGTTTTTGAAGGGGATATATATATATAAATAAAGATATAAGTTTGATAAAATAGCATATAAGAAATAAATAGTAAAACAAGTAGACATAAAAATACAATATAAAATAGAATAACATAAAATAAATATATAAATAAATAAATAAATGATAAATATATAAATAAATAAAACATATATATATATATATATATATATATATATTGTAAGTGGGTTAAAAATACATATTTATAAAAAATAGAAATAGAAATAGAAAAATAAATAAATAAATTATTATTATTTTAATGTAACCAAATAATATCATCTTCATTATGTAAGGATTCTAAAGTAAAAGAAGATGATAATCTTGATTGATTTTGATGATGTCTTTGTTGAAATCTAGAAAAACCTAAACGTTGAGAAGGAGAAAGATCGCTTTCATTATCTTCATCATTATGATTATTATTATTATCAGGATGATGATGATGATTAGTAGATTTAGAATTCATTGGTGATGAATATGATATATGATTATTAGATATATATTGTAATTGTAACTGTTTTAAGCTAGATAATGCATCAATATTAGCTGTTCCATAAATATAATTAGAGGGACGATCATTAGCTTCTAATATATTTTTAGGTTGATCATTGAGTTTTACTTGATCACTATTTTCTTCATCTTCATTATCATTATCATCGTCATCTAATAATGAATCTGTATCTATACAAGTATTTTCATTAATAAAAGAATAACCTTTAAATGCATTATCAAAATTTTCTTTTAAAGGACTATCGGCGTCGTCATCGTCATCATTTGATTCATCATATTTCTTTGAATTTAATTGATTATTATTATTATCACTATTATTCAAATCCAAAAGATCGCCATTTAAGCCATCTTCATCATTATCAAAAGTACCAGTTGAGAGTCTTGGTGATAAATTAACAAAAGCAGGATCAAAATGACTAACATCTGTTTCAGATTTAATCTTTGGTACAAAAGGAGCAGGTAAACGTTTATGATAAACATCATTCCAATTGATATTAGCAAAATAAGGATGGCTACGGATTTCATTGACTCCATCTAAATCAGGATGATAAAAATGACCACATCCAATTCTTATTTCAGGTTCCTTTTCTAATAAACCAAGTATAAGATCTTTGGCAACAAGGTCATTATCTAAACTTTTAGGAATATCAACAGGATCATTTAAAATCTTTTCATATAAATCATCATCATTTTCATCCCAATAAGGTGTTTCACCAGTTAACATTTCATAAAAGATAACACCAAGGCTCCAAAGATCAACGGCATACGTATATCCTTCTTGTGTTAAAAGTTCAGGCGCTATGTATTCTGGGGTTCCACAAAATGTTAATGTATGATATGGTCGTACTAATTCATCTTCATCTTCATATCCATATTCTTTTTCTAATTCTTCTTTTTTTGCTTCTTGTTTCCGATCAAATAATTTTGAAAACCCAAAATCGGTTAATACAATATGACCATCAGCTGCCAATAAAATATTTTCAGGTTTCAAATCTCTATTAAAAATAATGATAATAATATTACTAAATATGTTGGTATGTTTATATATATCTTTCTTTCTTTTTTTTTTAAAAAAAAAAACAACCTACCGATAAAGGATACCAAGGCGATGCAACTCTTGTATACCTAAAAGAATTTCTGCCATATAGAATTGAGTACGCTGAGGAGAAAAATAAGTATGAATATAAAGTTGGGTAGCTAAATCACTTCCAACATGATAATCCATTAATAAAAATAATTGATTTGTATTTTGAAAAGCATGATGTAACTTAATTAAGAAAGGATGCTGAACTTGAGACACTTTAGATAAAATACTACGTTCCATTAAAGCATGTTCAATTTCTTTACTTGCAAGAATACCATCTTTACTAATGGCTTTTAAAGCGTATAATCTTGATGTTTGGTGATGACGAACTAAAATTACTTTACCCATACATCCTCTACCAAGTACTTTTAAAAATTGTAATGCATCAATAGTCATTTTTGTATGTTGTTGTGGTTGTTGTTGTTGTTGAGATAATGAGTGTTGATTTTTTTTATTCTTTTTGAAGATTTTTGAATATTTTAATACATTATTATTATTATTATTATTATTATTAGATGATGATTGTGGAGGTGGAAGTGGAGGTAGAGGGAATGAAAAATATTTTTTTGTTGTTGTAGTTTCATCATGATTATTAAATACATCAGGAAAACTAGTAAGAGTTGGTGTTGTTTTAGGTAAAGTATCGGGGAGTTGTTGGAGATGAGTAGATGATTTTGGAACTAAATGAGTATTAACAATATCAGTAGTTGATACAAGAGTGGTTGGTTCTGAAGGAGGTAAAGGGAATAATGGAGTCCATTTAGATAAATAATCATCATCAATGAATTCATTATCATCATTAATTATCATTGAATGATGATGATTATTAGATTGATTTATATTAAAATCAATATGACTATTTACATTAGAATTAATTTCAATATCTGATAAGTTTGGTAAAATGGAATCAATTTGATCATTAAGAATAAGCGAAGATGAAGTAGTTGAATGAATGGATGATGTAGCAGTAGGAATGATATGATGATGGTGATGATGATGATGAAGAGGATGAGATGGTACTAAAGATATGGATGAAATGTTACTATTATTATTATTATTATCATGATTATTAATGGTGTTATGTACAGAATGAGTTTCACCAATAATAGATAATGAATTTATATTATTATTATTATTAGTATTATTTTCAATAGCATGTTGCTCTACCATGGAATTAATAGTTACTTTACTTATTTTAATATCTTCATCACGTTGAGGAGATAAAAATTCATGCAAAAGAGAAGACTGACCAATAACAGGATGAATATAACATTGTTGTAAATAATCTTCTACTTTTTGACCATTAGATCTTCTTGGTTTTAACCTGAATATAAAACGGCGTAAGTTTAAAATATGTATAGCAACAGAGTTAGAAGGAGAAGAAGAGGCATCTTTTAAATTAGGAAGAGGGATCCTTGAAGAACCATGATGTTGTTTGAATAATTCATCAAGTTGATGAATATCAGATATATAACGAACTATAGAAGTATGACTATCTTCATTTTCTATAATAATATTAAATAGCTATAAAAAAAAGGAAAAAGGAAAAAAGAAAGAGAGAAGGTTAAAAAAAATCGGAGTTTATTCTTTTTTGTAAATGTAATTTTTTTTTGGTGCGAATAGTGAATAGTGTGTTAAAAAGCATTGGTTACACAGATGGTAAGAAATTTCCTAATGCATATTTTCAAACATATACTATTGCTCAACCTTATTTTTTATTATTTACTTATTTTATTTCACACATTATCCATCTATGTTGTAAAAAAAGGCTCTTTGTTTTTTTTTTTTTTTTTTTTTTTTTTTTTTGTTTATCACTCTATTTATATTATTGATATTTTTTTTTTACTTACCGTAATAGGTTTTTTCTTATTTTTATTATTATTATTATTATCTAATGTTGAAGTATATTCTATAACTACAATATCAAATTGTTTTGTTACTTTTCTTCTTGATTTCGCTCGTTTTGATGAGAATACATTAGTTGGTCGAATAAATGATGCCTTTAATGATAATGTTGATTTTTTTATAGATAACAAATGCATTATGTATAGATCATAAAAAAAAAAGAAAGCAATAAATATAAGTACTCAATATATTATATATATTATATATATATAATATTTTGTTTTATATATATACAAATATATATATACAAAAAAAAAATTCAATAAGAAATAAAAGCAATAAAAAAGAAAAACAAGATATTAATAAAAAGAGAATAACAATAAAAAAAATGAAATGAAATGAAAAGAAAGAAAAAGAAAAAAACAAAAACAAAAAACAAAAAATAAGAAATAGCTTCCGAAAAAAAGAGTGTTGTTTATGATAAATACAAATTTGGAAATTGAAAGAAATTTTTGGTGTATATAGCAATTTTCATCTTTTCTTAGGGCTTAAAACCTTAAAAAAGAGTACCGTACAACCATATTTCCTTCAAAATTTAAAATTCATCAAAATAAAAAAAAAGTAAAAAAAAATTAGGGGGGAGGGGAAAAAAGAAAAAGGGATAAGATGTATATATATATATTTATCGCATTTACCATGTATGTCTTTTCCGAGTTGATCCATGCTCTTAATATTTCATTTTCCTTTTTACTTTTTTTTTTCCCTCGTATATATCAAATTATATATTTCAAAACAATTATCATTATTACTTGATGTTTGACAAAGTTGGATACAATAATTTTAAACCAATGATAGAATCTTGTTTATAACATTCTATTTGATAAAAGGATATCCGTGATAATAAACCTTCAGAGAACGTTGTTCTTGATCGATTTGTGTAAAGTAAAATAAATGGCCAATGATATTGTATTGATTTTAATTTGTTTATTAATAAAAGTTTTTCATCATCATCTACTTTTACTTTTTCTTCTTCTTCCGCTTTCATTTTTCTTTTCTTTAGATATTCATCTTTTTCTTTTGGTGGTTGATCATTTATCCATTCACCATCTATAACTACCCAACTTATATTTTGATCATGGTCGTAAAACCACTTTTCTATACCATATATCAATTCTAATAGTTCATATTTATTCATTGGTTGAAAGTAATATAATCTGTCACAAATAATATTATTATTTTTAAGTGGTTTCTGAGTTAAATTGATATATATCACTTTAGTGTCATCTTGGTGTTTAAGTGTGTGTTCTATAAATTGTGATACAATATATGTTTTTCCTGTATTGGCTTTCCCATATATTTCTATAGTATCACCATAATATATTCCTTCTTTATTCTCTGCGCTTATTTCTTTAATCCTATTTTCTAAGGTTGGAAAAGGTATATTTACTTTTTTTTTATTTTCTATTTCGCATAATACCTAAATAATAATAACAGTAATCAATAAAAATAATACGTGTTTGAAATCTATTTATTTAAATCTTAAATATTACTACTATTTTTTTTTTTTGTTTTACATGTAATGCAGAGGTATGTTGAACTTCTTGAATATGCTTTCGTAAAAAAGACATATCTTCTATATTAATATTATATTTAACTATACTATATATTATACGTAATATATTTAGAAAACAGGTATTTAAAGAAAGAGTATAAAATAGGCTATGGAAGCAAAAAAATAAATTCATCACTTTTACGCCTCAAACTCTTTCGGGGTTTTAAAAACAAAACAAGTGGAATATAGCGAATAAACGGATTTAAATTTTCTTGGCTCTTTTATTTGCTTTTTGCTTTAATATTTTCTCTTTTGCACTCTTTTTTTATTAAACCCATTTATTATTACTTTTTCTTTTTGTTTCTTTTTATTTTCCTTTTATTAAAAAAGTCATTTATTATTTAATACCATTTTATCTAATTTTTATTATATAAATAAGAAATAACGAAGAAAAAAGAAATGAAGCTTTCTATTATTTCAAGTGCATTATTATTAGCAGGATATGTTACTGCAAAGCCTATGCTTATTCCCCAAACTTTTTCTGAAGGTCATGTATCTCCTTTATATAGTTCAGCTGAATCTGATATTTTAACTGATTCTTATATTGTTGTTCTTAAAGATAATATTCAACAAGAAAAATTGGATGAACATAAAAGTTCTATTGCTCAAATGGCTGCCAATAGTAATGGTCCTTTCAATTGGTTAGACCAATCTACTGCTAGTTTTGGTATTCGCCACGTTTATGATTTACCTTCTCTTAAAGGTTATTCTGGTAAATTTGATGCTTCTACTTTACAAGCTATTCGTTCTTCTGACGAAGTAAGTAATAAACTAATATATATATATATATATATATATTTATATATGTATATGTATTTTTAGAAGAAAAAATTTTTTTTACCAATAATAATAACAAACAAATATATTATATATATATATATATATATAAATATTAAAAAAACCCATTACGGAAAATTTTCTAAAACCATTTTTTTATTATGTATATCTTTAAAATAAATTATTTTATACTGATGACTTTATTTAGGTAGCTTATGTAGAAAAAGATTCCATCGTTTATGCAAGTGAATTACAAAGAGGTGCACCATGGGGTTTAGCACGAGTATCACACCGTGATAGATTAAGATTAAGTACTTTTAGTAAATACGAATACGATGAAAGCGCAGCTGGTGAAGGGATTAAAGTATACGTTATTGATACTGGTATCAATGTTGATCATGTTGATTTTGAAGGACGTGCTTCATGGGGAGCTACTATTCCTAATGGCGATCCTGATGAAGATGGTAATGGACACGGTTCTCATTGTGCTGGTACTATTGGTGGTAAAAAATTCGGTATTGCTAAAAAATCTCATCCTGTAGCTGTCAAAGTCTTACGTTCCAATGGTTCTGGTTCTACTTCTGATGTTATCGGTGGTGTTGATTGGGCTATTAAATCTCATTTGAAAGATAGAAATGATGCTGAAAAGGATAAAAAACCTTATAAGGGTGCTGTTGCTAATGTATGTATTGTATTTTTTTTTCAATATATATATATAATAATAATAATAATAATAACATTTACAATCTATCTTATATATATTATATTTATGTAGATGAGTTTGGGTGGTGGTGCTTCACGTTCTTTAGATAATGCTGTTAATGTCGGTGTTGAATCTGGAATTGTATTTGCTGTTGCCGCAGGTATTATTTTTTTTAAAAAAAGTTAAGGCAAAGCTAAATTTTTGATCATTTTATTAATTATTTTATTTTTTAAATAGGAAACGATAATAAAGATGCCTGTGGATCATCACCTGCTAGAGCAGAAGGACCTGTTACTGTTGGTGCTTCAACCATCTCTGATGATAGAGCTTACTTCTCTAATTACGGCAAGTGTGTCGATGTCTTTGCTCCAGTAAGTATTTTATTCCAAAATAGATAATGAAAAAAAAAAGGATTAAAATGATATAAATATTCATTTAACATTGATTTTCTTGTTTTAATAATAAAACAATTTTAGGGTCTCAACATTCAATCTGTTTGGAAAGGTAGTAAATATGCGGTTAATACCATTTCTGGTACATCCATGGCATCACCTCACGTTGCTGGCTTAGCCGCCTATTTATTAAGTGAAACAGAAAATGGAGCTACACCTAAAGAAATTAAAACCAAGATTTTAGCATTAGCTTCTAAGGATAAATTGAGTGATATTGGCAAAGATTCTCCTAATTTATTAATTTACAATGGATATACTGAATCTCAACAATCATCATCATCATCTGCAAATACTGGATTCGATTTTGGATCTATTTTCAAGGATACTTTTAATGCTGATTACTAAAGTAAATGATTGATCATTATTATATATATAATAATAATTGTAATAATTATAATAATGCCATTTATTAAAAAAAATCATTAGTTTTTCTTTGATTTTTGTTTAATTTCTTTAAATAAATTTTATATTTTATACGAATTGACATCATATAAAAGAAAAAAAAGATCTGTCAAATTTTTAAAAATTATACATAGTCAGATTATACAGATAATCATAATGATAATAATTATTTTCTTTACAACAAAAAAAAAGAAAACTTTTTCCATCTTCTAATTTGCGTGAAAAAAACGCATGGTATTCAGCAGGTCAAGAAAAAAAAAAATTTGACAAAACTGATCACGCATATCATTTTTTTTTTTGGGGATGTTTATCATTTGTTTTCGTTTTTTTTATCTTTAATATAAAAAAAATGCATTCAAAAATATTAAAAAATGAAGCACAATAAATCTAATATTACTATTACTTTTTTAAACATCAAATATTTACTAAAAAAAGAGAAAATGATCAGCAATTAGTACAACATTATCCCCTTCTCAATATAAATATAGCCATGAGGTTTGACTGATTTTAGTAATAAAATGTGGATTGAAAAAAATAAAAATAAAAATAAAATAAAAATGATTACGTTTTTTATATATACAACGTGAAAAAACAGATGCTAGTTTAAATATTGATAATGTTACGAAATTTTATTTAATTATCCACTTCTTTTTTATTCGAAATGTGTACAAATATATTATTGATGTAGTTAACGTTGTTTTGCCTTTTTTTTTCTTTATATGTATATGCATGTATGAATTTAGAAGGATGGTGTCAATTTATACATGAAGTATATATCCCCTTTCCCCCTTAAAATAATATGCAAGTGCCCTTTAATATCGATCTTTTTTTTTTCATTGTATTAAACTAAAAGAAAAAAAAAATAAGATTTGGTGAAACAGTCATATTCCCAGCATGTTCACCACGTTAATCTGAAAAATCATTCACCAACATATTTAATCTGGCAAAACCCTTCATCTTGGTAACAAATAGAAAATCCCCCCCCCATTTTTTTTTAAGTAGATTATTATAATTACGTTTTTTTTTTATCTTGATCATATGTTTTTACATCATTTTCTTAAATAAAGTGATAAACAAGATCATGATCCAATATAGTACGTTTCAAAAAATAAAGTTTGAAAGTGCTATTATAATCCAACTGCACATATAATAAAATTAAGTTAAATGAATTAACAGAGTATTGGATTTTTCAATTGATTTTCGGCGTAAGAGCTGTTAAATGGTAGTTTGTTTTTTTTCACTTTTTTTCATCTTTCCTTTTGTTTGTATAACTGATCTCATTTTATTTTAATAGTGTTAATCATTGTTTTTAAGAAAAACAAGTTTTTATTCGCCATGCAAAAATCTGGCTAATAAAAAATCATTATTATTAAATTCCTTCTTTTTTCAAGTAAACAAAGTATTTAGTTAAGTTGAATGGTATATGTATATATTTATATAAATGAACATGCTAAATAAAGTATATATAATTTTAAATATGTATATAATGTTGTAGTAGTTGTATGTATGTATATATATAAATGAATTATTAATTGTGGCAGAAAAAAAATGAGTATGTAAAATTTTTAACATATTGGATTAGTTTTGATTATTATTATCATTATTAGTGTTATCAATATTGTTATTGTTATTGTTATTATTATTGCTATCATTAGAAGTTCGTCGTCGTTTTGATTTTGAAGATACTGTTTTATGTTCATTTAAAATATCTAAATCACGTATACTTGCAATAGCTCTTTCTTCCCACATCACTCTTCCAGTTTCTCTTATATCATCATTTAAAATTGATTCCCCAGGTTTTAATATATTTTTTACCATCACTTTTTGTAATTGTTCTAGATTGTTTTCATTAACATTCATTTTATTTTTCAGCCATTGTTGTGTTGCAAGTGTAGCTTGAGGTGTTGAATAAGCTAAATCTTTGATATATCGATAGGCTTCAAGTAATTCATCTATCTCTTTTGAATCTGATCCATAACATATTGATGTCTAATTATTAATATTTAAAGTAAATTTAGATAATTAATTAATTCTTAAAAAAAAAACAGTAACTACTAGTGATTTTTTTTCATTACACATTTTTTTCACTTACAACATCATTACTTAATTTATCTTTATTCAATACTTCATATTCTTCTATAATACTAATAATATTGATCCAATAAATAAAAAAAATATGTAATTAAAGTAACTGGGTATAATAATACCTTTCTTTATTTAATTAAATCCAGTTATATATAAATATTTACCTAGTACTTTCTTCTTTTTCTTTTCTTTCCAAGATATTAGGAGTTTCTAATTTTTGTTGAACAACAAATGAAAAGGCATCTTTTTCATCCTTTAACTTTTTAAAAATCATTGCTGCTTGTGCATATTCTTTTTTACCCTTTTCGCAACATAAAATATAAAAAGAGAATAATTTGATCCATAACTCTATTAATGTATATATTTATATATATAGAATTTAATAATATTTCTTATATATATATATTGTATTATTGATTATAAAATAAATATTAATATATACCTTTTGTCACTCGAATATCATGTAATTCCCAAATAGAAGGTTGAGAACAGTATAAAAAATAAAGTGCATAGAATACTCCAAACTTTACACTATCTACATTACAATCAAAATGATCTTTATATATAAAAATAAGATAGTTGTACGTTTAGTAAGTAAATAAATATATATCTTTGAATATATATTTCTATGAATTTGAATAATACCTAATATTACTTGATAAAGAGTATTCATAAAACTTTCACGATTTTGTCGATGTAAACATACTAAATGAATATAATCAAATCTCAATAAATTCCATATACTATCAAAAGTATCAAAGTCATGTTTATGTTGCTATAATATATATATATATATATATATATATATATTAGTTATCTTATTCTTTCTTTTAATATTTTTATAGTGTATATACATACTGCTAAATAAGTTGATAGTAAAAGTTCAATATCACTCTCTAATACGTCAAGTGGTACACCTGTAAAATTACTTGAAACTGTGATAAGATTAGTTGCATCGAATATAGATGAAGGATATGCTGCTCCTTTTATTGAAGCCATTATGCATCAGTTAATATATTCTTTATATACTATTATTCTTTAAAAAGTGAAAAAGTAAAAAAGTGAAAAAGTGAAAAAGTGAAAAAAGCGAAAGAGGAAAGAGAAAAATTAAAAGGCAACTATATATGAAAAAAAAGTTGTCACATAAATGTTTTTTTATTAAACCTTGAAAATCTATTGGGTTATTTTTTTTTAAGAAAATGAAACTATACAAAAAAATGATATAATAAAATATATGTATATAAATATATACATTATTATTATCATTAATACTAAAAATAAAAGTTATGAATTATATATAATAAATAAAGGCTTTTTTTTTCTCTCTCTTTTTTTTCTTTCTATTTGCGCTTTTATTCTTTTGTCTTTTGTTTTATGCTGAAGGAGGAGGAGGAGGAGGAGGAGGAGAATTACTATTATCTGCTGTTGTATTTTCTTGTTCAGCCTGTTGTTTTTTTAATTCTTCTGCTCGTTCTAAATCCAATCGTTCTTTAGCTCTTACAACTTTAGATTGTAAATAAAATGATCCACCTTTTTCTACTTCATTTACATTAAATAAGTGTTCGTAATTCTATAATAATAGTAAATAAATAAAACAATGAATTAATATTATACCAAAACACTAATATTATTATTTATTTACCCCATTTTTCCTTATTATATTTACATACCTTTGTTAATAAAGAAATATCAGCGTCTTTTGGAACATTTAAAATTTGACAAGCTTCTTCTATTGACATGCCAGTTTTACGAGTTAAAGCATCAACAACACCTTCTTTACCACCTCTAGCGGCAGCAGCAGCGCCACCACCAGCAGCAGCGTCTAAATAATAATAATAATAATAATAATAAAGAAGACGAAAAAGAAGAAGAATATTAATAAAAAAAATATGTTCATATTATTGTAAAATAATAATAATAATAATAATAATAATAATAATAAACTTACTAGCAGCAGCTTGTTTATAAGCAGCAAAAAAAGCTCTTCCTACCACAGTTCCTAATGATACAATAACTTGGGCAATAATTCTAGCAGACTAATATATTAATTAAATAAATAAGTAAATATTATTATACATATATATATTCTTAATAATTAAATTCAATTATAATTTACCATTTTAATAAATAAAGTATTTTTTGACCTGAAAATAAAAAAAAGAAAGAAGAGAAGGAAAACAAAATAACAAAAAAAAATTGTATATAAATTTTTCCGAAAAGAGTAAGCTTCGGAATTTGAATTCTCATGATCAAAGCTTATTTTCTGATCTCTATTAATTATTTTTGGATGAATACTATATATTTGATATAGGAGCTTTTTCATTACTTTTTTTTTAGTGCCATTAATATATATTCTATTTAATAGGTTCATCTTTTGAATTAATAGAATTTCACCAATTAGCAATGTATAATCTTGAATATAGTTTATCACCTTGTGTAAACCTTGATCAAGAATCATAAAAAATCTGCTATGAAAAAAAAGAAAAAAGAAAAGTGAAGGAAGTAATAAAAAAACCAAAGTTTTATTTATTTATCTATTATTATTATGTACTGTATAATTATATATATATATATATACATGAAATGATGCTTAGAAGGATATAACGGCCAAGTAGAACTTAGTATATAAAACAATAATCCAATAAATGAAAAAAAAAAAAAAAAGTAAAAGAAAAAAATACAGCGAAATGCTTTTATATTCATTGTTTTATGCTCTTCTTTTTACCTTATAAGCTTGTACATGAATTTTTCTAGACAATCTTCAATAAGAAGAATATCACTTTAATTATTTTTACCAACTTGATCATCTTCATCATTACCTTGATTCAGTACATTCATATTAACGTAAAAAGGCTTTAAGTAGCGCTAAATGCCAGGATTAAAAAAGATAAAAAAAGTTACTATGAAAAAAAAAAGTGAGAATAGTAAAAAGTGATTAAAGTATTATATATTTATTATTTTATATATTTTATTTAATATATGCACCTTTTGAACTTGTGACAATTACTCTTACTCATTCTTGCAAGTAGATTGCTACTTGTGAGTAAATCTTGAACATCGTGCATAAAAGGAAAAGGAGAAAAATAAGCAGAATAAAGGATTCATTTGTTATTTTACAATATTTTGAAATAGTCTACTTTTTGAATTTACAACTTGATAAATGGTCTTGAATTAATCTTGCTTTCTAAGTTTAAATATTCAAATAAACTTTTTTTTTTTTAAAATAATCAATAAATATATACATTCTTATATATTTATATGTATATTAAATAAGCGAAGAAAGTAAGATGAAGAAAAAAAAAAAGGACAATATTGAAAAATTCAACTTTAAATATTTCTTACCCAAAATAGAAATTCAGTTATTTTTTTATGGTTTGCCTTTTTCTTTTAAAACCATGGACTTTATTTGATTTACTATGCAATATATATATTATATTTATTTAAAAAATAATATAGAATAGTATTTATATGAATATAAATATGAATTGTATATCTTTTTGATGATCATATTAAATGAATCATGTCCTAATTGCTTGTTGGATAAAATGACATAAATAAAATTTATCTCGACTCTCTATTTTCTTTAATAAATCACAGTAATAGTACTAATAAATACGATATCATAAGAAAGATAAATGTTTTTTGTTCCATTTTTTAACTCAAAAATATAAATTAAAACCATCAGTTAAAAAAGCGCGTATTACATATATATATATATATATAATAAAAAAATTCAAAAATCATTTACTTTCCAAAAGTATATATAAATAAATATATAAGTAATAAAGAATATATAAAAAATGTTATATATATATATATAACAATCATAGAACTAAAATAAAATAAAGTAAAATAACAGGGTATAAAATCTACACAATATATAAGAGAAATTATCTAAATTGATAATTATAATAAATAAGCTTTAAATAACATAAATCATCTAATCTTTTTTTTTTTTTTTTTTTTGCTTTTCCTCTTCTCGAGCTGAATTATTCATGTTCTTCAAGATCCTTAAGATATGCTAATAAGCGACGTTTATGAATAATACCAAGGAAATGTCCATTTGAATGAGTAACACAAACATAACGAGCACCTAATTTTATAAACATTTCCATTAATAATTCCATAGAAGCGTTTTGATTAATTGTTAATGGTGCCTAATGATAAATAAATAAATATTTGTTAGTATCCTTTTTTTTTAAGATTAATAATAAATTATTAATAAAAGTTCCATATATATATATATATATATATATTTACTTGATCAACATATTGAGAAAAATCATTTAGTGGAGTAACACCAGTAGCACGTTCATTATCTTCAGCAATAGGAGGTACAGACATTAAAATGCTATTTGAATCAGGAGCATCATCTAAAGGAATCACTTGTGGATGAAGATGAGAACCAACCCGACGGAAAGTACATGGAATATCATTAATATCTTGGTGATTAATAGGTAAGAAACTAGCTTCGAAATTTTTAGTTAATTGGTCAATAGCATGAGATAATTCATGAGTAGCTATATATCCTTGTAACACATTGCCATGACTTAATAATGGGAAACCACCATCTTCTCCATATCCCATAGATGTAATAAAATCAAGTTTTTGTTTTAATATACCAACAGTAATAGGTTGATCCAAATTGATAGTTGAAAGATATTCTGTTAATTCAAGGACGGTCATAGTGTGAACATACTCTTTACGTGCTTCTAAATAAGGTAAACCTTTCATATCAATTAAAAGATCATAGATGCCTTCAATAAATACAGCATCAGATATCCATTTGGAAACCTAATGATAATTAAAAATAAAAAAAATAAGAATTCTCTTATTATTATTTTTTATAAAAAAAAAATTGTCGTTATTATCATCATCTATTATTACCATCACTGCAATCATAATAGGCTATATTTTTTTAAAAAAAAGAAAGAAAGAAAGAAGTGAATAAAAAACATTTAAATAAAAATGAACAAATGATTAAAAAAATATTTAAATGATTATCATATTGATATTATTATAATTATGATAACTTACAACAGCATAAGTAAGTGAATAAGTAAGTTCAAACATGATGACAACAAGTGATACTAATAAAATAGAATAAAATAAAACAAAAATTAGAAATCGTATTTTAATTATTATTATTATTATTATTATTATTATTATTATTATTTATCATCATCTTCATTTTTATTTTACCTGTTGTTCTAGTAATACCAGCTAAACAAGCTGCAGCACCAACCATAGCATAAACTCCAGGAATGATACATTCACCACGAGAAGCAAGATCTTCAGCACAAGCTGTAAAAGGCCATAAATGAGGATAAGTTAAAGTAAGATATTGCATGATCAAACCAATAATTCTGCCAGTAGCAGCACCAATAATTAAACCAGGTAAAAATATACCACCAGGGACGGCACATCCAAAAGTAACCACTGTGAGAGCCATCTTAATAATTAATGCAGTTAATAATAAAAACAATAATCGAGGGATTTCAGCTGTCGTTTGTCTAGAAATTTTTTATATAAATAAATAAATAATTCGTCATTTAGATCATGATGATGAGCGATTTTTTTTAAACCTTAGATCTTCTTCTCTCCTTCTTTCTCTTTCTTCTTTATCATCATCTTCTTCTACCATTTCATCCTATTTTTTTCTTGCTAATGTAAATATGGATAGATACTTACGCACATAACCCTGCATTATCATCTGTAGGTGAACATTCAGAGAATAGATTTGTGACAAATTCGTTTAAACTTAATCTATATATTAAAAAAAAAATAGGAAAAATTTGATTAGACACCAATCAAATAATAAATAAATAAATAATATAAATATATATATATATATATATATATATATATTTACCGGGCAAAAGGATTCCAGAAACAAGCTACAGCAGTGATTAACATGATACATAATACCTCAGTAATGGGGTAATTTTTAAGGAAAGAATTTTTTCTAAAATGTTGGAATTTAAGGTTATAATAAGTTACAAAAGTACCAAAGAAACCCTAAAAAAATCAGTTGTTTACAATTAGTTTTTTTCCATTTTTCAAACAAAAATTTTTTTTCCTCATCCCTATTATTTATAAATATAGATAAATTACCGCAAATGCACCACAAAGCAAAAATGGAACCAATTCAAAAAGATGATATTCTTTATCATATTGTACTTGATATAATACGATTTTACCAGTACCAAAGGGATCAAAAATCTATATATAGTATATGTTAATATATTTTTTATTTGTTTATTTATTTACTTTAGATTTATTAAATATTTATATATATATATATATATATATAAATTACCTTTAATACTGTAGCGGCAACCATAGCACAACAATAACTTCGGATCATAGTTTTAATAGGGAAATAATAACTGACTTCTTCCAAACTATTTTATAATAAACAAATACATTTTTTTTAATACTTATATTTATACACATATACATTATTTACAATTTTTATTATTATTATTATTATTATATTTATCCATATTTAACTGACCTGAAAAGTACTCCACCTATAGGAGCCCCAAATGCAACAGAAACACCAGCAGCAGCGGCAGCGGACAATATTTCTCTTCTTTTACCTAAAAAAGAAAAAATGACATCAGTGAACACAAATAAGGTCATAGGATAAAAAGTTTAAAAAAAAAATGATGATATTTGGTTATGTTTATAATAAATATATATATATATATAAACTTACTTTCATTTTTATTGAATTTTGGGAAAAAACGACAAAAGATGTTTCCAACAGAACACGCAAGATGCACAAAAGGACCTTCTTTACCACAGGTTAAACCAGCAGATGTAGAAAAAATCTAATTTTATTTTGTTTATTTATTTTTTAAAAAGGAAAAAAAATGAATAAAGAAATTAAAAAAAAATACTATCATCCTTGTGTAACATTTGAACCTTTTTTTTATATAATTTACAATTTATCATTATCAATTATATGTTTATACTTACATTACCAATACTTTTTACAAAAAGAGTTTTAATTCCAAGAAAACCTTTAATAACAAAGCCACCTAAGATAACTTTAACTTCGGGTATACCAGAACCTGCGCTATAAAAAGCTAATTTTGTTTCCTCTTTTATATATTGATTGTTTTGTCTATTAAAAGAATCTGATATTAAATTTTCTTGTTCAGTAATGTCATGTGGAAAAGAAGCTACTGATGGTGATTTAGAAAATGGTTTTGGATTGGATGGTACTCTTGTAGTGACTTTTTCAGCAGAGTATTTTACCATAAGAGCAGCAATCAATGAAAAAAATAACTATTCCAAATATAAAAAAAAATATATCATACTTTTGAGTCATTTGATAAATATAGATTATTTTTTTTTAAAAACAAAAAAAAAAAAAGTTATATATAATATGACTTTATAAATGTAATAAAATGATTTATAAATAACTTACACCGATCACAGTATATGCAAACATTGCCGTATAATAAGATTCTGATTCTCCTTGAGCATTAAATACTTCTGACCAAGTAACCCAATCATTACATATTTCATGTTCTATATATATTTATGCGTATGAATAAATAAAGAAATATTACATTTAGGATCATTAATAAATATAGACATATTACAAATCTATAGAAATAAAATAATCCCTTTGTATGTATGTAAATATATCTATATATATATATATATAGATGGTTACCTTCTAAACCCCAGCAACAAAACTTGCTATTATATCTCCAGTTTGTAGTGCAATAACCAATTTTTAAATCTGACATCCATTCTTGAACAACATCAATAAACCAAGCTATACAAGCTACTGCTATAGCAATTAAAATGACTAAAATCCATGCTTGAGATGCATCTTTTGCTTTTATCCATTGACCACGGATCCCTGTAAGGTTTCTTAATTTACGTACACGGACACCTTCTTTAATACGATCGTGAATCCAATCTATATATATAAAAATTTGTGAGTTTAACAACATAATTATAATTTAAACATATTTAGTTTTTTTTGTTTTAAGTAAAAAGAAGAACCAATAAAGAAAGAAAGAAAAAAAAGAAAAAGGATAAGATAATATTACCTATACTTGAATAAGAATCAGTCCATACTCTTACACCAGTATTTTCATTAACGAGATCTTGACGATCTTCATCGTAAGAGCCATTACGTTTATTAAAAAGGTTAAATCTTGGACTGACAACATTATTTTGAGAAGGTGTGATAAAAGTAGCAGGAGCAGAGTTATTTTCATACTGGTCAAAGGAAGGTAATGTTAATGAAGAAGGTGGCGCTGGAATATTTAAGGTATTATAATTGTTAGCATTGTAACTCGATCTTCTTCTATCTAGTAAAGTAGTACATTCTGTCATATCCTTCTTGGTCATGCTTTATATATATATATAATTAGTCTATAATTTAAAAAAAAAAAAAGAAGTATATGTGTATATATATATAAAAGAGAAGAAAGAAAGAAAGAATGAAAAATAAAAAAAATAAAAAATCGAAGGATAAAGAAAAGAAGAAAGAAAGAAAAAGAAAAAAAAGCTGGGGAAATTTATATACCAATCAAGCAGTAGTAAAAATTGATATTTTTTAAAATTAGAGCTCCGACTCCAATGCCGATAATAATATCGTCATATATTTGATCATTTATTTTCTTTATTATATAATTATAAATATTTCCTTTTTATATCATCATCCTTTTTTTTTTTAATTCACTTTATCATTTGTTTGTTATCTAAACTTATATATATAAGAGCTTTGATTTTATTTTTTAAAGTTAGAATGCATATATATTTTTTTATATGATTATCAAACAGAGAACAATGGAATATTTCTAAAAAAGGAAGCATTTAGTAAAAACCAACCAATTCCCTTTTCTCATTTATAATAAAAACATAAATAAAGAAAAAAATAAGATCATCAAAAATTTAATCACAGTTATTTTTACACTTTACTTTTTTTGTAATATCCAAGATAATAATCCAATTTTTTTTTTTTTTCTACCTTTGCTATAAAAAAAAATGTAGAAAAATATTATGATGAAACTTTTTGATGACGATATAAATATTTATTTTCCTTATGACAGTTTCAAACAATTACTATAACAAGTATAGACCTACCTAGGTTTCTTTTTTCTTTTTCGTTTTATACAAATTAATAAATAAAGTACATAAAAATAAAAATAAAATTATATATAAACATATATATATCGAAAAAATATATATAATTTCATGTTATCTTGATAATAATATTAAAGATATTGATTTTTTATTTTCATCATCAAAATCAGGGGAATCGTTATTAATATTATGTATTATTATTCGTTGTTATTATCATTATCAATGTTTGTTATCTTGATCTAGATGGTAAATATATTACTTTTATCTTATTCTTATATTAAGTAAATTGTCTACCTTTAATGGAATATATAAATAAATTAATAATTGATAATTATTTTTTCATTTTGAGATCGAAAACATGAAAACGAAAACGAAAAGAAAACGAAAAAAAAATTAGAGTTAAATAAATAGTAAATAAATAAATAATCTAACCTAACAAAAAAACACAAATTGTAAAACAAATTTTAATTTTTTTTTTTTATTAAAATGTAATTGTTGAAATTGGGGGAAGGGGAATTTATCTTTTTTGAATAATAGAAGATAAAAAAAAAAAAAAGAAAAAATGCATCATATACAGTATAGAATAGAAATAGTAATAAAAAATAAGTATGAAAAAGGAAAAATAACAATTATATATAAAAAGGATTTATCGTTTCTTAGCACCTCTTGGTTTAATATCTTCATCACGTACTGCATGTAAAAAGATCTTATGAGGTGATGATGGATTTGCGAATTTATAACCCTATTATATATATATATATATATATATGTTGATAAAAATAAAAAAATTTAATAGATTAGTATATATATATGTTATTGCTATCATCATAATATATCTTCCTTTCTCTCTCTCTCTCTCTTTTTTTTCTTTATTACCTTTGACCAATCATAACTAACAGCATATGCAAATATAGTTCCATTACGATTAAATCTTGTGCAAGGAATAGTACCATTAACGTTATTAAAGGCTTTCAAACGTTGTTTAGAATCTTTATCCCAGAAACTAACAGTACCATCAGCACCAGCTGTAGAGAATGTTCCATAAGTGGGATGGAAATTAATAGAATTAACTGAGAATACGTTTTTAGCATCATCACGATGACATTTGAATGAAAAGTTTTTACTATAAAAAATAACAACAATAATAATAAATAAATCGGTATTTATATAAGTATCCTTTCATGATTTATTCCTTTTTCTTGTTCTTCTTTTGTATTTATTTATTTATTTATTTATATTACTTACGAGTGCTCTTTATCTTCAATATATTGAATCCCAACGCGACCTTCAATAGATCCAACAGCATAACCTTTTCCACTTGTAAAACATGAAATAGTTCTAGTTTGCCATTTTAATGGTGATGTAGTTTGCTAATAATAATAATAATAAAAAAATAATAATAATAAAAGATAAGAAAATGAACTAACTTTTTTTCTTGTTTATTTTTTCTTTTCATATTTTGTTTTAATTAACGTGTTTTTCATTCTTTTTTTTTCTTGTTTTAATTAATGTGTATTTTTTTTGACTAATAAATAAATAAATAAATATATAAATAAACTTACTTTAAAAATAGTAGTAGGATTATTAAGATCAAATATACAAATATGTTTTTCAGCTGTACCAACCACTAGTAAAGGTCCAAATGTATCCATTGTATAAACTCTTTCAGGTAATTGTACTGTACCAATTGGTTGAGGTGAACGTAAATCCCAGTATTTCAAAGTTTTATCCCAACTTCCAGTTGCTACAATATTTTGTCCTTGATCAATAAAATTAACACATTTAATAGGTTCACTATGTTCAGCAATTTGGCTGCTTTGTCCAGTGCTAATATCGAATAATCTTCCTGCTTTATCTGCGCCACCAGATACTAATTTGGTACCATCCTAAAAATAAATAGTTAAAACAAACAAATAAATAAATAAAATAAAAAATAGTTGGTAAATAAAAAGGACAACTATATTTTCATTATATTACTTTTCTGCTTTTATTATTATTATTATTATTATTATTATTATTATTATTATAAGATCAATTTACCTTACTCCATGTAACATCTAATGCAGGGCCTTCATGTGAATAAGCTGCTTTAGGAATAGTATTGCCAGAAGGTTGAACTTCATATATACGAACCTAATTAGTGTTTATACATAGAAAAAACAGAGTATTAGTTAGATTATATATTAAAGTAATTAGAATAAGCGATAAAAATAGCTGTAATAAATGATTAAAATTATACTGAACCTACTTGATTATCCCAAGAAGATACTGCTAAATAATCAGCTTGAGGAGAGAAATCCATAGAAGAAATACCATCGGTTGGCGCATTAGCTACCTAAAAAAACAAAGCATGTAAATATAATGATAATAATAAGTATAAAAGATTAAAATCTAAAATATATATTTTTAATCACAGATATTTATAATATAAATATGAAGGATTATTCCAACTATTGAGCAGTTTTATTCTATAAATCTTACTTCAAAATCTTTGGGATCCATGTTTTATTTTTTAATAAAGAAGAAGAAAAAATAGAGAATGAAAAGAAAAAGAAATACGCGGTGAAAATAGAAAAACAATTTTTTATATTCCGCCACTTTTTTGTTAACTGCGCCCAAATTTGAAATTGAAAACCCCTCTCCTTTTTTTATTTCCTCTCTTTTTCTTTTCTTCCTTTCCTTTTTCTTCTTCTGCATCTTCTTCTTCGTACATATATACATCTCTTTTTCATACTAATATAGGGGGAATAGGTGTAAACGTTTAAGAGTATTTTACCATTACTTGCTTATTTGTTAACAGAAAAACAATGAATCAACAGGAAACCAATTATTGTGAAGAAATAGCAAAGTTGACAGGAGACTATTTTGGTAAATTAAGAGCAAAAGGACTTGTATTGGAAGGTTCTGAAGATATAGAATTAGCTTTTTATTTTGTCAATTTTTTGTGTAAAAATTATGAAGACAAAAAGCCAGTAAAAGTTGATGATTTTATAAATTTGAGTCAATTTGAATGTAAAGACAATTATTCAAGAAAATCTTAAAACAAAACAATTACTTGAATAAATATTATTGATAACTTTTTTTTTAAAAAAAAAAAAATCGTACATATATATACTTTGCTAACTACTCATTTATTTTATTAAATTTTATCATAATAAAAATTAACAAAAGAAAATTACTATAAAAAGATCAGATATATTCATAATCAAAGCAGAGTAATTTTTACCGGGTAGTGTACCTTAAAATGTTGATTAAAAGAGAAAAAGCAATTAAATATAAGCTTGGATGTACTAGGGTTATTTCTTTAAAATAAAAAATAGCCAATCTATTTATATGTACATTAATATTTTATATGATTCATCTATATATGAGAAAAAAACACAACTGATTTTTTTTATATAATGGTTTTTTTTATTTTAAGTAAAAATAATAAAGAATTACAATAATAAAAACTATTAAGTGGATACAGAATAAACAAAATAGTATATGTTATCTGATTTTCTAAAAAAAAAAAAAAAAAAAAAAGAAAAAGCAATACAAAAGAATTCAAGGAATTGTAAAAAGTTATTTTAAGTACAAATCACCTGAGCTGTAGTGTATATATAAAAATGTGAAAACGCGTGAGACGCTTTTTTTCTTTTCTCTTCTTTCTTCTTTACTTCAAAAGAAAAGAAAAAAAAAAAAAGAAGGATGGATTATAAAATAATGGCAATCTTTTTAATTTTATCACTATTCAACTTTGGTTGTTTTTCTAAAAATGTAGACCCTTGTATGCTACCTCAAGAACCAGGTATGTGCTTAGCTTATTTTCCAAAGTATTATTACGATACAGCTTTAGGTAAATGTCAAGATTTTGTTTATGGTGGTTGTGGTGGCAATGAAAATCGCTTTGACACTTTGGATCAATGTGAAGAAAAATGTATTCCTATTAAACAAATGGAAAAAAATGGAACGATTATTCCTCAAGAAAAAAAATCATGTTATGAAGCACCTATCATTGGATTATGTAAAGCTGTTATTCCAAAATGGTATTATAATCCAAGATCCGGTCATTGTAAACGATTTACCTATGGCGGATGCGGAGCTAATGGTAATAATTTTAACTCAGCTAAAGAATGTCAAGCTTTATGTGTTAAAAACTAAAAAATATAACTTAAAAAAAGAAAAGGATTAAAAGTATAAAATTATTATTTTATAATCATGATTATATTTATTTAATTTTATATTATTTATTTATTTAAAAAAATATGTTTGATTAAAAGTATAAAAAAAAATAAGATTGTGCATGAACACAGTACATTGTAAATGAAAGCTTAAAAATAAATAAGGAGTTAATGCTTATTTTTTTATTGTTCTTTTCATTTCTGTTTTTTTTATTTAAATCTGATGTATTTAAATATATATACCTTTTATAGAATTAAAAATTTCATTTTTAAGGGAAAAAAAAATTAATATAAAGCATTGTTAAAAAATATATATAAATATATATATATATATATATAATCAATTAGTAATAGATATCGGATATGTCGCCTTCTTTTCTTTTTAATATAATTTTAGTTATATATAAATGTGGCTTTTTTAAAAAAAATTAACAATATACGTACATTATAATTTTATAATAAATAATAATGCACTGTTGATTTAACATTTTGGTTTTTAAATATTAATAATCACAAGAAAAAAAAAAAAACAGTAGGTCATTTGAATATAAACAAAAATACCGCAGTTATATAGGTCAATATAAACTATCTATTTCTTTTTTTTTTATAAAAAAAAATTGCTAATAAAAAAAAAGGAAAAAATTATATGAAGACTACAGTCACATAAATTTAAATTAGGTTTTCATATTAAGTTGATGTGAAAAGGGTAGTAAAACACGTCCAGCCCTGTATCTGATTGATTATCTATTCAATTAATAAATATGAAATAGAATTATGAAGTTATGATAAGGTTACGTATATACAACTATTAAATTTAGTGAAATATTTTACATATGTAGTTGAAACAAAAAATAAATTATTATGTAATAAAGACTGACTGACTCTATTCGTCAGTCATAATTTTATATTTTATTATTGGTTATAATCTGTGTTTTTATTTTAATTTTTAGTCAAGCTAACTATTGGGGTGTACTTTTAGTATTAATAGTAAAACAAAAGATTATATTAATAGTAAATAAAAATATTACTCATATATGATATGTCTCTTATTATCTATTTACCGTTTTTACCTATTATTACTATATTGGGAATTTACTGCGGCGCTAAAAACATTTTTTTTTATATCCAGGTATTTTTCTCTCTATCATTTCTTTCTCTTCTTTTCTTTCCTTTTTTTTTTTTTTTTTATTCTGTTACATATATTTTAATTTTATCTTTTTTTTTTTCTTTATACAAAATACATATGATAGATTTTTTGAGCCCTCTGGCTCTTTCTTCATATCTAGGTGTTACAATTTGTGTTAGTGCAATTGTCCTCTCTATACAACGAGGTTATCACCATACAATTAAATTATCTGAAAATGATACTGACGATGTATTAATAAAATATGATCAAGATCGTGATCCTAAAGTACCTTTTGCAGATTCAAATCGTGTTCCACGTCTTATTTTTGGAACTTTTATTTTATTATTATTATCTATTTATTCATTATATAGTCAAGTTAGAAAGTTTAATAACAGTCAAGATCCACAACAAGAATTAATACATAATATTATAGCAGCTTCTATTGTATTGGTAGCTTGGTTATATGCTTCAACTCTTGCATTTATATCAAGAAAATATCAATTACCAAGTCAATGGGGTTTTATTATTAATGTTCATTTATGTATTTTTTACTTTGTTGCCTTTTTAATCTCTATTCATGATACTTGGCTACTTTTAACAACCCAGCCTGATCAATCATGGTTAAATGCTTTACCTACCATTTTAAGATTATTGATCACTAGCGATTTAGTTTATACAACAGTAACTATTCCAAGAGGTGCTCCTTTTATTGATGAAAAAGGAAGATCTGTAAATTCTATTGATGTTTCTTCTATTTGGTCTTATTTAACTTTCACTTGGGTTACACCTCTTGTACGATTGGCTTATAGAAAAAAAAAATTAGCAGATGAAGATTTACCTGTTTTAACACCTCTCTTTCGTGGTAGTAATTTATTTTATATCTTTGGTGAACATCGTAAATCAAAATTATTATATCGTATTTATCGTGCTAATCGTGTTGCCATTATCATGCAAATTATTTTTGCTTTTGTTACTTCTTTACTCTATTATGCTCCTGCTTATTTTATTAATCGTATTTTAAATTTAATTCAAGATATTGGTTCTGGTCAAAAAGATGACCATTTACTTCAACATGGTATTGTGATTGTTCTTGGTCTTGGTGTTTCCATCATTTTTGTTAGTCTTACTGTAGCTCAGCTTTGGTATTACTGTAAGTGATTTTTATAGTTGTATATTTTTTTTTTTTTTTAAAAAAAAAAGTAGAAAAATTCACTCAATTGGTTTTTTATTTAAATCTTTAGCTGGTTCTTATGTTCAAGTACGTATTAAGGCTATGTTAAATATTGATATTTATCGCAAAACTCTTCGTCGTATGGATACTGTTACAAGCGCTGATAATAATGAAAATGATGAAGATAAAAAAGATGATGATAATGATGACAAGAAAGATAAAGACAAAAAGGATGAAGAAAAGGAAGATGTTAGCTCTAATACTGGTACCATTGTTAATTTAATGAGTACTGATTCTAATCGTATTTCTCAATTTAGTACCTGGTGGTTTTCTATTATTGCAGGTAAAAATTGAAATTTTAATAGATTTAAAGTTTTTTAATTTTTTTTAAAAAAAAAATTATGCAATGCATTTATTAACTTATTATTTTTTTTATTCATTTATGCGTTGTTTTATTGATAAATAGCTCCTACCGAATTATGCATTGGTATTTACTTTTTATACAATTTACTTGGTGTATCATGTTTCCTTGGATTATTAGTGATGATTGTCACTTTACCTGCTAATCACTATAATGCTAAGATATTTGCTAAATCTCAAGATCGTTTGATGGAAGCTCGTGATAAACGTGTCAATTTAATGAATGAAGTTCTTCAAGGTATTAGACAAATTAAATTCTTTGCTTGGGAAAGTAAATGGGGAGAACGTGTTATGGAAGCAAGAAAAACTGAATTAAAACACTTAAGAACTGGTTATTTGTCTGAATTAGGCTTCAACTTTTTATGGCAAGGGTATGTATTTTTTTTTCCTTTCCTTTCCTTTTTTTTTTTTAAAAAAAAAGAAAGCTTATTAATTATTAATCTTTTTTTTCTTTTTTTCAAAAATCTAATCCTATATATATATATAATACAGATCTCCTATTTTAGTCACCATTGTATCTTTCTATTCATTCACTAAATTAGAAGGAAAAGATTTAACAGCTCCTATTGCTTTCACTGCCATCACAGTATTCAACGAATTAAGATTTGCTCTTAATATTTTACCTGAAGTTTTTATTGAATGGTTACAAGCATTAATCAGGTAATATATATATGCATGTGTATATTATTTTTTTATAATCATAAAACTGATTTTTTTTTTTTTTGATATTTTTTAGTATTCGTCGTATTGAACAATATTTAAATGAACCTGAAATTGTAGAACCACCATCTATTGATGTTAATGAACCTGTTGTTATTGGTTTTAAGGATGCTACCATTGGATTTAAATTGCCTAAACCTATTTCATCATCTGAATCTGAATCTGATGACAGAACCGCAACTTCCGAAGATTCTGAAGGATTTATTTTGAAAGATTTAAATTTGGAATTCCCTAATAATGAATTTAGCATTATTTGTGGTCAAACTGGAAGTGGTAAAACTTTAATGGTTTTAAGTTTATTGGGCGAAGCTGTCATATTAGAAGGTCAAGCCTTTTGTCCACGCTCTAGCGTTGCTGATACTGTATCTGATGACTTTAAATTGGTTGATTATATTGCTGAAGAAGACTGGATTATAAATCATGCAGTTGCTTATGTTGCACAAACAGCTTGGTTACAAAATGCATCCATCCGTGATAATATTTTATTCGGTTTACCCTACAATGAAAAACGTTATAAAGATACTTTATATGCTTGTAGTTTAGTGAAAGATCTTACTATTCTTGAAGATGGCGATCAAACTGAAATTGGTGAAAAAGGTATTACACTTTCCGGTGGACAAAAAGCTCGTGTTGCTTTAGCTCGTGCTGTTTATTCTCGTGCTAAAAATATTTTTATGGATGATGTTCTCTCAGCTGTGGATGCCCATACTGCTAAACATATTTTTGAAAAATGCTTAATGGGTCCTTTAATGAAAAATCGTACCCGTATTCTTATTACTCATCATGTTAAATTATGTCTCGGTGGCGCCGCTTATCTTATTCATATTCAAAATGGTCGCGTTAATTTAGTTGGATCACCTTCTGAATTAAGAAGCTCTGGTGAATTAGAAACTATTTTGGAAGAAGAAAAAGGTCAAGAAAAAGCTGATGATGAAGGTGAAGCTATTGAAATAGTTGAATCAGATGAAACCGAAAATAACGATAATAATAATGGACAAGATGCTGATGCTGATAAAAAAAAAAAATCACCTAGAGTTTTAGTTGAAGAAGAATCTCGTGCAACTGGTAGAGTCAAATTAAGATTATATGGTATGTATCTTAAAATGGTTGGTAATACCCTTTATTGGATCATCACTGCTGCAGTGATTCTCGGTGCAAGAGGATTAGATGTTACTGAATCTTGGTGGATTAAACAATGGGCTCAGTCTTATAGCACAGATGTAAATAATGCTCATATTGCTGATTTGACAACCAAATCTAAACCTTCTTTCTCTTATTTCACTTTACCTGTCATTTCGTCATCAGAAAACAATCTCAATATTATGGGTGATTCCTCTAATAAGGATGATAACCTTAATTATTATCTTGGATTTTATGTTTTAATCACAGTCATTAATATTATAGTGAGCACAGCTCGTTTTGGTATACTTTATTATGGTGTTTTACGTGCTAGTAGAATTTTATATGCTGAATTGCTTCACCGTGTTTTACGTGCTCCTTTAAGATTCTTTGATACTACTCCAATCGGTCGTATTTTAAATCGATTTGCAAAGGATATTGAAACTATTGATTCAACCATTCCAAATGATTTACTTAATTTTATTACTCAATGGATCATTGTTTTATCAAGTATTATTGCCGTCAGTTACGTCTTACCTACTTTTATTGTACCTATGATTATTATTGCCGTTATTAATATTACAGTTGGTATCATGTTTGTATCTACTTCTCGTGAATTAAGACGTATGGATTCTGTAAGTCGATCTCCCTTATTTAGTCATTTTACAGAAACCATTGTTGGTATTACCACCATCCGTGCTTTTGGTGCTACTCGTCGATTTTTACAAGAAATGATTACTCGTACAGATACTAATAGCCGACCTTATTATTTTGTATGGACAGTGAATCGTTGGGTTAGTATACGTTATGGATTTACTGGTACCATTATTAATATTGTTGCTTGTGCTATTATCTTGTTTAATCTTGATTATTTGGATGCATCCTTAGCTGGGTTCTGTCTTAGTTATGTATTATTATATAGTGATCAAATGTTTTGGGCCATCCGAAGATATACAAGTTTGGAAATGAGTTTTAATGCCATTGAACGTGTTGTTGAATTCATGGAAATGGATCAAGAAGCTGGTGCCATCACTGACTACAGACCTCCTCCACAATGGCCAACTGATGGTGCTATCGAAGTTAAAGATTTAGAAGTTCGTTATGCTAAGGATCTTCCTGCTGTCATTCATAATTTATCATTCACAGTCAAACCACAAGAAAAAATCGGTATTGTAGGTGCTACTGGTAGTGGTAAATCAACTTTGGCTTTAAGCTTTTTCAGATTTGTAGAAGCAAGTAAAGGTAGTATTACTATTGATAATGTTGATATTAGTCGTATTGGTACTCATGACTTAAGAAGTAACTTAACTATTATTCCTCAAGGTAATTAATTAAAAAAAAATAAAAAAAAAATAAAAAGGATAATCACGAATATATAAGCTCATTTTTATTATTTATTATTATTATTTTATTAAAAAAATAATTATAGATCCTGTTTTATTCTCTGGTACTTTACGTACAAATATGGATCCATTTGATGAGTTTACTGATGAAGAAATTTTCGCCGCTTTAAGACGTGTGCATTTAATTCCTTCCACTGATAATAATAATGAAGCTGAAATAGTCGAAGAAGTAGCTCAAGTCAATGAAAATGTATTTAAAGATCTTAGTTCAAATGTAACTGAAGGCGGTAAAAATTTCTCAAATGGTCAACGTCAACTCATTTGTCTTGCAAGAGCTTTATTGAAGAGAAGTAAAGTTGTACTTATGGATGAAGCTACTGCCAGTGTTGATTTCGATACTGATAAATTAATTCAAAAGAATATTGCAACTGAATTCTCTGATTCAACTATTCTCACTATTGCTCATAGAGTAATGACTTTTTTTACTTTGATAAAATTTATTTTAAAGAGATTCACAATATATTAATACTTTTTTTTTTGGTTTGAAATAGTTGGCCACTATTATTGATTATGATCGTATTATGGTATTGCATCATGGTGAACTTTTGGAATTTGATAGGTAATATATCATAATAATTAAAATAGTAACTATATATATATATATAAATCACTCTTATTAATATATATATATATATATATATATTATTATAAATTGAAATACAGTCCAAAGAGTTTACTCAACAATCCAGATTCTGCTTTCTATAAAATGTGTGTGAAGTCTGGTGAATTTGAAAGCTTGTATGCTGCTGCTAATGAAAAAAACTAGTTCATAGCCTTTAAAATAGTTTTATATTATTATCTGTCTATAGATTTATTTATTTATTTTTTAAAAAAATTAAAGATTACAAGTGTTGTTTATATATATATATATTTAAAAAAACTCGAGTAAATTATGAAATGAAATAAAAATTTATTTAAATGATTGCAATTATATAATTTATGGATTTTGCGTGATACGAGTTTAAAGAATTTTTGATGGAGGATTTAAAACAAATGTTTATTTATTAATCATTATATAAACAATTATTAATTCTTATCATATTTATTTTTGAATATCCATAAATTATTTCCTTAATGATAAAATAAGAATATTATCATTAAAAAATTAAGAGTAAATATTATTTATATAAAATCTTTTTTTTCTCTCCATTTTTTTTTTTTTTATTATTGTTAGCATTACTTATTTTGCCTTTTTTCTTTTAAAAATAATTATAATAATTAAAAACTATATACAATGAACATATATAATATATCTTTAACGACCAAAGTGTTTTTTAAAGAATGGATGATGTTCTTTTCCAGCTGCATGACTTCCACCACGACTTGTGAATTGACCACCAGAGTTTCTATTATATTCAAGATAAGCCATATTATCGCCACCAGCCAATGTTTTAGTAGTAGTTGTTTGTCTTCTAACCAAACCATTTTTATTTTTAGCTGCAACACGTCTATCAGTAATGACACCAACATCATCCGTTATATTCAAATCTTCTTCTTTAAGATCAGTCTATTAAATAGCATATGCATATATATAATTTAATTAATTTTATTATGTATATAATGTATGTTAGTATTCTTTTTTTTTTCTTACCTCATTAGCTAATAAAACAGATTTCAAAAGATCCATTTGTTCTTGGTGTGTCTTAAATACTAGATTAGGATCAGTTTCCATTCCTTCCAAATTAGTAATAACTTTGAATGCATACCCTTGGTCAATTAAGAATTGTTGTCGTTTAGTAGAATAGTACATTTCTTGTGTATCTCTTGATACTAATGAATAGAAAAAGGCATTGAATCCTTCATCATTTCTTCTTTTAGCACGAAGAATTCTTCCTAATCTTTGTGCCTCTTGACGACGAGAACCATAGTGGGAAGAGATTTGAATAAGACAAGTAGCTTCTGGTAAATCAATACTGGTGTCACCAACCTATTTTTATAATAAAAAATAAGAAAGTAAAATATATAAATTAAATATCATAATAATAAAAGTTGTGTATATTAAGTCCATTTTTTTTAATAATATAAAAAAAAATTACCTTGGATAAGAAAATAGTATTAACAGCAGGGTTGTATTGGAAATTTTGAAGAATACGCATACGTTCTTGTTGACCAGTACCACCATAAATGTAAGGTTTACCAAGCTTTTTAGCATATTCCTATAAATAATGTATAAATGAAATAATATAAATATCTTCATATTTTTCATTATATATATATGTATATATAAATTACCACAAGAGCAAACACATTATCAGAGAATACAATAATTTTATCACCGCGACCTTCATGATATTGAATCAAATATTGACATGCTTGGAATTTTTTAGGATTCATGACATATAACAAAGTACGCTTACGATTATTTTCCAAAAGATATTCTCTATAAAATTCTGGAGTCATAGGGCACCATACTTCAGCACACTATAAAGAAAAAATAATAATATCATTAGTAAAATAAGATAATAATAAATAATAAATAAATGATATTATATATAATCAATACCGAAAAGCAATCAAAAAAATAAAATAACTAAGATACATTACCTGTACATTAGCAATATGACCCTTATTAGAAAGATCTAACCAATTAGCTTCATAAAGTTTTGGCCCAATTAAGAAATTCAAATCATCAATTTTTTCATCTTCACGAACCAAGGTAGCTAAACAATAAAAATGTTCATTTTGATAATTATTTTTAAAAAACAAACAAAAGAAATGTCAATATATATTAAATAATCATCATATATATATATATATATATATAAATTTTACCTGTAAGACCAAGTTTAGCATGTGCAGCAATTGTTGTTACTACAGTTCTAAACATATTAGCAGGAACAACGTGTACTTCATCCAATAATAAGAAACCCCATTCACGAGATTCTAAAAAGTCCATCATTTTTTGTGCATCATATGAACGTTTACGTTTATTAGCAACCATTGAGTATGTAGAAATAACAATACCAGAAGCACCAGAGAACTAAAAAATTATATATATTATCTTATTAATAAAAAGGTATTTTTTTTTTGTTTTGCCTTTATTATTAAATCAATTAGCATTACCTTTTCTTTACAATCTGATGTAAAAACAGCAATTTGATTTTCTTTAATATTACTCCATTGTAAATATTGTTGCTTCCATTGCATAACAGATACACTAATTAATTATCATAATGATCAGTACATTTATATTTATAATTAATATGATCAATTGTTATATATATACAAACAAAAACTTACGAAGAAGTACATAATACTAAACAACTTTTTTTAATAGTACAAGTAGCAGTGATCCCAACTAAAGTTTTACCAGCACCACATGGCAACACAATAATACCAGATCTTGCACGGCCATTACCAAACATTTTTGATAAACTTTTTTCTTGATAAGGACGAATGGAGGTGATTGGTTTTAAATCAATGTCTAAATTTGCATTAATTGTATCATTTCTAAAATCATATTCTTCTAACATGGGGTAATCTTTATCTGTACATCTTTTTTTAGTAGTCTGTTTTTTTATTTTATTTTAATAAATAGAAAAAATAATAAGTATGATTATATAAAAAAAATTTTTTTTAATGTATAGTATATTTCTTTATATTATTAAACTTACTTCTACAAAATCAGGAGCAATTTCAAAAGCATGAACCTTTTGACCTTCAATATCATCATCATCTTCATCATCTTTATCAATTCTGACCACAGCACCGAATAAACGTTCATCTTCTTTTCTACGAGCTTCAGCTTCTTTATCTTTTTCACTTAATTGCTGTTCATCACCAGTATTAGAAGATTGATTTGTATCATTTTCATTTTTTGGTTTGATGCCAGGAATAGTTAAATCTTTACCAGAAGGTTTATTATATACCATTAAACCAGAATTCAAAAGATTGTTGTTGTTATTATTATTATTGGCTGCCATTACACTTGGTGGTCCACTAATAATTTTATCATTATCATCTCTTATAACACGACCAGGACTGATGACTGGATCTTTTAAAAGATATTGTAAAATTTCTGCATTGGATGTTTCTACAAAATATCGATTGTGTTTTAATACTAATTTTACTTTTCCATAAGATACTGTACATGATCGAATGAAATCAATAATAGGCTGCGGTACAGGGACTTTAGATAATCGATTTAACACTTCAATAATATCATCTGTTTCTAAGCCGACTGATACTGCGGCATAAAGTGAATATGGTGTTAATTTATATTCTTGAATATGAGCAGGTCTAATGTATAAATAATTAATATATACATATTAAAAAAAATTAGCAAGCAATTATTTATATATATATATATATATATATTCTTTAAAACATTACCTACTAACTGGTTCACTAATAGCTACTAAGAAATCTTGAGCTTGTTCGGCAATAGGTGAAAAACCTTCTAAAATAATGTGACCATCTTCAGGACTGATCCATAATGGTCTTGAGCTATGATCTGGTTTAAGAGGTAAATGGGTATAGTCTTCCTTTCCGAAAATATGAGAAATAAAATCACCTTTCTTAACAGCTTCTTGGCTTGAGTTTAATGTTGATATATCCAAATTAGCATTTTTTGGAACTGTAATTGAAGTATTAGTAATAAAGATAAATTATATATTAATTAAATAAAAATGATTATTATTATTAGTATCATGTTTTCTTTATTTTTAAACATAGATATTTTTTTTCATCCATTTATTTACCATATAATTTTGATTGAACTTGGGCATCTAATAGAACGTCGTCTTCTTCATCGTCACTTTTAGTTTCTATTTAAAAATAAATCAAGTAAATATATATAGATATAAAGATATTAAAAATAGTTATATAAAGGTGATCAAATAAAGAAAATAATCTAATTCAATTGCTTTAACAAAATAAATATTAAAGCTATACTGTACCTTCAATCTTTCTTTTACTCATTTATTATAGTTATATATATATATATGTCAGTATATATATATATATATAAAATGTTGTTTTTTTTTAAAAGAGAAAAAGAAGAAAACTGAAAAAGAAAAGAAAAATGCCAAAATATAAAATTTCTCCAAGCGACAAAAAAGCAACACCTAACGGAGTTTAAAATATTTTTGCTTGATAAAAATGGGATGACAGCAAAAAATTAATACTTTCATCCTTTTTTTATACTTTTGCTTTTTTTCTTCCTTTTTTTCTAAAAAATAAGCAATTAACCATATATTATTTGTTGTTAAAAATAAATAAAGATGAAAAATAATCTAACTAAAAGTTTTGTTATTTACCATGGTCAAAAGAAATTTATTTTGAATTTCTGTAACAATAAATAAATAATTATTAAATAAAAACTTATTATCTATACAGAAAAAATGATTTTTTTAAATGTGTTATTAAAAAAAAAGCAAAATGAACTTGTTTATATAGGTTCATAATATAATTATGAATAGTGATATCAACTGTAATTATCATTAGAAAAAATATTGGTCCTTTTATTTTCTTTATACCATAAATAATAATAATAATAATAATAATAATAATAATAATAATAATAATAATAATAATAATAATAATAATAATAATAATAATAATAGTACCTATATCAAAAACCTTTACCTATCTAATTTTTTTATTATTATTTAAAATCTATGATTAGGGATTTACATATATATATATAATCAAATATAAAATAATTAAATTTAGAGTGTATGAATAATAATAATAAATCGTAAAAAACTATTTAGAATACGGTAATTAATAGGATTACATATAAACACTATTTATTTTCAAATATACACGAACGTTTTTCTTTTTTTTTTCATTTTCATTTTTTTCTTTAAATAAATAAATAAATAAATAAATAAATAAACAATACATTGAATATATATAAATATATATATATATATATATTTATATAATATTTAAAATTTACAACCAAGTAGGTAAGGGCGGAATACGCCCAAGAATAGCTTTTAAAATTTCTAACCATTTTTCACGATCGTTAGCTGAATCACAAAAGAATTCAATTTTATCACCAGTATCAAATTTTAATTGAAATCCATTTTTTACAGGATAAGAAGAAAGATCATCATCATCATCATGACTATTATTATTGCTGTTGTTGTTATTATTACTTGTTAAAGTAGTTGTTATAGAAGTAGAGTCTATGGATTCATTATCATCATTTATAATTATTTCACTTTGATTTTTATTTTCTGATAAAATTAATCTTGATTGTGAATTTAACTTTTCCTGAAGATGATTATTCATTAATAGATGATCTTCTTCTTCTTCTTTTTGAGCTGAATATAATATTTTTTGTTGTTGTTGTTGTTGTTGTTTAGTTTCTAATAAAATTTTATTTTCTGTAACAATTGCAATTGCTTTTGATAAATCAATCATTGTTCTTGGTGCATGGATATTATTATCAGAATAAGAATAGAGTTGTCCACCAATTAGTTTAAAATATCTTCTTCTCCAGTATTTAACATCTCCACCATTTTGATACAAATAACCTGAATTCCATATGGTTTTATGAAACCGTTGAATATTTAATGCTAATTCACAATCCCTTATGTTATCAGGTAAATCGTCGAAGAAGACCTTATTGTTGCTATTATTATTATTATTACTATTGTTGTTATCAATATGATGAGGGTCATTGTTATTAATATTATTATTAGGTAAATAAAAAAGTTCAAGAGTGATTTTTCCAATCGCTTTTTCATATACATTATTTCTTTTTTCTCTTTTTATTTTTGATAATAAGAGTGGATTGGTTGATTTTTTAGCAGGTCGATACCATCCATTTACAAGTGCGAAGGATGCTGAACATAATCTTCTACGACATTTAGAAAAGATATCAGATAAGGATATTCTTGTTTGAGCTATAGCACCATCTTCTTTATTGATGTATCTTAATAAATCATCGGTTCTACTAGTAATAGATGATCTCTTACTCCATTTTTTTGATGACCCAGTATTACTTTCATTTGAATTTACTTGTAATGTTAATGTAAATTCATCATTAGATTGAACATTATCTCTAAAAAAAGGAAAAAAGAAAAAAGAAGATTAGTATACATCTATACAACTTATATACATATATGCTAACTTACAATACAAAATCATGATTAAATGATACTGTATGTTGTAATTTATGCTGACTAGATGATAAGCAATTTTTATCACCATTTAATGTACAATGTATCAATGGAGAATCTATGCGTATATATAAGAAAATGAAAAAGAGCATTAGTGATATAGTATAACCTTATTTATTTTTAAAAATAAATAATATAAATTAGTACTTACCATAATCAATTGGTAAATCTAAATTTTCTGCTGCTAATACTTTAATATATAATCTACCATTTATAACTTGATCTGAATCAACTTCATCATTTTCATTTAGTTTCATATTTAAATGTTTCTAAAGAGGTATAAAATATATTTATTTTTTTGATCAATAAAGATGAAAAATCATTTATTTATTATTTAAAAAAGATACTTACCTCCTGAATTTCATCAAACATTTGACATATAGTAGAAGAACTTTGTAAACTATCATGATTAGTAAGAGTTGAAAGATGAGGAACATCTCGAGAAACTTTAGTTGAATCATTGTGATCAATAATATTGCCATCATCATAATCAGTATTATTTCTAGTATTATTATTATTATTTACTTCTATAGATTGAGATATATTTATAATTTTTACTTCTGGTGCAGTTGAAGATGAAGGTTCTTGTGATGGTAAAGGCTACGGATATATTAATAAAATAAAATTAAATTCACAATCATTTTTTTATTTTATTTTATTTTATCTTGATACGTATATATATATATATATATATTTATATACTTACAGAACTAGGAAGAGTAATACGTTCTAATTCATCTAATAAAGTTTCACCAAAATCATTAAGAGATTGATCTGAAGAAATTGAAATCATCGGTAAGCCATTTTCAATATTAAAATTCCTCTGTTGTTCAATATCACTTGTATTGATTTGAAGTAAATATTGTTGATTTCCATTATTGGCATTGTTATTATTTATAGATGAGCCCTGTAAAGTAGTATCTTCTTGATTATGTTCACCGTCACTATCTTCATTATTATTAGTACTAGAATCTATGACATCACCATTTTCTTTCTCTTCTTCTATTTCTATCCCTTCATCTTCTACGTACTTTATTGCTGTTTGAAAAACTTGATCTTCAATGGTATTTTTAACAACCATTTTTTCTTCTATTGATTTATTTTGAACATTAGTATTATTAGATATATTTTCATTATCCCCAGCATTTTCTAATTTATTTTTGTGACCATGATGGTTAGGTAATGATGATGGGGATGAAGATGGTGTTACAATTGGATGATCTATGATTTCATCATTACTTTTACTATTATTATTATTTTCAAGAAAAGTATGATTATTTAATTTATCCATTCGTTCATCCTTTTCTTCTTCTTCTTCTTCTTCTTCTTTTTCTCCTTGGTGCTGTTGTTGAATTAATGAACTAGTTGAAGAAGCTGATGATGACGATAGTTTATTTGATAATTTAGCAATTTCAATAGCTTTTTTAATTTCATTTTCAACATCATCTCCTGATTGAACTTGGTTTATAGAATAAAAACTTGATCTGGATTTACGATGATTTAATTTGTTAGTTGATGACCCATTTTCTAATATTTCTAATATAGCATTTTTGGATATTTTTTGACCTTTTCTTTGAAAAGCTGTACGATTTGCATATGATGATGATGCTGTGAGTGGGATAGGTAAGGATAATGAAGATGAAGTTGATCTTGTTAATAAAGTATCTGTAATATGTTGTGTAAATGAAGTTGAGGATTTAGATAATTGGATATGATTATATAATGGTAATTGAAGATTTGATATATTATTATTATTATTATTATTTATATTATTTATATTATTTATATTATTTATATTATTTATATTATTTATATTATTTATATTATTTATATTATTTATATTATTTATATAATTTATATTATTTGTATTATTTGTATTATTTGTATTATTTGTATTATTTGTATTATTTGTATTATTTGTATTATTTGTATTATTTGTATTATTTGTATTATTTGTATTATTTGTATTATTTGTATTATTTGTATTATTTGTATTATTTGTATTATTTGTATTATGGGTAGTAATGGTAGTAGTATTAAAATTAGTGGTAGGAATAACATCGTTTGCTTTAGTAGATGGTGATATAAACGTTGTTAATGGTAAATTGGCAGATGATCCCGCTGTAATGTATGAATCAGATTCTGATATAGCAGAATCATTGGATGATAGTTTTTCAATACGATTAGATAAAGAATTTATATCTCTTTGAGATGGGTCATTTGATGATGAGATAGATGAATCGGAGTGAGTTGACTGATTTATTAATGATGGCGATGATGATGGAACAAATGTTGATAATGAAGAGGATCTACCATCCATAGATTGTGATGCAGATTGTATATTAAATATGGATTGATTTCTTGATAATAATGTATTACTATCATCAGAAACGATAGTTGACACAGAATCTATATCAAATAAATGAAAAAAAAAAATCAAATTAATTTTTTCCCCTTATTTTTTCTTTCTTATTTTTTTTATTATTTTTTTATCATTATTTTTTCTCTCTTCCTTTTATTTTATTTTATTTTATTTTATTTTTTTTGTTCCAGTTCCTATTTATTTATTAACTATCATCATCATCAATATTATATTATAATTATTATTTACCCTTCTCGTATAAATCATTAATGTCATCATCGATTATACCTTGATAAGTATTATTATTATTATTATTGTTATTATTTTGAATAGAAGATGAAATGGAATAATTATCATGGAGTTGATTCATATGTACATGATTATATTGAAGACCTTGTTCTTGATCATTATGATGATGACTATCATTATTATTATTATTATTATTATTATTATTATTATTATTATTATTACTATCATTATCATTCAAAGTACTATTATCATCCATATCATCAATTGAAGGTAGAATGAAATATTGAATATTTTCATTAAATTGAACATGGCGTTTAGGTTTTTGTTTTTTTTTATTTGGTTCTGAAGAAGGCATCATTAATGAACAAGTTTGATCAAAAAGAACCCCGTGATGAATACTATCATTTTGATGATTAGCAAAAGAATCATCAAGACCATCCGTATTACTATTATTATGATTATTATGATTATTTTCTAAGTGGGTTGATGATGAATTATTTAATAAAGAAGTATAATGTTTATCTAATTCATTGATGCTATTAAATAAGGATGATGAAGATGTATCAAGAGAATTGGTAGTAGTGGTAGTAGCAATGGAAGAAGAAAGACCTGATTTTACATTTACAGTAGCAAGAGTAGGAGAAGATATTGTACTTGCTATAAAAGGCTGAAGATAATATTTATGTATATCATTTTTTGGAAATAAAGGGCTTTGACTTGCTGTGTGGGAAAAACGTAAAGTCCTATTAGTTAGTTCTATTTTACGAGAAGCAAAATCTCTACCAATTTCTTCTACTACTTCTTGTTGTTGTTGATGTTGATGTGAATTTAAAGTTGGATTATCATTTATCATAGTGTTATTATTAAAGTTGTTCTGCGTTACAGTTTGTGATTGGTTTTCAAGAGAGTATATCTTTTTTGTATTATTATCATTATCATTATTATTATTATTTTCCTTTTCCATTATTATTTTTCTAATATGTATGTATATGTATATATATAAACAATAGAATTATTTTCTTATTGTTGGTTTATATTTTCTTAAAAAAGAAGTTGCTTTTTTAGAATAAAAAAGGTTTAAAGCTTTTTTGAATTGTTTATATTTTTATATATTAAGAATATAAATGAATATATAAAAAATAAAAAGAATATGGGTATATTTATATAAATAAGTATATATATAATTATATATATATTTAAATATACATATAATTATATTTTATGAAGTAAAAAAAAAAAAAAAAAAAAAATGAATAAATAAAAGAAAGAAAAGCGTAAAAAAATAAAATAAGGGGATTAAAAACAAGAGAGAGAGATTTAAAGCAGGATTTCCCTTTTTTATTTTATTTCTTTTTCTCCACTTTGTTGTTGTGAGATTTCCATAATTGGCTGCCTTTTTGCCTAAACTGTCTTTCACTTATTTTTTTGTGTTCTTTTAACAACACTCATATATATATATATATATATATATATATATATGTACATCCACATTCTTATTTTTTCATTATATTGTAAAAAGGTTAATTTTTTTTTGTGTCCCAATATGTAATATCTATTGGATTAGATGATTCATACAATAATAAACAATTCATTTATTTGCTCTCTCTATTTTTTTTTTTTTTTTCAAAGAAATAATCAAATAATAAATATGAAATGATTATTTTTTATTTTTAAGTAAAGGATGTTTATTAAAATTATGTTATGTTTTACGTATGGTTAATAAATGAAACAAAGCATGAAAAATAAAAAAAAGGAAATCGCGTGCAGTTCAATAGTTCTCGTATACTAAAGTAACATTTATTTAATATTTAACTAAAGAGTACCCCTTAATTGAGTCTCAAGTTAATATTTTATTAAATGTTTAACTTACAAGAATATAATCGGTTGAGCATCAAGTTATTAAATCTTATTATTATTATTACTATTAATTATTTATATATCATTCTATTATCTTTATTTTACATTTTTTTTAATGTAAAATTACTTAAAGTTATGATAGTAACATGCTTCTTTCCATATGGATGTATTAGTCATAGTATAGTTGATGATATCAATTCCATTTTTGTATAATTCTTAAAAACAGTCACCTACAATTTCTTTATCCTTTTTTCTTCTTCTCCATCCTTTATTTTTTTTTTTTTTTATGAAGGATTATAATAATTATTTATGTGTGTATTTTTTTTTTATGTTTATTTCATTTTGTAATTTTTTTTATGGCTTTGAATTTTAAGTTAATAATAAAGTTTATTTTTTATTTATATGATTTTTTTTGGATCGCGTATATATTTATATAGCTGGATTTTAAAAAGGTTCTCGGATAGGATATATAGGGAAATTAAACAGAAAAAAAAGAAAATATATCCTAGTTTTGATGATTAGAATTTGAGATTTTAATCGATTAAACAATTTATGATAATTTTAATAAAAATTATTATATACAGATGGTATAATTATACATAAATATATATGTACTTTAAACTATTCTTCTAAAAAAAATAAAATAAAAAAAACGTCCAATATCTATATGTATATGTATATGTATATATATGTATATATATATATATATATATATTATTGACCAAAACCTAATTTACCAATATTTTCCCTTACACACATACTTGAAAACATAAATGAGTTTTTTTTTTGTGTACATTACATTGAAAAAAGTCAACTTGCGCAGTAACAAAATCACATCAAAAATGTATCTAAAAATAAAAGGACTAGAAGAGAATAATGTGTAACAAAAGCAAAAGGATTAAAAAAATAATATAACAAAATCAATTTGTTATTATAATTATTATTATTGAATTTTTTTAGTTTTACCATACTAAAAAAAAAAGAGAGAGAGAAAAGTATGAATTAAATTATATGCATTATTTACATTTAAGTTAATAAAATAGTAAGTTTAAAAAATAACAATAATAATACAGGGGAAAAGAATGTAAATGACACGTACTTTTTTTTTTTAAAAAAAAAAGATCAACAGTGGTGTTTGATTATCAATTTTATTAGAATTAGAGTTAAAAATGTAACAAGCTTTATTATTTTCATTTTATATTATTTATACTATTCATTATTATTATATATATGCAATTTGAATAAAATAAAACTTTACTTATTTACTTATTTGTATATTTAATGTATATTAGAAAAAGAAAAAAAAAAAAAAGAAAAATGAAAAATGAAAATATATATATATATATATATGCATATATAAATTATTTTCTTAATCAGTTACCACAACATAATCAGAAAGAGTATAATAAATTCGATGCTGTTGTCGATCAGATGAATGTTGGAGGAAATTAGTCATATTATTATTTATAATGTTAGTATTATTATTATTATTTTTATATTGATAATGATGATGATCATTATTTTTTTCGTTTATATTATTAGCATTATTATTATATTGATAGTTAAGGCGATAATCATTATTATTATTATTATTATTATTATTATTATTATTATTATTATTATTATTATTATTATTATTATTATTATTATTATTATTATTATTATTATCGTTATCTAATATACGTAAGATACTAATAGATCTATCATCCATATCATCAAGTTGTTGTTGATTATGATAGTAATCCTGTTGATTCATAGAAGAAAAATTAGATGATTGATAATTATTATTATTACTATTATTATTAATATTATTATTTCGATGTAGAGATTGTTCTTGTAAATAATTAGTTTGATGATGACTTCTATTTCTATTTTCATTAAATTGAATAGATTCATTTGTATACTTTGATTGAAAATTAAAATCAGGTGTCATTTTCTTTGATGAGAATTGATGATGATAATGATGAAGAGAAGAAGAAGAAGAAGAAGAAGAAGTAGAGGATGTAGAATGATGAGGTAAATTTGAAGAGGAAGATGATGAAGTAGTAGATGATAATGGCCAAATAAATGAAGAAGTAGATGATGATGAAGCTGATGGAGAAGTAGGATAAATTGAACTCCATGATGATGATGAAGTTGATAAATACGGTAATTGATTATAATTATGTTGTTGTTGTTGTTGCAGTTGATGATGAGAAGGTGATGGTATATAACCTAAAGAACTTGATCTAGGGCGATGGTGACGGAATAGACTAAGTTCATGATCCCTTGAAGTAGTTGGCGATAAAAGATTGAATTGATGATGATGATGATAATAATTTTCAGATTGATTTGGCCAAGGAGTAGGTGAAATCATATGACCAAGGTCATTATTATTATTATTATTTACATTGATGCGATTATTGTTATTAGTATTAGTATTGGTACTATTATATCGTGAATATTTATTATTGGTTATGATGGATGGAGGAGGTTCTGCCATTATTTTCTTCTTTTTTATATCAGGTACATAAGATGGTGTATTTATTGGAAATTCATTTCGAGTATTTTTATTATTTTGATTTTGTATCAATGGATCTAAATATTTTTGTTGAGAATGGTTGATAGAATTTTCTTTATATATATAAAAAAAAAAAAAAAATTGGAGATCAATAAAATAATTTTATCATTTAGTATTATAGTTTATTTCTTTCTCTCTCTCTCACTTCTCCTTTTATTTTTATTTTTTTCCTGTATATACATTACCTTTTATTTCAGAATTTAAATGATTATTTGAATGATATTCATTTAAATAAAAGTTTGACATTGATTCTAATGGAGATGATAAATTATTTCTTTTCTCTTGTATTACATTGTTATTTAAAAACGAAGGGTATTCTTGAGTGGCTGATATAGTAAGAGTAGGCTTATTAGATGATATAGAACAATGATGATATTGAGAAAGTGGTGATGTTAAAGTGGTTGTATCATTTTCCTTTTTTAATAAATTTTCATCTTGTGAATTTGATAATTCATTAGAATTAGATGTATCAGATAATAACATTAATGAAGAAGAAGAAGGTGACAGTGATAACGAAGAAGAATAATAAGAATGAAAAGAGGATGATGACGACGACGATGAATTAGGAGGTGCTGATGTATTAATAATAGTAGTATCTAAAGATAAGTCAATCATTTTTTGTTGTTGTTGATAAAGATCATTATCATTATTATTACTATTGTTTTTATTTTTATCATCACCTTCATTTTTATTATTATCATTATTTTCGCTATTATTATTTTCACTGTTATTATTTTGATTATTATTATTATTATTATTATCTATATCATCATTATGATTGATACGCTTCTTTTTCTTTTTCCAAGGTAATTCTAAAGGACCATCAATAGAACGACCAATTAAAAAGCTAGCAAAATAATCATCTTGAAGGTCAAAAGTTTTATCCCAATCAATGATTTTTTCAGGTATCACGTCTTCCCAACCACCAGAAGAAGGGGGAATCAGTTTAAAGTGAGAAGAATAATATACTCTTTTATTTCTCATAAATAAAGCAATTTCGTTTGTTGGTATAATACGATGAGGATCTTGAAGAGAATCGTTTACTTTATTCCCATAATAAAAACGATTCATTGATGAGTGATGAGTTGGTTTTGCGTTATTATTATTATTATTATTATTATTATTATTATTATTATTATTGTATTTTATTATTTGTTTTTGAGTATTTCTTTCCTCTTCCTCTTCTTCTTCTTCGTCATTGTTATTATCATTTAATATAGAAGTGGCGTTTTTTTGTTTAGGAGGTGACGGCGTAATATTCAAAGAGTTACTGTTATTGTTGTTTTTATTACTATCATTACTATACTCCCGATAAATATGATGATTGATGGCTGACTCTACAGCAGGTGAAGGTGAGTTATTGTTACACAATTTATCATTGTTGTTTTGTTGTAAAGTAAAAAAATATGATTCGTAAAAATTGAAAGTTGAAGATTCAATATTCGATTGTTCATTTTTATCCATTGATTTAAGAATAAATATGTTTCTATTATATATATATATTTATATATTTATATATATAATATAAATAAATAAATAAATAAATATAAAGTATGAACGAATAAAAAATTAAGTAAATTAAACGCGAAAGAAAAATGAAAAATTAAAAATTGAATTAAAAAAAAAAAGGATATATAAATAAACAAACCTATTTTTCTTATATTGTTTCATCATTTATAAAAATAAATCCTATTATCTTTTGTATAATTACTATTATTATTATTATTATTTATTTACCTTTGAGATAACCTTCTATAAATGATATATGTATATATTTATATATATATATATAAAAACTCTTTCTTTGAGAAAACTAATTAATAAATTATATGTTTGAATTATTTAACTAGATAAATTATCTTGTTTATAAAGTTATTGTTACTTTTTATCATACAATAAATTCAGGAGATATCGCATATATATATTAAGATAAACTTCCTATATATATGATATGGTTTTTATTTTTTATTATAAAAAACAAAAAAAAAAGAAAAAGGAAAAAGAAAAGTGAAATATAAATAAAAATACCATTTTAACATTATAAAGTTAGAAATATAAAAATAAAAACGGACTTTAAAATTTAGAAGCCTTTTTTTTCTAATATATATATATATATATATTTATATATTTATATAAATACATGTTTATATAAAACTTGTATAATCATGAAGAATATGTTGTTCATAGTTATTTCGTATATAATAAAGCATAATGCTAAACATAAAGATAGAAAAAGGAAAACTTTTAATGTCAGTTTCCTTTTTTGTATCCTTCCATTGATTTTTCAGTTGGATATGTTTTATATTTCAAATAATAATAAAAATATATAATAAATAGATTTTGAAAATTTCAAGTTTAATTGTTGTATTTTAATTTACACATTATTAATATGAGACTTTCAAAGAAGTAATAGTAGTATCATAAAAGCTTTTCCTATTCTTTTTTTTTAAAAAAAAGTGCATTGGCATGAATACGGGGTTTAAATCCTTTTTGGATCCTAAAATATATAAAAATAAAAATAAAAATCAATTTTGATATGAAGTATAATAAAATCTTTTCTTATAAAAATAAATACATTAAATAATGATTTAATCATATTAAAAATAATGAAAATCAATATATAAAAGCAATCTTAATATTAAAGAAATTAATTGAATTACTATAAAAGTACAGTATTTAATTTATCAACAAAAAAAAAAAGACACATATACTCACATATATAAATATATATCCTTTATCTTTTTTTTTTTTTATAATATAAGCATGTAGTTTTATTTATATGTGTATAGTATAAATATTGATAAATAATAAATAAATAAATATCTAACCGATTTATATTATCAATGATAAACAATCAAGTGGCAAAAAAAATAAACTGAAATAAACTGATCGGAGTTTCAAAAAGCATGAGAAAAAATAAAATGACCGTAGTCCTTTTTAGAATTTTTTTTAACCTTTTCTCTTCTTCTTTTTTTTTTTTTTCTCTCAAATCACTTTTTTTCTTTTTACTACAATTATAAATTGCTATATATATATTTATATATTTATATATTTATATATAATATATAGTGTATATACTTTTTTTTTTATAAATTGAATAACTTTGTACATAATATACTTATATACATATACATACATTACATATATATATATACATACATCCATATAATATGTCAGGAGAGTCATCCACTTCAAAAGATTCTGAAAGACAACCTTTATTATCTAAAACATCTTTAGGTGGTACAACTCAACAAAAAGATAAATATCCTGCAAAAAGAAAATCATTTACAGATACTACTACTCCTCCTTCTCATTATCAAAGTATACCAGAAGTAAATTCTAATTACATTAATAATAATGATAGTAATGGTGATAGACGATCCTTCTTACCAACTACTTCTTCAACTATGGCAGCAGCAGCAGGAGTGCCTATTGCAGAAGATACATCAGAAGTAGACGAAGATGAACAGAATAGAATAGATCAATGTCGATTTAAACTTTTTATAATATTAATGATCATTTTAACTTTTTCATTTATGACTTCATTATCTATATTATTAATCGCACCTGGATTTGCACAAAAAAGTCTTGAAAACGGATTTCAACTAACTTTTAAAGAAGCATCTATACTTAATATTACTACTGAAACTTCCACTACCATTTTAGAAGAAAATAGTAATAGTGATCAAATCAATGTAATCACAATGCATGTACTTGGTTCTATTACTTTATTAGATAGTGCTTATAGTTTAACAAATAAAATATCTAATGTATTTGGTGATATCCAATTATTAGATACCTCACTTGAAGTATATCATCAACCTATAACATCATCATCATCATCATCATCATCATCATCTATATTTATGATTTCTCCAAAAAATAAAAATAGAAAAAAGGAGAAAATAATAATGGGAAAAGGGATTATGGAAGAAGAAGTTGAAGAAAAAAATCATCAAATCATCTTACCTTTATCATCAGCATCAGCATCTGCATCTGCATTACCTATGGGAATTCTTCAATTACCTTCATTAACATTATCTCAAGATTCCAATGTGACCGAATTTAGTTTTACAACACAATTTATTATTCAAGATACAAATACTTTAATTGATTTTTGTAAAGATGCTTTATCATCAAAATTAGTAGGTTGGAAAGTAAAAGGCAATTTACCTATTCATATTGGTTGGTTACCTTTTGAACATCAATTATCACTTGATAAAATCATTCAAATTGAAGGTAATAAATAATAATAATAATAATAATAATAGATTAAGAAAAATACAGGTTAGACTTTTTTTTAGAAAAAAAAAAAAAAAAAAAAAAAAAGGTCATGTGTTTTAATCATTCTTTTTTTTTTTTTTCCTTTTTTAATCATTACCTATTTTTTTATATATATATTTTTAAGGGATGGATGGATTAAAAAAATCAGAATTAAAAAATATTGTATTTCCAGGTAAACATCCAGTTGGAGGGATAGCACTTGAAGGAACTGTAGGAGTTTATAATCCATCTAAAACATTAAGTATGGCGATTGGTGATGTTAATTTTGGCATTTATTTACCTGATGATGAAACTGATAATGACGAAGAAAATAGTGATGTAATGATAGCAGTGATTAAAGCAAAAGATACCCAATTAATAGGTGAAAAAATGAATTATTTTTCAGTCATGGGACGCACATTAACCTTAGATGATAATGATATTAAAAAAAGGAAATTAATGGAATCCTTTTTAACAAATTACTTACACGGAAATACATCAATCGTACACGTTCGTGGTAGTTTATTTGGACCGGATCAACAACCATCCACCTTATTATCTTATTTAAATTATTATCATCAACCTACTTGGTTAGAAAGAGCATTATCCTCCATTACTTTATCCTTACCTTTCCCTGGCACAAAACAAACTGATATTATCAAATCTTTAAAATTGGAAAATATTAAAATTGATTATTCTGTGGTCTCTCGTACTCCTTTGATTTCAGGCGATGCTATCTCTCTTTTACAATTACCTGATGAAATGCAAATCTCTTTAAATGTTTTAGAAATTGATCCTGATGTTTATCTTTATTTGGAAAAAGATGCAATCAAACCTTTTGCCCACATTCATCCCACTCAACCTTGCCCATCTACTACAATTCAACCTGGTAATGATGATACCATTCCTATTGGCATGTTTAAAGTCATCTCTGTCATGAAAAAGGCTCCCTTTAGAGTCATCCCAGGTCAAGAAAAAGAGTATCAAAAATTCTTAGATAAAATATTTAATGGGGAAGAAACAACTCTTTATTATAATGGAAAAGCTAATGCCTTGGTTGAAAATGATTTTGGAAGGTTATATGTACGTGATTTGGATTTTAAAGGTCATTTAAATACAAAAGGTAAAAAAAAAAAAAATAAAAAATAAAAAATAAAAAATAATAATTACATTTAATTAGTCTAAATTAAAAAAGTCTATAAAAATGGAAATAGAAAAAGAAAAATAAGAAAAAAGAAAAATAAGAAAAAAGAAAAAAGGAAAAAAAGAAGAAAAAGCAATTCATTGATTATATAAATTTTATATGTATAATATAGGAATGCAAGGCATGAAATACCCACCTCCAAAAGTAACATCAATGTCAATTACCAAAGGATATAAGGATGCATTACAAGTAAAAACAACATTTATTCTTAATAATCCATCAAATATTAGTATAAACCTTGGTTTAGTCACTTTTTCGATGTTGCACAAAGGTGTAAAAATTGGAAATGTTACCATTCAACAACTGGATTTAATGAATGAAGCTAATAATCAATTTGAAGCTACAGGGTGTATATTTTCTCCTGCATTATCTAAAAGCCCATCATCTATTCTTGAGTTTATTGGTGATTACATATCAGGTATATAACATTTTTAGTTTTATTAATCATTTATTATATAAATATATAAATATATAAAGATATGAATAATATATTCACGAGTTTTTTTTTTTTTTTTTTTTTTCATTTTATACTAATTTAGGTGATTCAACGGAATTAGAAATATCGGGCCAAGATGCCACCTCATCTAAATACTTGGCACCATTGTTAAATCAGCTACGGTTTAATATTCAGCTACCTGCATTTGATGAAATACCATTATTAAAAGATGTACAAATGAATTTATTATCATCCACAGCTATTGTTTGGTTAAGAAATCCATTTGAATATATCAACATGGAAATCATTAAAATCAATGCAACAGCTATTTATGAAACAGATTCAATAGGTACAATGTATGCGGATTTTAAAGATGGAGGAAAAGGATGGAAAGGGCCTATTCAATTACCCCCTATTCAATGCCAAAATAAAAATGATCATCATCATAATGATCAACATGATGATGATACGACATGTAATGGTTTTACTATAGAAACACCTCGTATACCAGTCATGTTAAAAAATAAAATCATTACATGGGAACCTATTTTAAAAGGTTTAGGTGGAAAAATTAAAGTGGCTATTGATAGTATGGTGACGGTTAAAATTGATTCTTTTTTATTAAATGGGCTTGATTATAAAAGAAAAAATATCACAGCTATTATTAAAAAATCTTTTTAACTTAAAATTAATAAATAATAAAATTATTTTTTTTTTTTTTTTCACCTGAAAACATGTTATTTTTAATTAAGGTCCGCCTTTGATTCATTATTTATTAATGTCTCATTATTTATATTTATTTTATTTATTATTTACTTATTTTTTTTTTATTTTTACTTTTTTATTTTTTTTTTTTTCATCATCATCGTTTTTTTATTTCAATATCATTTATTATTAATATTATTATTATTATTATTATTATTATTACATATATATATATAATAAACATATATTAATAAATGGTAGAAAATCATAAATTCAAAGTAAAAAAATAATATGATAATGGAGTTTTAAAAATAACTTTAAAAAATTTCATTATATATTTTAGCTCTAATCAATCGTTACACAAAACTTAAAAGATCAACCAATAAAATAATTCATTTAAAATGAGGTCTCTTTTTTGTCTTTTTTAATATCTCTCTTTTTTTTTTCTCTCTCTCTCTCTTTTTTTTTTTTTCTTTCTCACTCCTTTTATTATCCATTCTCCTTTTATAACAATACCTTTCATATTTTGAAATTTATTTTACCCATTCCTTTCATTATTTTTTTTTTATACTTCCTTTCTTTTTATTTTTATAAACTCTAGTATTATAATATATATATTATATATACAATATATAAATCAATTATTGTTTTATAAAAGCATTCTTTAAAAAAAAAAGGAATTCAAAAAAGTTGCATATCAATTATTTATTTATTTTTTATTTCAACAACAGCAACAAAGAATTTTAATAACTCACTTATCTTTTTTTTTTTTTTACAACAACAAAAACGATAAATATATATATATTATATATAAACAATATTTAATAACGAATATTTAATATATATATAAAAGAAAAAAGGAAATATACAACATAAAAAACAATATTAAATAAATAGTTTAGATCAACCCATTCATTACTCCATTTATTACTACTTTTTTTTATCTATTTATTTATTCATATATAAAAAAAAAAAAAAATGAAAATCCAAACCTTAGCAACTATTTATTTATTATTATGTCTCAGTTATTCAACCACCAAAGTAGACGCATGTTTCCTTGGTATTGGTAGTGATTGTAATAAAACTACCTCTGATCCTGCACCAACATCATCCCATAGTGGACCTACTGCTTTACCACCAACAGCTACTCCATCATCATCTGGTAATCTTCCACCTGCTTCATCCTCAAATAGCCCACCTGCTTCACCATCTGCACAGCCACCATCTTCTTCTGCTGTTAAACCATCCTCTACAGCAGCCCCTCCACCATCTAGTAAAAGTAATCCATCATCATCAGGAATTAACACACCATCATCCGACAATAATTCATCCACAGATTCATCATCATCTAGCTCACCCACTTCAACTGATAATAGTGCAAATGGAGGAAGTAGTGGAGGTAATAACACAGGTGTTATTGTTGGATCAGTATGTGGATTTTTAGCTGTTCTTGGACTTGGATTTGGTTATGCCTTTTTCTCAAAAGCAAGAAGACAAAATCGTAAAAAGACAGCAGGATTTCATGATGAATTTAATACAGGTATGTCATCATCAGCTAATAACAATAGTTATAATGACCCAAGACCTTCACCAGGTATGAGACATCAAGATATATATAATAATAATCCTACTATACCATCACCTCAATTACAAACCATGACATCACCTCAACAACAACATCAATATTATAATAATGCTAATACAATGACTTCTCCTTATCAAGACTATTATACTTCACCACAAATGGCTCATAATAATATGGCCTATCCTGATGCTGCTATGACTGGAGGAGTAGCTGCTGCTGGTTATTATGCACATAATGCTAATGCCACTACAACTCCTTACTATGATCCTAATTATGATCCTAATAGTAATAATTATAGTAATAATGTTATGTATCATCAACAACAACCACAATATTATAATGATCCTAATTATGATCCTAATCAACAATACAGTCATGATCAACAATATAATAATTATAGTACTAATAACAATAATAATGGTTCTGTGGTTGGTACTACTCAACCTAATTCTGTAGTAACAACTACCAATTCTACTGTTTATTCTCCTCCTAATGCTTATGATGAACATGATCAAAAACAACACCAACAACCATCTAATAATGCTGCTAGACAGTTTTAAAAACAAAATAAAACAAAAAAATAGATAATACATATGATTATTTATTTATTTATTTTTAATTATATATATACATATATATAAATCATTCATCATTTTTTATTATTTATTATTTTTTTCAACAGTATTTTTTTTTTCTTTTATTCTTTAAATAGTGGATCAAAAAAAAAAAAAATGATCAACAAAAAAAAAAACAAGAGAAAGATAAAAAAATAACTGAAATGAATTATAATAATAATAATAATATTTTAAGGAAAAGCATTTTTATTTATCTATTAATTTATTTATATTTATATATTTATATTTATTATATTTTTTTTTTCATATTCATTAAAGTAGAAGAAATATTTTTATTGTTATTTTTACATTTATTATTTTTATTATATTATTTATTAATTTCTATTATTATTATTATTATTTATTCGTATTAGTATATTATTATTATTATTATTTTTTCTATAATTAACCCATTAAAATAGTAACACATTTTTTTATTTGATTTTTTTTTTTTTTGTTTATTTATTTATTTATTTTTTTGTTAATCATATGATGATATCATATTTCCATGTATTTTTTTTTTTTTTTATAATAACTGTTGTCAGAAAAATGATGATTTATTTTTTTTATATATAAAAATAATACATAACTAATATGGTGTTTTTTTATTATATCATTAATTTTTGTTTTTTTTTAAGTATAGGAATCAAGGAGAAAAAAAGGGGAAAGGATATAAAATAAGAAAAGAATGATGGATGATTTCATCATCATATATATATATTATATACGAACACACACACACTTATATAAATATATATATATAAATAAACTATCACTAACACACATCATTGAAATAGGAGATATGTTAAAGGGGGTAAATAAAAAAAATAAATGAATAGTAATATAATAATAATAATAATATAGCAAATAGATGATAAATCATAAAAAAAAAATAAAAATAAAAATAAAAAATAATAGAATAAAAAATAATAAGGAATGCTTATTATAATATGTTTTCTAAATTTAAATAGCTTTTTTGCCTTCTTTCTTGGCTCGGAAAGCAGCAATATCTTTTTGAACTTCTTCATTAACGATTTTTCTCAAATTAGGACGATAGCCTAAAGCAAATAATACTTCGAAAAAGACAAAGTAAGGTGCAGATACAAGAGCTTGAACAAGATTATCTACTAATTTGGGTTTACGTTTTTCAGCAGCTCCATGACCAATAAATTGGAAAATCCATGAGGTGATATGAAGTCCAATGGCTATTTTAGTAGCATTAGGATTAGTACGTTGGAATTGTGTAGCTGTATAACACATGTAATAAAGGAAAGGTGCATAAAGTGTCTATAAATATATATATATATATATATATATAAAGTATAAGTAAATAAAATTGATTATTTTTCGTTTCTTTTTATTTTCTTTAGTTTAAATCAACGATTTTATAAATATATATATAAAGAATCTGATAAAGAAAGAAATTTTTTTTTCTTATTTATGCATGATAAATACTAGGAAAAAAAACTCCTTTTTCATCTCTTATGTTTTTTTTTCCTTATAATTTTTTTCCAATAGATACACATATTGTAATCATCCACTATTTTTTTTTTTTTTTTTTTCTCCTTCTTCTTCCAATTTTTATTATTATTGTTCTTATATATATATATATATATATATATATATATATAGATATAGATATATTACTTACAGAAGCAATAGGATCTAAAATAGCATAATACATAATATAAAAAGTAACTGTAAAGAAACTAAGATTAGGACCCATTGTTTTTAACCATTTTAAAGCTGAAGGTAAGTTATTAAGATTAACTAAAGATCCAGTTCTTGCTCCTAATACCAAAGCTATTTATATATAGTAGTAATAATAATAATAATTAACCATTAGTCATCTTGTACTTCTTTTTTTAGGTAACAATATTTTTATTACCTGTCCAAAAAATAGTAGGAACAAAAATCATATGAATAATAACATTCACTTTATTATTATGATGAGAACCATAAGTAATAAGTTGTTTTTTCAAGTCAAAGATATCAGCCTTTGGCATATTGAAAAAAAATAAAAGTATATATTTGTATATATATATATATAAAAAAAGTGTGGAGAAATAAGAAAAAGAGAGCTAAAAAAAAAAAAATTAGAAAAATAAAAAATTGGAACTTATATATTAGTAAATATAAAAAAAATAAAAAAGTCGGATGTTAGATTTGGTCACATTCAATTATCCAAAAAAGGAAGGCTAAATTTTTTTTTTTTTTGCGCTTTTTACCTTCTCGCTCTTTTTGGTTTTTTTCCTTATTTAATCATTTTTCTTCTTTTGTATACATAAGAATTGTAAATCCTCGGCTTATTTTTTCCTTTTTTTTTTTAATAATGATCATTTTATTAGATAATAATAATAACACACACGTACACACATATTTCATTATATCATATTTTTCACAAAATACTTTTTTTTATATAAAAGAAATTATTCTATATTTATATAAATAAAATTTGAAAGGTATATATATATATAGATTAAATAAAGTAAAATCGATAAAATTTAAGCCAAACCCAATAAAATATAAAAATAAGCATTTTAATATGTCAAATTAAAGAACCTCTCAATATCTCTAAATTGAAAGCGGACCTTTAATGATTATTACATTTTATTACAATAGGCCGTTGTTTCATATATAAAAATGAAATTGATTTATATTCAGCTCTTTTTTCTTTTGTTCACCCCTTTTCCCTCTTTTTTTTTTTTTTTCCTTCTCCCTTTTTTCTTATTTTTATCTTTTTATCTCCTTCTTTTTGCTAAGACTTTCTTATTTATTGTATATCATGGGTAATTCTCAATCATTTGAAAGAAAATTAAAGAAAGGAATAAAGTTTTTTAAAGAAGTAAAGAAAGTGGTTGATGAACAACAACAACAACAACAGCAACAGCAACAGCAGCAACAACAGCATCATAATCAAAATCAACAACATCATAATCAACAATATCCTTCTCCTTCACATAGTAAAAATAATAATCACCCTTCCACTTATCACCCTTCCCAAGATACTAATGATAATGTAGAATATAGTCGCTTAAGAGGTTTAGCTCATGAAGAAGCGGAAAAACGGAATCTTTGTTATGAAAAAAGTCAAGAAGCTTATCGTAATGGTGATGGTGCTTTAGGTAAATATATATATATATATATCATCCATTTATTATTATTATTATTATTATTATCATATATGTATTAATTTATTATTATTTTGCATTACTATTTTATAGCTAAAGAAGAATCGAATAAGGGTCATGCCCATGATCAAAAAATGAAACAATATAATAAACAAGCTGCAGATTTAATCTATCGGGGTAAATAAAATAAATATTAAAATACATATATAGTTACTATTATTATTGTTATATTATGTTACTAATAACAATTATTTATAGAAAAAAATCAAAATCGACCACAAAATGAAATTGATTTACATGGTTTATTTGTTCAAGAAGCCACTGAACGTGTTGATGAAGCTATTAAATTATGTAAAAGTCAAGGCTATGAAAATTTAACTATTATTGTAGGAAAAGGATTACATAGTCCAGGTAAAGAAATAAACAACTCTTCATCATCATCATCATCATCATCATCATACAAATAAATGATTTATTAAATGATTTATTAAATGATTTATATATTTTATATATATATATTTTTAGGCCAAATCGCTAAATTAAAACCAGCTATTATAGAAATGGTACAAAAATATGAAGTCCAATGTGAACCTAATCGACCTAACCCTGGATGTTTATATATCACTTTCGGTCAAGGTACTGGTGATCTTTCATGGATAGATAAATTTGCGGATAAATTACAACAACATAATACTTGTGCTATTATGTAAAAAAAAAAAAAAACAATAACAATAACAATAGGAAAAAAAAAAAGGAACACTTATGCTGAGTTAAAAAAATTGCATTTATATTATTACTATTTTATTTCATTATCTCCTTTTTTTTCTTTCCTTTTCTTTTTTGTTTTGATATTTTTTTTTTTTTTTTTTTTGATTTTTTTGATTTTTAGTTGCTTTTCTTTCTCATTTTTTCATTTTTATTTATTTATAATTTTAAAACATATACATATATACATCTTTCTATTATTTATTTATTAATATTTATTATTTTTACTATTACTATTATTATTTGTTATAATTAATTATTAATATGATTGGTTGTATTAAAATAGTTTGCTGTTATTTATTACTATATATAAATTTTGTTTATTGTATTCCTATTCTTTCTACTAATAATAATGATAATTCAGATTCATTCATCAGTATCACATCACTAACAAATAGTTTAGGTGATTATTATGAGAGTATCATTGATCAAGTATTAATATCATTAAATAAAGAAATCTCTTCTACTGCAGCTTCTATTTATTTAAATAATTATGATCAAGGTAAATATATATATATATATATAATAGAATCATCGATTATTATTATTATTATTATTATTATTATTATTATTATTATTATTATTATTATTATTATTATTATTATCATAAAAAAAAAACTTATTAATATTTTTCATTTGTTTATATATATATATATATATTAGATCAAGAAAAAGAAGCCTCTCAATTTATTTCATCATTAGAACATCATCTTAATTTAATGAGATCTCATTTACTCGCTTCGGTCCGACCATTAATCGATTCAAATTTACCATGGACATTAACGATCAGTGATGATAATGAAGATCAGAATAATGATAATGATTATTATAAAAAGAAAGAGTGGTCGTTTCCTATTTGGACACAACAAATGACAAAAAAGATACTTTTATTAAATCAAAGAATTAGTAGTCAATTAGGAATTATTGTAAATGTAGATGAATCTTCATATATGATGATCTATCAATCATTACCTAAAGAACAACACCGATTACAAATGAAAGCTTATAATGAGCTTGACGATTTAATGGATGATGTAGATTGGTTAGATGATAAAAATGATAATGATGATTATATGTATAATGGTGATAATAATAAGAATCAACAACGTATTATAAAAATGAACAATAATAACAATAATAATAAAAATAACAATAACAATAATAATAATAATAATAATAATAATAATAATAATAATAATAATAATAATAATAATAATAATAATAATAATAATAATAATATAATAATAATGAACGGTTATTCTTTAAATATTCCTCATGAACAATTAATGGATTGGTTAAGTCATTGGTTATTAGAAATTGAATCTATTCTTAAAAACGAATTTAATAATAGAATTGAAGATCTTATACAATCCATTATGGAAGATGTATTATATGATTAAAGAAAAAAAAACGTTACCAGTAACTAATTCATACATATTTAAATACCTCCTAATATATAAAAATCCTACCCCTTTTATATATATAAATATACTGCTTTTTTATACCTAATTCATTTTTTTTTAATTTCTCCCTAACTATAATTTTATAATTTCTTCTTCTTAAATACTTAAAAACTGTTTTTTGTTTATAATAATAATAATAATAATAATATATACTTTTGTTTAAATAAAATTATATTTTTTCTTCTTCTTCTCCTACTCTTCTTCTTTTAGTGACATGTTGTACAAAGAAGCCCATAAAATGCCAAGATTAGTTTTTCACAATCTTTCTATTTTTTTTTTAAATCCCGGTAATTTTTTAATGTAAATAGCTTTTTTTTGTTTGGTGGTTCAAAAATAAATGACTGAAGAGAGAGTATGTTGCTTTTCTTTCTTTTTTTTTTAAAATGTATTTTAAACTCCGATTCCTTTCATTTTCTCTCTTTCTTTCTTTCTCTCTCTGAAAACTGCGGTAATTATATTTGTTTGTTTTTTTTTTCATCTTCTATTTCTTTCTTTTTCTTTCCTTTTCCTTTTCCTTTTTTTCACCTTTTCTTTTTTTTCTATTTTACAGTTATAGTTATATATAAATATATATATTTATAATATATATCATATTTATTAAAAAAATAAATATATATATTTATATTTATATATATTTATTATTATTACTATATAAAATATATTCTTTTCCATAATCATAATCCTTATTAATATTTTTCTTTTTTACCCTCATTTTTTTTTTAGTTATATTACTTATTTATATTACTTCTTCCATTTTTTTATTATTATTATTTTACTCGTTATTATTAATATTTTCTTCTCTTTTTTTATAAATAATTTTATTTAAAAATCATGATATCTAATGATGTATACACTAAACCAACAACTCAACATACTTTTATTGACTATTCACAAACAAAAAATAATACCGTGTATAAAACCAAACATTACAACAACAATAATAATAATAAAATAAAACATCATCATCCTCAACAACAACAACAACAACAGAAACAACAACATTTAAATGATCCTTTTGCAGGCATGAAGGGATATGTTGATTATCAACAAAAAATTGAACAATTAAAGGCTATCATGATACCACCTAAATTATCAACTACTAATAATAATACAAAAAAATACTCATCCTCTTCATCATCATCATCATCTTTATTATCATCTTCATCTTCATCTTCATCATCTTCATCTATTAATAATAATAATAATAATAATAATAATAAACAAGTTTATGAAAATATAGATTGTAATAGTAGTATCACAAGTATGGATACATCAAATAGTAGTCACAGTGATCATACTCTTGGGGAATGTTTTACTCCTAGATCTTTATCACCTACTACTGATCATCATTTTTATAATAGTAATAATAATAATCATTTTACAGAAAATCATTCATCATCTTATCATTCATCATCACCATCTAATAATAATAATAATAATAATAATAATAATATAAATTATCATCACCATTCTCTTCCTCCTCCGCAACAACAATCATTAAAAAAAATTAATTATGTATCTGATGATGAAAAAATTCGATTTATTCATTTTATTCAGCGACGTAGTGGATGGTCTGGAACTTTTGTAAATAAAAATTTTTTAGAACAAGGTCATTCTTTATGGTCATCAAATTATTATAATAATAATCAACAACAACCTACTACTTCTTATTATCGTTTATTTTAATCTCTTCCCCCCCTCCCCTCATCCCTTATTTTTTTTCTACTTTAATACTATTGATAATTATACATATATTTATATTTATATTATATACAAAAATATAAAATATTATAGATTAGATTCTATTTTATTTTATTTATATTTATAATTTTGACCATTATTTTCTTTTTGTGTCCCCTTTTATTTATCTACTCATTTTTTATTTTAATCTTAATATATACTTTTTATTTATAAATACCTTATTATTATGTAAACTAATTATTTTATTTATTTATTTATTATTCTTATATAATACTGTGTTGAACAATAACAAAAAAAAAAAAGAAAAGAAAAAAAATAACAAAAAAAAAACGAAAAAACAAATATAAAAAAAAATCAAAAATCAAAAAAATCAAAAAAATCAAAAAAAAAAAAAAAACATCATAAAATCAAAACAAAACAAAAATAACTCAACAATTATACACCACATTTTTAATATATTCCATCTCCTACACACACACATACACACTTTATTATACATTTATTTTTATTTACACTTTTTTACTTTCATCATTTATCTTTTTTTTATACATATAACCATTTCCTTTTTTTATATTATTGTTTTTATTTTATTTTATATATTATTAGTATTGTTATTGAATTTTTATTTTATATATATATATCCTTCAAGGAGTTTTTTGAAGATTTTATTTAATTTGAATAGTATTGAAATAAAAATAAATAAATAAATATATATATATATATAAATAGTTAATTAATCGTTTTAGTTGTATTATGATTTATTAAATAGTTTGATTAATATATATATATATATATATATATATATATATATATATATATTTCAAGTTGAACTAATTTATTTTTAGATCAAGTAAAAAATCCAATATGAATATATATTTATAGATATATGGGCATTGCATATACATAGTAAAATCAATTATATAAATATATATGCTATTTAATAGACTGATCTTATAGAAGATTTGAATATAAACGTACTGTAGCTAAAAATAAAAATAATTTGGCTAGAAGTCAAACAATTACTACTAAAACATTGGCTGGTGGTGATATAATAGAAATTCTGGTGGTTAATTTAAGATCATGCAGCTAAAAAAAACATCCTCCATTCTTTAAAAAGCATTTTGGTGGTTAAAGATATATTATATATAATTAAAAAAAAAAGATATAGTTTGAGATGATTACAATGAGAGTATATATATTTACCATATTTATATTTTATTCATATGCACTCTTTACTATTTTAAACAACTACATTATATTATAGTATATTATATTATATATATATATAATAGTATATTTAGATAGAGATATATTTGAGTATAAATGATAAATATAGTTAAAATAAAATATTCGTAAATTTCCATTTTTGGAAGTGTGCACCCTTTTTTTATTTAACGCGAACTAAGCTGTTTTTTTTAAAAATAATGCGACCTATATATATATATATATATTAATCATATAATCAAAAAGACAGTCAAAAAATATCAATCAATAAAAAAATAGTTTAAAAATAATGAATTAAACTTAAAAGATTAAAAATTATACTATAAAGTATGATATAAAACAACAAAAAAAAGATGTATGATCACGTTAAAGAAGTTCAAAACCATGCATAAAGATATCATTTTCATGTCTTACAAGAAAAGCGTTTTTAAAACTCAGGCATCATTCAGTTTTTTTTTTTCCTCATTAAAAATCACTTTTAATCAACAAAATTTGTTGATTTCCATTTTTTACCCTTTTTTTAACCTCTTTCTCTCTTTTTTAACCAATAGTTCTTTTTTATTAGTATTCACCATTCCTTTTTATTTTATTTTTTGTTATTAATGATCTCTTTTATTATGTTCCTATTCTATTCATTATCTCTTCATTGTTTTTTTTTTTAAAAAAATTACTTGATTTAGAAAGTGATGATGATTAAATATGAAAGTATCCCCATCCATATATAAACTTTGTATATAATAATGATAATAGTAATTGGACGTTATAATTTGGATAGATAACTTATTAATACATTACTAAAATAATCGATTTATTATTATTGGTTGTTGTTGAATATGTATATATATATATATTTTTTACATAAAAAATATTAAAAAAAATGGTGTGTTTGGAAAATTGTATATATAATTTTTTTGTTGTAAAGGAAAAAAAAAGATTAATATTTAAAAGATTTACCAACTGGAATTAGCGTTTGAAGGTGCAGCACCCCATCCGCTATCATCATCATCAGTAGATGTAGCTTGAGGAGCACTCCATCCAATTTCATTTGGGGCAGCAGCAGAAGATTCAGAAGCACCCCATCCAGAAGCACCATTTGAAGTAGATTCGTTAGCACCCCATCCATTATCATTATTATTATCAGCAGCAGGAGTGGATTGTGTTTGCCAGTCACCACCTTGATTTGAATCCCAATTTGAAGAGGTGTTATTATCAAAGGATGATGAGTTATTATCGTATCCACCGCTAGATTCACCTTCTTTAGGTGTATTACACTTGAAACAAGCAGTACGACGAGCATAATTAACAACACCACAACTAGATATTTATTTATTTTTTAAAAAAAGATTAATAATGGTGATCTCATCATAAGATTATATATATATATATAGCATAGGTATAATACTTACGATGGACAATCCCAATCTCCATCACGTCTTGGAGGAGGACCACGACGTTCACGACGTTCTTCGTTATAACCATTATTTTTTCTGCTGTAATTATTACGATTATTAGAGTAATCATTGCTTTTAGATTCACTAGCACCCCATCCACTAGAAGAATTGTTATTATCAGCGGGTTCATTTGATCCCCATCCACTAGAAGAGTTGTCAGCAACAGGTTCATTTGAACCCCAACCACTTGAAGAATTGTCAGCAGCAGGTTCACTTGATCCCCATCCACCAGAAGTGTTATTATCAGCAGCAGGTTCACTAGTTCCCCATCCATCAGAAGTATCAGTATTACCAGCGGGTTCATTAGATCCCCATCCACCAGAGGTATCAATATTACCAGTATTTCCAGAATCCCATCCGCCAGAAGCATTATCAGCATCCCATGCACCGAAAGAACTGCCAGCGTTATTAGAATCCCATGTGGCTAAAATAATCATTTTATCAATTGAATTAAAAATAAAAATGGTTAAGCAACTTGGTTACTATTTTTTTTTAACTTTATCACATCCTATTTTTCCAATTATTATTATTATTATTATTATTAAAATACCATTAGCAGCACCAGAAGGTTTATCATTTTGAGCATTATTAGCAAAGCTTCCAGGGCCACCAGGAATGCTTCTTTCTTGTGGAGTCCATTCTTGTCCAGCATAGCTAGGAAGAGGGACATTTTCTTCATCTAAATCTTCTTCCCAAACGCTATATATTTATTTATTTTTAAAATAAAATAAAATAAAAAATGAATGAATGAATATTTTCTTTCTAGATTAATAATAATCTATTTTTTTTTTAAAAAAAAAGAGATAAATCACTTACATATCTTCAGTAACATATTGTTCTAAGAAATCAGGAATAGCTTGACCATTTTCTTTCAAAAGTTTAGTCAATTCAGGAGCTAGTAATTCACTACGTTCGTTATAGAAGGATGTAGCTAAACCAGATTTACCAACACGAGCAGTACTATTAATATTATCATTATTATTATTATTTTTAAAAAAATAATGGTATATATAAAATTTAATTTTAGTTATCTATCATCATAATCGTCATCGTAGTCATGATCATCCTATTTCTCATTTTTTTTCTTTTTATTATTATAATTTATATATATGTATACATATTTTAAAAAAACTTACCGACCAATACGGTGAATATATTCATCCATATCATTAGGCATATCATAATTGACAACATGCATGACATTACGAATATCAATACCACGAGCAGCAACAGCAGTAGCAACAAGGATAGGACATTGACCAGATTTGAAAGCTAATAAAGCATCTTCACGTTCCATTTGAGTACGATCACCATGAATAGAGGTAGATGGGAAACTTCTTTCATACAAGTATTGATCCAAACTATCAGCACTACGCTTGGTTTCTACGAAAATCAATGTACGACTTGGTGGCTGAGAATTAAGTAAATTACGAAGAGCTTCACGTTTTTCTTCTTCGGGAACATACATGATTTTTTGTGTGATGTAATTAGTAGTACCACCAACACGACCAACCTTTAAGAATAAATAATCAGGTCTTAAGAAATCACGAGCTAATTTTCTAATGGCTCTAGGGAAAGTAGCACTAAACATAAGTGTTTGGCGTTCGGTGCTTAATCCTGTCAAATAAATTATTAAATTAAAACAAAAAATGATTAATCAATCAATAATGCAATCACGCACACACACATATATATATATATATATATTAACACCCAAGTGTTTGCTATATATTTTAATTTAAAATAATCATTTTAAAACTTACCTCTCTTTTCAACAATATTACGAATGATACCTTCGAAACCCATATCAAGCATACGATCGGCTTCATCTAAAATAAGATATTTAACGCGGTTCAAACTTACTTTACGACGTTCAATGAAATCTATAAGGCGACCAGGAGCAGCAGCTAAAATATCACAACCACGTTCTAATTGGCGGATTTGAGAAACGGCATTAGCACCACCATAAACAGCACTATTTTTTTAAAAAACAAAAAAAAAAGCAATCACGTAAGCATATTATTTATATCTTTAAAAAAAATACAAGTAATACATACCAAGGTCTAAGGTGACTTCTATAAGTCCAACGTCGACATTCGTCAAAGATTTGAGAACAAAGTTCACGAGTAGGAGCAAGGATAAGAACCAAAGGTTCAGCACAATAAGAACGATATTCATAAGGTTGACAACGAGGTTTAGCTAATTCAGGTTTATCAAAAAGTGCTGACAAAGTAGGAATAAGAAAAGCAGCAGTTTTACCAGACCCTAAGAAAAAAAAAAAAAGAGAGAGAGAGAGAGAAAAAGAATGATGATATGGTTAGTGAAAACATGATCTCCCACTTTTTTTTTAATTGATTAAAATATTTCATTTTAAAACTCACCAGTTTGAGCACAGGCCATTAAGTCTTTTCCTTCAGTTACGATTGGAATGGAATTTTGCTGTTTTAGAATAATAATAATAAAGATAATCATATTAATAAGATTTCCTTTCCTTTCCTTTCCTTTTCTTTCTATTTTTTTTTTTTTTATTAATGATAATAATAACTTACTTGAACAGGAGTAGGTTTAGTATATTTAGCCAAACGAATATTTTCTTTAACAACAGGATGAAGGTTAGCTTCTTCAAACTATAGATTATAAATAATAGTAATAATAATAATAAAAATGAATACAAGTAAAAAAAAAGTAATAATAATGATACAATGTGTATGATATATATATATATATGCATATATATTTAATTTTAATTTTAATTCAACTTACAGTTTTAATAGGAGTAGGAGCTTCACCACGTTCAACACGAATAGGGATATTTTCATAACGAGAGAAATCTAAGTTTGTTTGGTTTTCAGCACTAGATTCAAAAAGTTCTTTTTCAAGTTTAATATCGCGAGGAGCCATTCCGTTTTCATCAATGTTACTAGCATTATATTCATAACGAACACGATTAGAAGCCCAATTATAATCACGATCTTGGCGATTAGAAGCAGGTGAAGCAGCTGATTTATCCATACCGTTAGATCTTGGTTCATTACACTTGAAACATTCTGTTCTTTTTGCAAAATTAATTTTACCACAGCTATATACATATATAAAATAACAATATCGAAAGAAAGAGAATAAAACCAAAAACGTTATTATTATTGTTTGTTATTTTTAATAATACTGTTGTTAATTATGATCAAGATACCCTTTTATTTTTTTTTTACCTTGTGCAATTCCAATCACCTTCACGTGGAGTTATTTGACGTGACCCGCCGTCATTTCCATAACTATCTTTACCATATTTATCTTTACTATATCTATCTTTACCATAACTATCACCGTTCCAAGACATCTTTTCTTAATTATTATTATTATTATTATTATATATATATATATATATTTACAATTAAGATAAAAAGAAAAAAATAATTCTTTCTCTTATTTTTTTTTCTTGTGAAGTAAAAAAAAAAAAGAAAGGAAAGAAAGAGAGAAAAATAAAAAAAAAAAAATGGCTTCAGGTTGATAAAATGCCTTTTTTTTTGAACTACCGATTTTACTTTTTTTCCCGTTTTTAAGAATGAGAGAGAGAGGAAATAAAAGTTGTATGATTTATATATATATATATATATTATTTTATATAAATTTATATATATTGATATAGATCCTATTTAATATTCCAAAAATAAATAACTAAACGAACAATAAAAAAATAAACAATTCTATATTTTCAAACAATGAAAAAACGTTTATTTCTACTTTGTTTTCTATCTTTTTTTAATAATTTTTTCACATTACGGCTAATAATAGAACTAAAAACGATAATGAATCTTATTTTACCTTTTTTACTTTTAATGAAAAAAACTTTTACTTTTTATTTATTAAAAATACAAATAATTATATATAGTTTATAAAGTGTGCTTATAAAAAAAAAAGAAAGAAAGAGAAAGAAAGTAAGAATTAAAAAAAAAAAAGAATATATATATATAGATAATGATATATAATGATGATGATAATTCCTTTCAGTAATAATAATAATTAACTGTACCCTAAAAACAATGATCTATACTATTTTTTTTATCTTTATCTTTTAATTATTCTAATCCATATATATATATTCAAGTTGTTGTAGTAGATGATGTTGAGGATGATGTTGATGATGATGAAAGATTATTAGCCATAGCAAGAGCAAAAGGGATGTTTCTAAAAGGAAGATTGAAAAAATGTTCCGTACTAGGTAAATTAGAAAGGGTATAAAGACGAGTGGTAGAAGCAGAGACAATGCCTTTGACTTTTGAATAAGTACGTTGATGATCTGCGACTTCTGCACGACGAGCAACAATATATTCTGTGACGCGTCTATCAAGTGGTACAGAATAATCCAATTTGTCATGAATAGCTTGCAATACTGCGCAAAGTTCAATGGCATCAGGTCGATTTTCAGGTCGAGGTTCTAAACAACTTGTATATAATTTTTGATACCATTCAGGAACTCCAGGAACATGCTCAATTCTATAGGGATTATCGCTTGGATCATGATGATGGTGGCTTACAGATGGTGACAGTGCAGTAGATGAAGAAGTAGATAATGTAGATGAAGATGATGATAATAAAGGTGATGACGATAAAGCTATTGCTGATGATGACGATGATGAAGATGATGATCCATCCAATAATACATCTGGTGAAGGGAAAATCACTTTACTAACCAATTGCCAAATAATCACACCTAAACTATATATATCTGATTTTTCAGTATAAACACTATGTTTTCTAACTTCAGGTGCTATATAAGGTAATCGTCCATAAACTGCCTTTGTTAACGCTATAACCGATGATGATTCTTTTGCAGGTGTTGCATACCGATAATCTACAATAAAATAGTCACTATCCGTACACATGATATTTCTAGGATGAATATTTCTATGACACATGCCTACTTTATGTAAATCCGTTAAATTTTGAGCTAATCTTAAAATAGTACCCGTGATGGTTTTTAAATCCAAATCTGCCAATGGTAATTGTTGCATATGATCTTCTAAATTGCCATCATTACTCATTTTCATTACCATCATTAAATCCCCTGTACTTTCACATACTGTTAATCCTTGAAAAAGAAGTGGTAAAAATGCTTTGGATTGTACTGAAATCTAAAATGTATATGTACATATATATGTGTGTGTATGTGTGTGATTTTTTTTATCATCATTATTCAGTTAAATGATAAATTGAATTAATAATAATAATAATAATGATAAATCTCATTTTATCATTGTATTTTTTTTTTTTTAATTAACTTACTTCATTAAGCAACTTATCATCAACAATCTTTAATGCAATTTGAGTTGGTTGTATATCATAAGGTGGAGTCATTAAAGCAGCATAAACAGCAGAAAAGCCTCCAGCACCAATGAATTGCATATTTGAAAACCAACCCCATGGAAACCATTGCATATAACTATCTAATTCTTCAAGATAGATTTGTTTTACTGCTTTTCTTGCTCTTATATTTGTAGCATTAATGACTTGATCTTTTCCATATCGCATAGCTAATGATTTATATGATAATTGTTGTCTCCAAATAAAAGACCAATGCTAAATAAATAAAAAAGAAGAAAAGTGAGAAAGAATACTTTATATATATAATCCTATTTTATTTATTTTATTTTAAAATAGAGTTATAGTGGTGTTTTGTTGTATATTTTTGTTTATTTTCCCTTTTTCTATTTATAATTATCATAATTATTTAATAATTTACCCAAGCATGATCAAAAGGAATAGCGTGTGAGTTATAATAACCACAAACTTCTTGATATAATAAAGCAATCTTTTCAGCTACATTTGGCATATAGTTTGGAATAGTTGGAATTAAATTTTCTAAACCAAACTCAATAGGTATTTCTTCTAAAAGGCGAGAAATAGCTTGTCTTGTTTGATTTAATAACTCTTCATTTAATTGTTGTGTATAAAGTAATTCAATATCTTGATCATCCATGCTTTTTTTTATTTTAATTATAAATAAACATAAGAAAAAAAGAAAAATAAATAACAATAATAGAAAAAAAAAAAAAAAAAAAAAAAAGAGTGAGAAGAAGAAAATATAAAGAAAAGAAAGAAAAAACAAACAAATAAGAAAAATAAGAAGATTTTTACCAAAGTAAAAAAAAAAAAAGTAAAATAGGAAAGAAAGTTTACCAAATAGAAAAAGGAAAGGAAAAAAAATAAATATTACATTACCTTCTTTTATAGATGTCGTGAAGTTAGAAAAAAAACTCTGTCGCTTTTTAAAAATAGCACTTGTCATATTTTATTTTTTCATTTATCGCTATTTTTCTCTCCATTTTGTTTCCTTTAATAGAAAAAAGAATCGACAATTAAATAAGCAAAAAATGATGCTCACTTATTTAATATGTAGCAACTGAAAAAAACAATATAACAAGTTTTTCTTTAAAAATAAAAAAACGGTAGTATTTAAGTTCACAATAATCTGGAATATATAAAATGCCGTGATTTCAGAAAAAAAAAAATAGTTTAAATTAACCGGAGCATTTAATTGGTTCATGTTACTCCGAATGAAATTAAAAAATTTCTTTTCTACTTAAATTTAGACGATTTTCGATTTTCATTAAGTAAAAAAAATACATATTTAAATATCATCATACGTTTTCAAAACCTTATTTATTACTTACATTACTAATATTCCCACTTTTTTACCCTTTTGTAATTATCATGCATTTTTTTATAGCTATCGTGACAAGTGTTGATCTATAATAATAATATAAAATATTTGAATAAATAAATGATTTAAAATATTTATTTTTTGGTTCTTATTTTTTTTTAAAAAAATGAGCGAATATATAATTATTACTATTAAGGAATAAGAAATTAAAGGATAAAGGAGGGGATTTTTATATATAAAAAAAATAAATAAAAATTAAACGGAATATCAAATCAACTCAATGATGTTTATTGAAAGGATTGATTGGTAATTATTATATTATTAAAAAGATATAAGCACAAAAAGAAATTTTTATAATAAATAGTAATAGTTGTTTTTTTTACTTTACTTTTTTTTTTTTGCTTCATTTTTTGTCTTTTTCATCTTTTTTTTTCGGTTTTTTTTGAGTATATAGGGTTATTAGAAATTCATAAATATTAAAAAAATGATCATGATTAATGAATTGATTATATATATATATATATAGTAAAATTATAGGTACTTATTTTTTTATGGAAATTAAAAAGAATGTATTATATTCATTTTTCTGTTTTTTTTCTTTTTTTGATACATTTTTCAATTTTTCATTTTTTTTTGTTTGCTTTTTTTTGTTTGTTTTTTGGTTGTGCTATATCCAAATTAAAAAAAAAGTAATGAAAAAAAAGATGATATATCATTATTATTAAAATTGTTTTTTTTTAAAGAGCATCAGTATCAACACCCATATCAAGAGCTCTTTGTTTCATATAAATATACATTTTATATTGTAAATCCATAAGGGGTGAATCGTGGCGATCAGCACCAGAACTTGCTAAATAAGATTGTACGCCAACAATTAATTTTAATAAAGCATCATCTTCAACGTGATAAGTTGTATCTTCTTCTTCTTCCATATCCATGTCCATTTCTTCTTCTATTTCTTCTTGTTGTTGTTGATATTCATGATAATAATAGTTTTCTTCTTCTATTTCATATTGATCAAAACGGTCAGCTTCAATATCCATAACATGATCATATTGATTGAAATATTCCTTTTCTTGTTCTTCAATATTATTATTATTATTTAATGGCGATTCATCATAAACATCGAATGATTGTTGTTGTGATTGTTGAACATCATTATAATATACTGAATTCATTAATGTGTCAAATAAATTAAACAATAATAATAGTAATAAAAAGGGATGTAATCAATGAATTGTATGTATTTTTTTTCCCTTTGTTTAAAATTCTCTTTATCTTTAGCACAAATAGATAAAAAGAAAGAAAGAGAAAAAAGGTTAATTAGAAGAGAGAAGAATTAAAGAGACACGAATTAGGAAGTTTGAGTAAAAAAAAGAAAGAAAGAGAAAGAATGAAAAAAAAAAAAGGATCTACAAAAGGGGAATGAGAGATAAAAAGAGAAAAAGTATGTGTGTAGCCTTTTTTTTTATTAAATAAAAAAAAAGTGTGTGTGTGTGGGAGTTGTTGTTTTTAAATTAAGGGAGTGGAAAGAGTATAATTACAGTATAGTTAAATACTGTAAAAATAATAAATAATAGATAAAGAAAAGAAAATGAAGAAAAAAAAAGGAGCACCAAAGGAGAAAATTTAAAAAGTGAAGAAAAAGGTACCTTTTAGATGTCGGCGATTAAATTTTGTTACACAAGCACACGTTTTTTTAGTATGTATTTTACATAGACTATAATAAAAAACATAAATGACATATGGCTAAATACATTACAATTTACTTTATATGACTTGCTCCTATCAACGTTAACTATTTTATTTATACTATAAATGATCATCATGTTGATGATCTATTTATTTATTTTTCTTTGTTTTTCTTTTATTGTTTTGTTTTAACAACAACAATAAGTTTAATAAAAAAAACAGGTCCACTCATACTAAAAATAATACCATGTTTTATATATAAATATTTATTATGGTTTGACAAATAAATTTTTTATAATTATTAAATCATTTCCAGGAATAATTTTTTTTTTTTGTTGAGTGTATTTCTAAATTATAATATAAAGAGCCCGAAAAAAAAAGAGTATAGTGAGAAATTATTTTTATCCTTATTATTTTCTCCTATTTGATTTTCTTTATATATATATACAATCATATTACAACTCACAAGCGCACACATTCAGCAATCGCCGAATAAAACCAAAAAAGTAGAAAACATGTTCGAAAAAAAAAGAATTAAATCATTCATTCCATCTTCTCTTTTCTTTTCTTTTCTTTCTTTTTTTTTTTTTCTCTTTTCTTTCTCTTTTCTTTCTCTTTTCTTTCTCTTTTCTTTCTCTTTTCTTTCTCTTTTCTTTCTTCTTTTTTCGTTTCATTCATTCATTCGTTTCATTTATTTATGCTAATATTACTATTAATTTAACCATTACGTTCCTTTTTATTCTTATTTCATTAATTATTTTGTTTTAGAGAGAAAAATTATTTTTATATAAATACACATTAAAGAAAAAAAAATCAAAATCATAATGATGTTATCAAAGTATATGATTATTTATATAACGATTATTGTATTAGTATTCAGTTTATTTGTTAATGCCCAAGGCTCTAATGATGGTAAATATATATATGAATAATAGTAAAAAGGAATGAGTGTTATATATATATATATATACTAATTATAACCATTTTGCTTAATTATATATAAACAGAAAGTCCGATTGCAGCTGGTAAAAAAAAAAAAATCAAAAAAAGGAACAATAGGGAAATAAAAAAAATATGATAAAATTAAGCCTTTTAAAACACCGTTAACATTATTTTCTTATTATTTATATAAAGATGACCAACAACAATCTGATGACAATGGTAGTTTAGCAGCATCTACTGTAGAAGGAAACGATTATAATGATACTAATTCACCTGAAGATACTCCTGATACTACTGATGGTGTAACAACTCCTACTCCTACTTTTACTTCTGCTACTGAAAACACTTCAACACCTGAACCTACTACAACAACTGAATGGAATGGGGATAACGAAGATACAACAACTTCTACTGATATGGAAGAAACAACAACAGAAACAGCAACAACAACTGATGGTTCTGAATCAACTGAAACACCCATTATTACAACTACAACAACTGATAATTTGTTTACACCTACTTTTACCAGTACCATTGATCCTAATTTATCTATAACATCAAATATTCCTCTAATTACTAGTAGTATTATTAGCAGTTCATCATCATCATCATTATCATCACCTACAAATAATGATAGCAATAATAATGGGGATGGTGGCTTATCTTCTACTCAAACCAAAATTATTGGTGGTGTTGTAGGCGGTGTTGTAGGTCTTTTAGCCATTGCTGGATTAATCGTTTTCGTAGTAAAAAAATCAAAAAAGAAAAGAGATGCTGTGGATTTCGAAACTTTTAATCCTCAACATGATGAAGAAGAAGATGTTTATTCCCCAAGATCTTCAGCCAGTCCCCATTGGTCACAATCTCAACATTCTTCAATGGCTCAACCTTTAACTCGTTAAAAAAATAAATAATAATAATAAAAAAAAAATAATCAAAAATAATATATATAATAAATCCTATACATACATACATATATATATATATGTATATTAATAATGCTCATTCCATTCCTTTTCATATAATTATCATATTAATCATTTTATATTTTTATCTGTTTATTTCTTTAATTTTTTTTTTTTTTAATATCATTTAATTTGATCTATTATTCTTTTAATGTTTTATTTTTTTAATATAATAACTAATTCATAATATGAATAATCTTATTATTTAAACTTTATATATTAAGTATTACTAAAAAAAAAGCTATTTTTATAATGGTTAATAATAGAATAGAGCTGGATTCATATTTTAATTTATTTTTAATTTATGTATTTTTTTATTATTATTACTATTCTTCGTAGTTTACTTTATATAAATTGACATATATATATACATTTAGATTCATTTTTATTTTATTTTATTTATATTCCACTTCTTCAAGATATGATGCCCAAATTGGATGAGATGGAGGTGGAGGACTTACCCAAAATGGTGGTACTTTAAATACATTATCATTTTTATTTATTATTGTCATTGTGGTTGTTGAAGATGATAATTCTTGAACATTATCATCATTCATTAAATATAAATCCCATTGTTTACGTATATTTTTCAAGGCTGTAGTGGACTGCAATCCTTGTAACCAATAGCGATATGCATTTTGATCTAAAGGTTGTTGTTGCCATTGATCATCATAATCAATATAAAATGTGTCATTATCATCATCATTGTTATTATTTTTTTTTTTTGTTTTTTTATCATCGCCAACATTGCAATCATCAACATCATCTAATTCCATTTTTTCTTTGTCTTCTTCTTCTATAGACTTTTTGATTTTGTTAAAAAATCCATTATCATCCTCTGGAAAAAAATGACCTTGTGCTTCTAATTTTTTTCGTCGGAGATTTCTAAGTTGATATAATTTTTCAATTTTACATGATAAATCTTTTAAACGCGTTTGCTCTTCATTTTTTTTAGTGTTATCGATGGGATTCTTTTCTATGCTTTTCTATTAAAGTAGTAATAAATATTAATAAATAATAAATAATGATATTAATATATTGAATATAAACAATATATACATTTATATATTTATATGCATGATTTTATTGTTATTATTTTTCTTTTATTTATTTATTTATTTATCCTTCCAGATTTACATTATCTGATTTTTCTTTTAATTGAAATAAAGTTGATGATGATTGTTTTGATGAAATAGTAGCAGCTGTAATTGCATCTCTATCTGTTTTTTCTATAACTTGATTCCTTTTTTCAAGTTCTTTTTGTTGTTTGATACGTTGTTTACGCCTTTTTTCCCATTCCTATGATAATAACACACACAAGTATATATATAAGTATTAGCATTATTTAAAACAAATAAGGTCTTTTATATATATTTGACATTTATCTTTTTCTTTTATCTATTTTTTTTATCACCTTATGCTTTTTAATTCTTTTTAGTTTTATTACAGCCCTTTGCAAGTATTCTATATCAATATTGACTGGCTGGCCATTTGAATTAGGCTTTAAATATATAAATATAAGTATTCATAAAATAATAAAAATAAGTAATAAGGCGATATATATATATATATAAATATTTTTATATTACAAGATTCAGACTTCTATTTAATCCATTATTATTGTTGTTGTTTTTAATAATAGATTCCAAATAATCAATATCTAAAACTGGAAGTGATAATTGTAGTTTTAATAAGGTAAGATTAACATTACGCGAAGTAGCTGGCATATATATACATTTATATAGTAAAAAGTAATATAAAATATAAGTAAAGCGAGAAGAGAAAAGGAAGAAAGAAAAGGCTGTCTTTATGTAGGTAAAAAAAGTGCGGAATTTAAATGTCAAAAAAATAGGAAAGTCACAATTATCAAAAATTACTTATTGATCAATTATTTTTTTAACCTCTTCTTTCTTCCACTCTTGTCATTTTTTTTATACACATATATATATATAACCTTCCTCTATATTCTTTTTTAATAATAAACAATATATATATATATATATACAAAGAGAAAATGTCAGCACCTGCACCAACACGTTTAGCACAATTAGCACAATTATCATCTAAAGTATTTGATACAGTCTATAATCCAACTGCTGTACGAACAGGGAATAAGATTTTACGTCAAAGATTATTAGGTCCCACCATGACTCAATATCACCCTGCTACTTTAGTTCACTTCAGAGATATTAAGGCTTTATATCCTGACCTTGGTTTAGTTGATATGGATGAAAAGGAACGTTTGGATGAAATTGCTAGAAGAAAGAGACGTGGAAAGGGTGCTCCAAAGAAAGGTATGAAACAATTCATTTATTTATTTATTTTTATAATAATATAACATATGGATCTTATATACATACATACTCACTTTTATTTATTTATTCATTTATTTATTATCATTACTTTAGGTCAAGGCAAACGTGCTTCTATTAAAAAGAAATAAACGTTATATATTTTGTACAGTTATCATAAAAAAAAAGAAAAAAAAAACTATAGAAATAAGGTTATATATCATAATACAAAAGTCATTCATAATAAAAACAAAAAATTAAAACTTATAATATTAGATATCTCCACCTGTAAACTATTATTGTTTTTAATTAATAAATAAATAAAAATTTATAAACCAGTAAGAAAAAAAACTATTTATAATGGAAAATGCTTTTATTATTATATTTATATGCACTCTAAAAAAATAGAAAAATCATATCCTTTTCTTTCTTTTTTAAAAAAAAGATTGGATATATATATAAATGTATACTAGTTGAATATAGAAAAAATAATGGATTAAATAAATAAATATTGTATAATATTATTAAGTATAATATTGATCCAACTAATAACTACGACCAAATAACATGTAATGCTTAGCATCTTGACCACAAGCAACACATTTGGTTTCACCAGGAACAATTGGTTTATCAGTAGGTTGTTGGAATGGTTTACAAAGAGTTTTAGCACCCATAGAAGGAGCACGTTCATCTTCTTCTTCACCATCATTAGAACTATATTAAAAAAAATGAATAATAATAAAAAAAGAAGAAAGAAAATTAATATAAAATCAGTATATATATATATATATAATTTTTATTATTTTTCTTTTAACTTACGTTCTAGCGGATCTTTCTTTAACATCATCTTCACATTCAGTACGATCACACCAAGGCATCAAACATAATTTCTTATCATTCAAAGCAGGAACGAAATCATCCCATTTTTCTACACGAACAATAGATTCATCACGTTTCTTTAAGGCACGTTGATACATATCATCATGCATCTTTTCTAAATTATCTTTAATAGATTGTTCTAATTGATCATTAACAGGGATAGCGAATTTTTCACCAGTATCACGACGAACACAGGTGACTTGATTCTTTTCCATATCCTTGAAACCAATTTCAACACGTAAAGGAGTACCACGAAGTTCCCAATGATTAAATTTGAAACCAGGAGTATAGTTATCACGAAGATCGGCTTTAACTTTAATACCAGTCTTCTTAAGACGTTTAGAAAGATCATTACAAACATCATATAATTTATTAGCATCTTCTTTAGTAGTTTTAACAGTCAAACCACAAGGAATAATGACAACTTGGGTTAAAGCAACACGAGGAGGTAAAACAAGACCTTTATCATCACCGTGTACCATTACCATGACACCAATGGTACGAGTGGATAAACCCCATGAGTTTTGCCAGACATGAATCTTTTGAGGGTTAGAACTATCAGAGTTAGGATCTTCAACGACAATATCAAACATTTTACTAAAGTTTTGTCCAAGACAGTGGGAGGTACCACCTTGAATAGCACGACCAGTAGTAGGAATAAATCCTTCAACAGTAGTGGTGAAATAACCACCAGCAAATCTTTCCTTTTCGGATTTAACACCTTTTACTACAGGAAGAGCTAATAAATCAGTGTATACTTTTTCATATAAATCTAAGATTTGATAGACTTCTTCAGATGCATCTTCTAATGTTAAATGGGCAGTATGACCTTCCTGCCATAAGAATTCACGAGTACGGAGGAAAGGTTCTAAATAATAATAATAACCATAATAAAAAAAAATAAGCATATAAATATTTATTTAATTCCTTCCTTTTTTTTCTATTTTTCATTTTTTTTTTCTATTTGATGATGTATGATTCCCCTCTTTTTTTTTTAAAGTATAAAAAAAAAAACGAAATCATCATTGATCATAAATACATATATACACGCACTATAATATATATATAATTACTTACGAGGATTTTTAAATTCCCAACGAACAACGGAACACCATTGATTAATACGGAAAGGAAGATCACGATGAGAACGAATCCATTTAGCAAAGTAAGGATACATAACAGTTTCAGAGGTGGGACGAATGGCAATAGGCTCTTCAAGATCACTTGAACCAGCTTTGGTAACCCAAGCAACTTCAGGAGCAAAACCTTCAATATGATCCTTTTCACGTTCAAGCACACGATTAGACACAAACATAGGGAAATAAGTATCTTCAACACCCATTTCAGTAATAGCACCATCGAAGAAGTCTATTTACATAAAATGATAATAATAATAACAATAAAGAGTAAATCATCAATATAATCATTAAATAAAAATAAATAAATGTATCTATAAGGAGAGGTATCTATATAAATCCCCAAATAAAATATCCCTTTTTTCTTTTCTATTTTATTTAATCGTAGATGAACATGATGATGGTGACGATTACTTACTTGTAATTTCCTTCCAAATATTATAAGCAAGTGGACGAAGAATATAACAACCAGAAACATCATAATAATCCAACATTTCACTCTTTGTTAATACTTGTTGATACCATTTAGGGAAATCAACTTCTTTCTTAAATTCAATACCCATTTGATGAGCATCTTCAATAGAAGCATCTATTTTTTTTAAAGTAAATAAATCATTTTTTTTTACAAGTATATATAAAAAAAAGAAAAAAAGAAAAATGAGTCATTAAGTATATGTGTATGGTCATTTTTGTATATATATATATATATTGTTTCTATATATAATATGACTAACCTTCCTTTTTATCTTTCTTGGTCTCCTTTTTGGGTTTGGCAGCGGCAGCAGCAGGAGGTTTAGTAGAAGCTAAAGCTTTAAAATCAATTTCTACATATTCTTTACTAATTGAAGTTAAATATTGCTTTAATTGCTCAGCTTGAATGAAAATGGATTTATCAGAAGCAGAAGGATGGAAAGCTAAAGTTTCAGAAGCAGATAATAATTCAGAATCAATAACAAGGTGAACTAAAGATAAATCAGCAACATTGGATAATACGAAAGGAGATACTATATATAGATAAATAAAATAAAAATCAAAACATGATCAATAAAGAGAAAAAGAAAAACATATATATATATATTTATATAACTGCCTTTTTTCTCATTTTCATATTCTTATTCCTTTTTACTGTCTTTTTATATTAAAATAAAAAGTTATCTTTTTTTTTTCTTTCTTTCTTTCTGTCATTACTATTTATTTATTTATTTATTACCTGAATCTTTAGTGGTAGCAAAAGTATCTTTTAAAAGATCTTCATTAGCAAAACGACAATCCTTTAAGCCAAGTTTTTTACCAATAGCAGTAGCATTGGTTTCAGTAGTGTCAAGAGCAATTACAACAACAGGTGTAGGAGCGGCAGATTTAGCAGTTTTAGGCTTTAAAATTAAGGTTTTGGTGACTTTGTAAGGATGGTCAATACTAAGTTTTTCCAAAGTCGCGATCCAAGCTTTATTATCAGCCACAGGTTCATGAGAAACCACAGAAGGTTTAAGGGACAATTTTTCAAGAGTGGAGATAACAGAATCAAAGTTGGTCATTGTTTTTATATTTTATTATCCTTCTTCTTTTTTTTAATAAATATAAATTGTAAAAGAAACAAAAAGAGAGAAAAGAGAAAAAGAAAGAGAAAGATAGAGAAAAGAGAAAAAGAGAAGAGAAAAAAAGAGAAAAGGTATATATATTTATTAAAACAAATAAAAGAGAGAGAAAGCGGGAAAAAAAAAATAGGACACAAAATCTTTTTTTGTGTGTATATTTTGTCAGAGTCGGAGTTTCATGTCAAAATTTAAAATGTGGTTGGTTCACTTTATAAAATATAACAAAAAAAGAAAAAACTTCGATTTATAAAATAAATACAGATAATAATAATGATTTTCAACCTATGCGTTCAGTATATATATTCTTATTTTTATCATTACGAACATAAGTATTTATTATTATTATTATGATAAAATACTATTATTATTACTATTATTATTATTATTATCATTATTATTATTGTTATTATTATTATTGTTGTTGTTGTTACTGTTTGCCAATTGTTTCCTAAGTCTAGAATACCTTAATCCACAAGCATTACAAAGGCTACACATAAATAAATAAATAAACAATCAATACCCTTTTTTTAAAAAAAAAAATGCAAGACTTTTGCAAAAAATAAAAATAAATAATAATATTAATATACATATCTCGCTTACGTTTTATGACCAGCTGGGCCTCTTCTCCATTCTAAAGATGATTGTCTCCCACAATCATAACATATTCTATTTTGAGATTGATTTCTAGATTGATTTTGTTGTGCTGAATGACGTCGTGATGATGATGATTCCGGTAATTGTCTAGGAGGTGAAGGTAATTGATTATTATTATTGTTATTATTATTATTATTATTTGATGTTATCATTGAAGGAAAATCAATTCTCGATGATGATAGTGATGATGATAATTTTGGAAAAGGGTATTGACTACATTTATATATATATATATATATATATATATATATATTTAAGGGGTTGACCATAATAATAATAATAATAATGAAAAAGAAATCATCAATTAATAAACTAGCATCATATTATATAATAATCATTGTTATAAGTGGTTTACCTATCATTAGATGAAATAAAATGAGAAGGAGGAGATGGAGATCTGTAGATAGCAGTAGTTTCAAAGGTATAAAAAGTAATAAAACCATAGTTAATAACAATCCTTTCTAATTTATATGAAGAATGAGGATCAGTAATTAAATTTAGATTAGAAGCCGAAGGATTGATAATTAAAGATTCAGTATATGCATGTTGCATACAAGTATTTGAACTTTGATGATAATTATCTTTTAATGATTTATCAGTTTCACTATTATGATAATAAGAAGAAGGTGGCCATGATAAAAATCGATTCTTTAAAGACTTATCATAAATTTGAAAAGTACGTTGATTTAATGTTGTGGTAGTGACAGTAGATGAATCTACAGGGTGATATTTATGTAAAATTGATAACATAATGGTTGCATCCTATATATATATATATATATATATATATATATATTATGTTATAAGTTTTATATATTAAATATATATATATATATATATATATATTAATATATAAAAAAAATCGTACAAATATACATAAGTTATTATTATTCAGTGATTAAACTTTATAAAACCAGTTATCAATTTGCATGAACTATATATATTAAATTACTTGTGTGGTAAAAGTTTGTTCCCCACAGATTGAAGATTCTAGAGAATTATCTTCAGGAGTAAAAAAAAAAAAAATAAGAAGGTAAATAAATAAAGATGTAATAAAAAAAGGAATAGAATAAAAAAAAAAATGTTAGTCCAATAATTTGGGAGACCAAAAATAAAAAATAAAGTTTATGCTTTTAATAGCCTTCGATCACTGTTGTTCATTAATTATCATAAACATTGTTTTTTTATTATTATTATTTTTATTATATATATATCTGTTTTGATTCCCCTATTTTTAGTTATTTAATTATTTATTGATATTTTTAATTACCTGAATGGTGAAAAAAAGCCAAAACAATATGTTTTGTGACAGAATAAGTAACTACATTTACAATGTTCCAGGCATATGGTTCATCCATCTTAAAAAAAAAGAATGGAAGAGAGTATATGTGTGAGTGAGAGAGAAAAGTCATATATATATATATATATAAAATAAGCTTTTTTTTTCCATGAAAGGCTTATTTTTTTAAAGTTAATGTATATAAAACTCCTTACATCTCCGTTATCAAATTGGTTTAGGTATAAACTTTTGGCAATTGATTCAAATGATCGTAAACGACACCTAATAAGAATAAAAAATAATATTTAAATAATAAATAATAAATAAATAAGATAGAATTTGATTTATATATAAACAAATGACATATATATAAATATATATATATATATATATATTTGTTTTTGTTATTGTATTTGGTTTTGTTTGTTTGTTTGTTTGTTTGATGATTATTTATTTATTTCCTTTTTTTCTCATAATACCTTGTAACGGCACCAAGTAATGTTTTACGGCGTAAAAAACAAGTTAAATCGGTTTGTGCAAGTGCCCTTTCTTCAGGATGTATGAATTCATATAACGATCTATTTATTATTAAATCTTGTATTTTGGTATCATTTTCATTAAATACTTTTTGTTCTCTAACTGGTCGTGTAATATATATGATTTCTAAATCTTTAGCTGAAAGTAATCCCCAAAAGCAAAGCGTCATTATCATTCATAACACACTTTCTTTTTTTAAAAAAAATAATAATAAATAACAAAACTTGTTTTTTCTATTGTTTTTTTTTTGTTTCTAATAAATTTATGCAATATAAAATATAAAAAAAATTAGATAAATGTGTATTTTTCTTTTCTTAAAAATATAAAAAAAGGAAAGAAAGAAAAAGAAGAAAAGAAAAGAAATATGTTAAATATGTTATGTATATATATATATGTTTAAATGTTTTTTTTTAATATGTGACTATAAATAATTCTAAAAAAGAATGGAGAAAGAGAAAGAAGAAAAAAAGAAAGAGAAAGAAAAAAAAAATACAAATAAAAAGGGTTAAGATTTCAAAAAAGAGAAAAAGCTTATTCCTTTTTTGGATGAGAGAAAACCAAGTAAACAAGTGCCTTCATCTATAACAGGAAACATCAAGTAATCAATCGTACTTGATTATTTTTATTATTATTATACTTTTTGTACATTATATAAATTTTTATTTTTCTTTATTTTTCTTTATTTTTTTTTTCATTATCAGTATTATCATTATTATTATGATTTCCTAATCATTTAGAATTTCTTCTTTTTATAGAGTTAAATAAATGGTAATCATCATAATAAATATTAATAATAATAGAAAAATAAAAAAAATAGGCAAATAAACAAAGCCTTATTTTTGTATTTACTTAATTTGGATGATCGAAGGATAATATATATTCTAAATGAAGAATAATCGATCGATAAAAAAAAATAAAAGAATCAATTTAGAAGGAAGGAGAGTAGGAAAAAAAAATCATTTAGTTAATAATAATAATAATGTATATATACTAGTAGTAAAAAATAGTATTACAGGATTAATAATTATATAAAATAATAAAGGTACGAGGGAGAATAAAATGTTCAAAAAAAAGAAAAAAAAAGGAGAAGGTTTTTTTAAAAAAAGTAATAAGGTATATATATAAACAAATAAATAATAAGTTGTAGTAATAATAATAAAAAAAGGGTAGAAATAAAATAAAAACTATGAGAGTTCCAACCAAAAATCATCTAATCTTCGCTCTTGTACAACAATGTTTCCCTCATGTTTATTTGGGTGATGATTGAATTGCCGATCATTTAACATTATGTATCCCATTGGATGACTTGTACCAATTATACTATCTAATAGCTGAAGTGTAGGATTATGATAATTATTTCCATGATTTTCCATTTCATTTGTATTAAGAGACTGTTCCTCTTGTGCTATATGTATATCATTATCATTATCATTTTCGTGATTATTTTCATTTTGATCCATCTGATGGCATTCTTCAATTGTTGTCACATAATCAGGTAACCTTTCACAATCACGTATTAAACTTTGATAACTTGGTAATGTATCTGATGATTCAGTAGAAAGTTGTATATATTCTGTAAGTTGAATAGGTAATCCAATACAAATAGGTGTTGGTTTTTTATGTACAAATGATGGAGGTGCTGATGAAGATGAGGATTGTGATGAGGAATATTCGCCTTTATTACGGGTATAGATAATCACTCGAATATAATGTCGTGTTACAAGAAAAGGTGATTGAATGGAATAATTAAGATCATCACATTTAATATAAGTGTTATTTTTATCTTGGATGGTTGATTTGATTAAATCTTTTTTTAGCGTATATAAAGGAAATTGAAATTGAATATTGGTTCCCAATGGCGGGTGAAGATAAGTAGATGGTATATTTGGACATATAATTAAGTGTCTTCTAGATTGATCACTATATTTTTAATTGTATATATATATAAAATGCAATCAGTTGATAAATAAATAAATAGAATCCTTTTCTCCCTTTATCTATTTTTTTTCTCTCCTCTTTCATCCCCTCCCCTCCCCTCCCCTTTGTTTTTTATTATTATTCGTGTGAGTATATTTGTTTATGTTTTTTTTATGTATGTATTTTTTTTTAAGTAGAATAATAATGATGAGTGATGATGATCATTATTTATTATATAGGTAGAGATTTTCTTCTTCTTATTGTTATTGTTATTATTTTTATTATTATTATTATTATGTAGGTACCTTGCACCATCAATATATAATTCTTCTTGTACTACATCCACTTGAATCATATCAACAATAAGTTGATCATTTAATGATTTAAGGTATCCACTAAATTCTACATCATTGCCTAAGCATGCCCATTTTGGTACTTTAAATTCCCAAGCTAGCCATTGATTTCTTTGTCCACGCATGGTACATCTTGGCACTTGATAACCATTTACTAAACCGGAAGCAACATCCTTTGGCATGAATGTTTTTCTAATGATAATATCTCGATAAACTTCTACATCTTTAGTGAATTTAGCAGTCGAAATGATTCTTGCTGATATTCCATATTTAATACTAACATATTCTGATTGATAAGTTGGATAAACATAACCTGGTATTGTAATTTCAAATCCTATATAAACAAATAATATAAGTATTTAAAGTTATTTTTTAACTCCTTAATTTCTGTCTTTTAATTCTCTTTTTTATATGTGTCCATATTATAATTATTTGCTATATTCAATTTTAATTTTAATTATATCTTTTATGTCATTTTTTTTTCTTTGATTGATATATATATATATATACCTAAATCGGTGACACCACTTGGAAGAGTCCCTTCCTGTAATAAAATATGTTTTGATTTACGAATAGTTTTTCCATTGACCATTCTTGTAGCTAATAAAGAGTTACTTAAAGGATCTCTCCAATAAAGATGAGTAACGCCTTTAAATCTGACTTCAATACTATATATATTGGTTGGCTGAGAAGTTACTATTCTTAACTTTCCTCTTAATTTATGTCTTTTTGGATATGTTAGATGTTTATCATTTGGCCTTGGTCCATAAAATTCTATTTCCTTAGGAAAGTCCAAATCTACAGCAATAATCTTCTTTTTCATTTGTTTCCTTTTTTATAATATAATTACTATTTTACTTTTTAAAATATAGAATAAATTAAATTCGTCTTGGCCGGGATATATATATAAATTTATATATATATACTATATATCAAAAAGATGAAATAGGAGAATGAAGGAAATAAAATGATAATGGTAATAAAACAACGAAAATAAAAAAAAAAAGAAAGAAAAAGGGGAAAAAATGAAATTTGGGAAAATGGGATTTTTTTTTTGAATTGCTTCAAAATTAATTTTTAAACCCCGCTTTTTTTTTTCTATATGATTTCCTGGGGATCAGGTACCATCAGCTCAACTTTATAACTACTACTTTTCTTTCTTTATATATATATATCTGCTTGTTTATTTATTTTTTCATATGTTTGTTACTTATATTTGATTTAATATTATTGATCATTTATATACATATATATGTAAAGGCAAGGTTTAATAATAAAAAAGTAGAATATACTTTTATTATGTAACTTAAAATAGATAGACACTTAATGATATTAATTCTTTTTTTATTCGTTTTTCAAAAAGAGCATATCCAGGTGATCCACGAAGTATATAGAGGTGTATATTACTTTTTTGTGTAATAATCAAAAAACATAACAATGGACACATTTTCTCAAATATGTTTACACGTACTTTCATCTTTTGTAAAGAAGATATATGGATGTATTAGGAATATAAAGCTTTTTAACCTTTTTGAGTTTAAATATAAAATGTCTTAAAACGTAAAACTAAAAATAAATAAATAAGTATCAATTAAACATTTTTTTTTTTGCCCTTCTTTTTCGAGTTCATGTTGTATATTTATTTTGGTACTGAAACAAAAATATCTTGGGGTTTTGGTTGTGATTAGCATTAAAAAATTACATATACTTGGAATTTTTTTATAAGAACGCGTTATTAAAAAAAATGTTTATGGTTTCAGCGTTGTTATATATGTATATATAATGAATCAATAAAAAAAATATAAAATTATATGAATACATGGATTTAAAAAACTTCACGTTTTAGTTTTTTTTACCAAAAGAAAGAAAAAAAGAGTAGTAGAGGCTTTCTGATCAAACAGACAGAAAATGTTTAAAAATTTAATTTATTCATAGCCAGATAAATATTGAATAAAATCGGGTTTTAAAAAGGATCGCTTTTTTTCCTCTTTCCCAAATTACTTATCTCTCATACTTTCTTTTTCCTACTTTCTTTTTCTATATTCCCTTATGGATGAGCATCAGCATAATCAACCCTCCTCACAGCCAGAAACTTCAAGTGGTCATGGGCATAGTCATGATTTAGATCCTTCCTTATTTACAGAATATGCAGCCACTTCAGAACCACTTGGTACAATAATGGTATTACATATATTCAGTATGGTAATAGGTAATGGTTCAAAAATAACAACAACAAAAGCAAAACTATAAATAAGAATAAGAATAAGAATAATAAGAATAAAATACAATAAAATAAGTTACACATAAAAAATTATAATAAATGTGAAAAAATAACATAGCATATATATATATATATATATATATATATATAGCATTTGGCTTTTTATACCCAATAGGAATGGTGCTAGGTCTTGCAAAAAATAAATGGCATGTACCAGTTCAAGTCTTGGCTACTTCTATATTTGTAATCGGATTTTTTTTGGCTCATGCTCATAGTGGTAGAAACTATGTAATAAATTATAATAAGAGCTGTAACATATTCTTAAAAAAAAAAAAAGTATACTAAAAAAAAAGAAAAAAATACTTATGCATTATCCTTTTGTGGATACCTTTTTTTATTATCATTCATATTATAGGAACCGCATATTGCACACCGTTGGTTCGCTGATGTTGTTATTTGGGATATTTGCATTCAGCTTATAATAGGGGTTTATTTAAAACTACATATAGAACGAGGTTTTCATGGCCGAATAAGAAAATGGGTAGTTATCCTTCATAAAGTATTAGGTATATCTGTTCCTGTTATTGGTTATGTTCAAATTGTATTAGGTGTAATAGCTTCCTTAGGTTTTTGTTATGGAGGTAAATAATAATAGTTATAATAGGATAATCATTTTTATATTATTATTCTTTCTATTTAAATACCTTTTTTTTTTCCTATTTCCATTTATTCATACTAAATTATATACTATTTATTTAGATCATACTGGGCAATGTTTAGCTCATTTTATTATGGGATCATCCTTTGTTGCATATGGTATTATTTTATTACTTTTATTGCGTGTCGGTGGACCATGGTTATTAAGACAAGGAAAGAGTCCTGAATGGTATGATAGTTGGGTAATTATGTTATGGGGTATTGTAAATACGTTTACTGAGCATAGGTAATAATAATAATAATAAAATGATTATCATAAAAAAGAAATTAATAATCATTAATTCAATTATATATATTTCAAAATAAAAAATAGATGGGGTCAACCTTGGAATCATGGTGATTATCAACATACTTCAATGGGAGTTATTTGGTGGGTTGCAGGTCTATTAGGTATTATTTTAAGTCGAAATGGAAAAAGAACAGTAGTACCATCCATCCTTATCATTTTAACAGCTGTTGCCTTTCAAGGTCATGCACAACATGTCCCTAATAGTGGCCAAATTCATTCTTATTTTGGTTATATGTTAATGGCAGGTGGATTAAGTCGTATTATTGAAATCTGTTTTGTATGGAAAGAGGGTGAATTTACTATTTCTCCTTGGCAATATATTCCTCCATTGGTAATTAAAAAAATGATAAATATGATGGATGATGATGATGATGATGATAATGATGATTTTTTAAACCTTTTTTTTTCTTTTCATTTTTTCCCCATTAGACTTTAACATTATCAGGGTTATTATTTATGGGTGCAACAGAAGAACAATTGATGCTTTTAAATAATTTAATGATTGATATCAGTTCTTATAGTAATATTTTATTATCATTTGGATTGTTCATTTTTATGTATGCTTACCTTTTAATTGCATTATGGGAAAAGTTAACAGATTATGGATCAAAAGGGGAATATACAGAATTAAATACTATGCCTAATCATAATGATAATAGTATAGATGATGATAACGTTAATGATGTATTGGATGATTTTTTACATGATGATGATGCTGAAGTGGTTGAACTTAAACATACTAATAGTAGTAGTAATAATAATAGAGTAAATTCTTCATATCATGTTTAATTATCATCATACCTTTTTTTAAAAAAATAAATAAATAAATACATAGAATCATTTAATCACCCACTAATTTAATAGTCGTAACAACAAATAATTAACATTCATTTCTTTTTTAAAAGCATATTTATAAAATCACATAAAAATCAAGATAAATAAAATTTTAATATCAATAAAAAATAAATAAATACAACTTAACATAGAATGATAAGTGCGTATATATAATATGTAATAATCGTTGATGAAAATTATTAATGATATTTAACAGAAATATTAATTATAATAATAATAAAAATAAAATGAAATAAAAATAATAGTATATAATAATAATAATAATAATAGTAATAATAATAATGCTATTAAAATTAAAAAGTGAAAAAAATGTATGATATTTTATATTTTTAAAACTTATCTTGTTCAGATTCTATGTTTTTATCAGTAATGATAAGTACCATATCATCATTTGTACGACTACCTATAACTGTTGAAATTGGAGATATTGAAGAAAAAGGCATTCCATCTCTTAATTCATTATCATGATGATTACTTCTTGATCCTATTATTGGTGGCGATGATGTTATATTTGTAGTTGTAGAACTATTAGTAGGATTTCCATAAGATAATAACCCATCAGCATGTTCTAAAATAACTTGTGTACCTAAAGCTAATCTTGCACTAAGTTTAATTAATTCCATGGCAGTTGTTTTAGCAAAAGATTGTGTTCCTTTTTGTAACCCTTTAATAATACGACCATCTTTTCTATACTGTTGAATAGGCAAAAGAACGAGATTGGCAACACCTGTACCTAGATTCACTACAGATCGAATAGGTGATATACCAGTCACCATACCTGGAATCTGTGTATTTTTAATATGCGGTAACCATTCTTGACCAATTCGATCCAGTAATTTTGGAATCCCTTTAATACCTGTCAATTTCACTGCGCTGAGGTTAAGTTTTGCATCTTCAAGTCTAAATAAATTTACTAATTCTGCAAATTGACCTTCTTTAATATTATCATAATTAATATATTTTGGCTTGTAATCAATTTTAAGATGAAGAGGATGAATTTCAACATGTTCTATTAATTAAAAAAGAATCAAAATCAAATGTTAATGTCTTTTTATTTAATTATATGTATATATATATATATATAACTTACGGAAAAATAAATCATTATTCTTTTTATTATGATCTTCAGTATCCAAAGAAGAATGATTTACATTTTTGGATGATGCCAAGTTTGCACCTACTGTTGAATGAAGTAAATCTTGATTAAAAGAAAAGAACTGAACCAAAAAATTTAAAGCATCTTGATCTATATAAAACCTTAAAGGTAAAATATGAATACGAAGTCTATATTCCAAAGTATCATCATCTTTAATTGGCTTAATGCCTATGACATCAAAAGTAATCATATTGGAGTCAGTTTCACGAGGTGGTCTTGATGGTGATTCGGAGCGCATGTAACCTAAAAGAGTATCCCATGATGATGTTTTAATATTATCTACAATTTCTAAATCTCTAATAGCAAGATGTGCATGTATACAAGTTTGCTCTTCAGGTGCCATCATATCTAATTCTAAACATATTCCTTCTATTCTTAATTCTATATCTGGTGGTCCTACACGCTGATGATTATGATTATGAATATGATGTTGTTGTTGTTGTTGTTGTGATTGACGGCGGTTATTGATGGGTGATTGTGATAATGAATATTTACTTTCATAACTACTAGGTGATGAATAATGAAAATCATCAGAACCATGATGTGATCCAAATTCATGAGGATTTTGCTGATGGTGATAGTGAACGGGACTATTACGTTCTAATGATCCTATTGTACGAGGTGATGATGAAGATATTGAATGAGCACGATGATGTTGATTTGGTGATGATCTTTCAACAAAGGATGGTGGTCTATTAAAAGATGTACCTAATTCAGAAGTCTTAGAAATGGAATCTCGAGTATTATTATTATTATTATTATTGAAAGTACTTGAATACGTTGAAGGTGAATGTGATTTAGGAATATTGAAAGATGAGGAAAAAGATGGATCGTTTGAAGAACGACGACGTTGATGATTTAAATTAGATGAAAACGAAGTTGAAGGAGAGGTTACATTTGAACGGATATAGGACCAATCATAGCCATTATATAATTTCCAAATGATATCAACATCCCTTACTCTAACTGAAAATAATGAATGACGAGTATCAACTATTTTATGTCTACTTTCTTTCTTTCGATTAATGGAATAAAAATTTTCTACTATATCTAATTCTTGTACATCGGGTATAAGTAAACGAATAATGTCTTCAGTTGTTTTTTTATGATGATGACGGTGGTGATGATGAGAAGGAAAATTTCTACGTTTTGGTTTATTAGGACGTGATGTACTTTTTCTTGATGATGTGGATCCAGATTCTGATCCTAAATAAAATCCTTCAATTAAATTTAAATCAGTAGAAAATGGAGGAGGTGATGATGATGGTAATGGTGATGGCTGTGTTATGGATGATTGTCGTCTTCTACTTCCAAATGCATCCTCATCTAAACTGGCTAACATATCTTCTTTTGTTTTCCTTAATACATTATGTGTTGCTTTTTTCATTGTTTTTTCTTCTTGTGTAGTATTATCCCTTAAATTAGATGGCTGTTGTTGTTTTGAGAATAACTCATCACCATCACTAGCGACATAATTAATAAAATTTAGTAAAGATTGGAATGAGTCGGAACATCCTTCTATAGTAAGTATATCATTTAAAATAGCTAGATCAATAGATGGAGCAAGCACCATTTCATCCAACTTGATTTTTACATGTGTATCCAAATTACGTGATGTAAGTACACTTGACATACCGGATTTTAACCAATATCTTCTTGGATCCCATGATCTTGAAGTTGTTTGTTGTACATTTTTCTCATCCATATCATCTACATCATCAGCAAGTAACATATCCACATTTAAAATAAAAGTTTTAACATCTAGTATTGGTTTACCAGCAAGAATATCAGTAATCACCTATATTTATGTATCATTAAAAAAAATTAGATTTCATTCAATGATGATGATGATAAAAAATAAAAAGTAAAAATTACCTGAAGATTATCAATAACAATCACTACACGAGATGGAATGTTTAAAGGTTTATAATCTAATGATGTATCAAGAACATGTGCAAATACTTTGATATATTGTGTAGGAGGATCAATAAATACCAACTATACAGTAAATAATATTAATTAAAAATATTTTTCATATTATTAATGATTTGAATTTATTAATATTACTATTATAAACTTTAAACTTACATCTTCTGGAGCTTTTTGAAATCCAATTAAATTTTCTAAAAATGTAATATCAGGAGTAAAACGCCAACATATATTGCATGCCACCACACTTGTTAACTTGTTTTGTTTATTTAGTTCTGGAATAGTAGTTAATCGTGATAAAAGTGACACCATAGGTATATTTCTTTTCGGCTATACATATATAAATTAAATATATATTATGATTGTTATTATTTTAAAAAATAAAAACAAAAATGATTATATATATATATATATATATACTTACAATCAATGATTTTGGAAGCGTTTTATTAATGAGAGGTATTCTATGTGTAGCATTAGTAACATCATCGAGAGCCAAATTTTCAATATCAAGAGTAGTTACATTTTCATTCTATGATATATAGATAAAAAAAAAATGTTTGAAAAAAAAGCCGGTATTTTTTTCATATTTCTTTTTTTTTTTTTACCTTTCCTAAATGATTAACAACTGTAAAATATCTAAAATCTGAAAATTGCAACTGATAAGTTGCCACCTTATCATCTTTTGAAGTTGTTTGTAAATTCCAAATTCCTAAAAATTTAAGTAAATAAATTAACTCAGTATTCTATTTAAGTTAAACCTTTTATTATCCCAATTATTATTATTTATTTACCTTCACTCATAACAGCAACTAACGAAAGTAGACTTGATTTTTGCTGCATATATTGCTGAGGTTCATGAAATTGTTCAAAACTTTGACTAAATATACTTGATGCTCTTAATTGATTAATACTATTAGTACTAATATCTGAATATCGTCTACCTGAAGTTGGGTTTAATAATTCACTGTTCATAGATCCAGCCATCACAGAATCAGTATTACTTTGTTGATTTTGTTCTAAATATCTAATGAATCTTGGTTGCCATAATAAAAGATCATTTTGAATAATCTGCACTTTATCCCATGTTTTTTTTGGTAATGACATATAAGTAATAGGAAGATGACAATTAATAACGATCGTCTAATATATAAATATGTATATAAATAATATTTAAGTACATATCAGTATTCAAAATGAATAAATAAATAATTAATTAATTAATCCAAATATATATGATTACTATAACTATTATTATTATTGTTATTATTCTTACAGATGTTTCCACTGTTCTCTGCTTAAAAACCATAGATGATTCAGCTTGCTCTTCTATTGGTGCACTCACTTTTTGTTCACAATAAAACGTTTCATTTCGACTAAGATGTTCAAACAAACCATTAGGAATATCTGATCCAGTACCAAAAAAGCATGACCTTGCTGATGATGTTTTATATGGTGCATTCATTTTTAAAGAACGTAAACTGATTTCCATACTTGGTGATGATGATGCAGCTGAGGATAAGCTGTTTTTTTCACGACTTTTTGCAGTAAACCAGCACCTAAATTCATGATCTGAAGGGATAAAATGAAAATTGAATAATCGATTTTTTTTTATCATTATCATTTATTTTATAAATATTTAACTATTCTTTTTTTAAAAAAAGAAATTACCTTTAGCAAGTTTTAAAAAGACGTTAATCATATCCAAATCCACTATGATTTTTTCAATTTGACTAATGGAATAATCTATATAATTGATTATTATTATTATAATTAGTTCATCGCAGATATATGTTGTTCATTATTTACTTATTTTCTCTTTTTAATTTATTTACTTGTTTTCCAGCTGGCAGTAATTTTTTTAACATCTACACTTAAAATATCACCATGATATAGATCATTATATTCATCCCGTGTGTTAGATTGACTCATATCTGGAGCATATAGCACTAGACGTATAAGTGAAAATTTAACTTTGGCTTGAATTTGATTTTGATATTCATTAGATACTTTATTGAGGTCTTCATAAATTTTTTGATCAAATGGCTGCTCGGTACAGCTATTTAAAAATAAACATATGTATATTTCATTAGTAATTTACATATACATAATTATATATGTGAACGTATGTGTGTATTTCTTATAGTCATTTTTTTTTAAAGTTAATACATATATTGTAAGTACCTAGGTTTAGTATTTTTCTTAACTTCAGATTGATTATTTTGTTGTTGATCCATTAAAAAGGCATATACATAATTTTCCAATCTATCAATGATTTTAGGGTCTAGTGTAAGTTTGAGAGCTTGAATATCAGCATTAATATCTTGATTATAAAAATTGGCTAATATTTATAATTTTTTTTAAGATTAATAATAATAATAATAATAATAATAATAATAATGATAATAATAAAAAAATTAGATTAATATATGTTCTATTTTATGTATAAATGTATTTATATATATATATATATATATATTACCATCATCATATGGATTAAGGCTTGATTTGCAAAACTTTTCAACTTTGATTCTAATAACTTCTTTTTTACTTTTGGTAAACTTTTCATGATCAGTTTTGGTAGTAGCTGTAATAGGTTCTGATTGAAACAAATAGGATGGAAATATATTATGATCATCATAATCGTTACAAATTGAATCTGTAAATTCCAATATTGGATTATAACGATCGTATCTCATTCTTATAGAAGATGGAGGTGTAGTATTTGTTTGATTTGTAAGAGGACATTGTGATTCTGAAACCCATTCATCAATACCCATAGATTGTATTCTTGTATCTAAAGCAGATGATAATATAAAAGATGATTTTTTTGCAGAAGGTGGTTTGGTTGATGATTGAAAATTTTTATCATATTGTGGCAAAGTAGAACCAGCTACTGAATTTCTCTTTTTATTATTATTTTGCTGTTGTGAAAAGAATTGTAAACGAATAATAAATTGATTTATCCAAAATTTGATATGACTGATTTTTGTAGTTGGAGGAGATAGTGTCGATTCCCATGTATCAGATGTAATTGTAGATGAATCATCATATAATAAATACAATTCAATAATTGGTATTTGTAATTTAATTTTTAAATTAGGTATTTGTGGTGATGATGATGTTATTGCAGAAGGTGTTGTTGATTTAAGTGGGTTATTTGTATTAAATTGTTGATCAATAGAAATATTATTAGTAGAATTAATATGTGGGCGTTGATATTGTTGCTGATATGACTCTAAATCTTTTAAAACTGAATGTGGAGAAATTGAATCTATACTGTATTTTCTTCTTTGATCTTTAAATGCTTCATCCTTATTTGAATGCAATTCGCTTGATGGTTTTTCATTTATTAAAGGTGATTCTGCATTAGGTGAATCCGTTGGAATAGCTGTAAATAAATCTAATAAAAATGATAATTGTTTTGGTGTGATCACCATACGAATATGACTAAAATATATATCAATGCTATTCATGATTGATTTATTAATGTTAGATGTTTGGATATCAAATGGTGAAGTAGCTTTTGTTTTAAATCTGATCCAATTTTCTTTATTCATAGTAGTAAATAGAAGCGCTTCGTAAGGCTTATTATTTTGTAAATTTTGAAATGTATACGCTCTAGGAGTTGATGAGCCACTCATAAAACTTGAATGTGGTGAAGTATTACTATTATTATTATTATTATATAATCTAGAACCACCTTCACTTGCTTCATAAAATTCTGTTTGAGCTAATCCATCTATGCCATCATCACCATCATCATCTCTATTATTTAATAGTATTTCATCATCATCATCATTTGAAATATCATTATTATCTATTGATCTCACCCATAGTTTTGGTGAAGTGATCATTATAATTTTAATAATATCGTCACCACTATTTGGTAAAAGAGCAGTAGATTCTACCATATTTGTTAATACAGTAGATGGTTTATCAGTAAAGCATGGCGATTCATCAAAATAAGATATTTTTGGTATTTCAATATCTAAAGCATATTCCCTATCAACAGTGTTAATTCCATATTGATCACCTGCCAGTGTAACAGCTGATGGATGCATGATACGTATAATTGTGTCTGTAATATCTACTCTTACTTTTGCCAACATTTTATCGATGATACGTGTAAATATTTGTAATCCTTCAAGTCCAAAATCCACTTCACTTTTATCAGCTTCATGCAATTGCTGTATCGATTCATATAATTCCTTGTTTTGATCAGGTTCCATTTCTGTTCTTAAAAAATCGTCTGCAAAATGTAGAGATGAGGACATGATGGGTGATTCTTCTTCATCAGTTGTAAATGCTAATTAGGAGATAAAATAAAAAAAAATAAAAAGGTACATATACATATAATATTAAAAAAAAAAAAAAGAGATAGAGAAAGAAAGAAAATGAGTTAGTAATATATACTTTTTCTATATTTGCATATTTACTTTTTTTTAGTATAGGATAAAAAAATGCTTACACTTTTTTCTCTTCTCATTTATTGGTTTCAAAGTTAAACATAAGCCATGTACTTTTAAAGTAATATCTCCACTCCAAAAATTGGACCAAGGTAATAAAGCTGTAATAGTTGATACATGACCATGTACTAGCATAAAAGGTGTATCTATTAAAAGTTCGTTTAAAGTCTATAGTATTTAACATTTAAATCCGAAAAAAGAAAAACAGGTAAAGAAAGAAATCGTATGAATAATAGAATATTAATAAATAATAAAATAACCTTTATATAAATATTTATACATTATTACCTCCAAATTTAAATCTAGATCTCTTAATTCAACAGAACCATTAACTAGTTCTATATCAAAGTTTTCTAAATCAAGTTCGGTGGATATGAATTGACCAATAGCTTTCCTTAACAAGAATTTATATAATCGTTTTTGAATGTATGTAGGTATTGTTAAATTCGTAAAACCTGATGATAAATAATTCCAAGCCCTCATATTGCTGAATTATTTGGGTATATTATAATATATATATATATAATAGAAAAAGAAAAAGAAAAAGAAAAAGAAAAAGAAGAAGAAATAATATAGAAGGGGTAAATAATATATACACACTAAAAAAGAGTTGAAAAAAGGAAAAAGAGAAAAAAAAAGTGAATATTGAAAAGTTGGTAAAAAATAAAATTATAAAACACAGCCCACATGACATTTTTTTTTTTTAATGCGTATTAATTTAGGTAAAAAATACGAATCTATCATGATATTAAACATTTCTTAGTCAATTTCACTTTCTCTACTATATTCTGATTTTTTCACTTAATAAATAATAGAAACTATATATATAAAAACCTTAATATTTTTACTACAAGTATAAATAAAAGCCTTTCTTCTTATTTGTGAAGTTTCATTTAAATAGTAATTAAACTGTTTTTATTAATATCCTTTCTTTTTTTTCAATTAGAGTTAATGTTTTAATAATTAAATAAATAATTATACTTACTTTGCTATTAAAATATTAAAAGAGCAATAGTAAAGCTGATATTTTTTATTTAGAGAATTATACATTTCAAGTTTAAAACTGAAAAAGAGAAATTGTGAGAGGCATTTGTTTGAGTCTAATGAATTTTATACTCCGAACGCATTAATTTTATTTTACTATGCCTAACTTAATAATCTATTTATATATAAAATAATGGTTCATTATTTATTTATTTATTAATAGTTTTAATGAAATGAAAGTAAAAAAGTAGAAATAAATTTATGATTATAGGAAATAAACATATATATATCTCGAGTAAAAATTTATATTAAAGAAAAAAAAATGTATGAATTTTAAATTCCGCTTTTTTTTTTTTGCTAAATGAACGCCACTAATTTTTTTTTCTCTTTCGCTTAAACTCCTTTTTTATATTATAGCTTTTTTTTTTTTTTTTGTGGTAATATTAATATAAATGCAACAGCTTTCTATAGATCATGATATTTTACCGTCCAATACTTCCACAAATTCAAATGATAATATAGATCCTATGACTTGTGAAGCTATTTCTATGGATACTAACAAAAATAGTACTTCAGTAGAAAATAATAATAAAAACAATAATAAATATGAAAGCTCAAGTAAAGAAATATCGACTTCTACTTCTATACAATCAGAATCAGAAAATAATAATAATATAAGCAACAACAACAACAACAACAACAACAGCAATAACAACAACAATTTATCTAGAACTAATATTTTAGAACTTCCTATTCTTGCACCAAAACCACTACCTATTGATGCTTCTGAAAATAATATTAATAATAATAATGATAATAAATCCTTTAGTTTAAATAATCTTTCACTACCTATTATAACTTCCTTATCAGAATTAGATTACAACCAAATTGAAGCTTTTACTCAAATCGCTTTAGCCACTTTAACAGCAAACAACAATGATCAATCTTCAGATAATGAAGCTAATAGAATAACAGCTGAAATGATCAAACGTGAAATATTAAATCAAAAAGTAAATAAATAATATATACAATATATGTTTTTTTTTTTTTCTTATTTGCAACATAAAATACTAACCATATATCACTCTATTTATTTACTTGTTTTTTTAAAAAAATAGGTTAGAGCTGATAATAGAGAAAGAAAAAAGCGATGGCGGGAACAAAATGAAGAAAGAAGTATGTATATATATATATATAATAATGTTAATAATAATAATAATAATAATATATACTGATATATAAAATGTATCATCTATATTTTTATATTATAGATAAAGATAACGATTTACGATGTAGAGTTAATAAACGAGCCAACAAACTATTTGGTAAGGAAAAAAATGAAACAAAGCAATTATGGATTGAAAATGAATTTGCCAAACGTCAATATAAACGAAAAGAAAAAGAACGACGAAAAAATGCAGTAGATAATGTTGTTTCAGCAAATGACCCAAACTCAAATCATGATGCTAATGATATCTACAACGCTTCATCTTCGCCATCATCTTCAACAAAATCATTTATTAGTCATCTACCTATATTACAAGATGCTTATTTATCTATGGTATTAAATAATTTAGAAACAATGTCACCTGCATCTGCATTAAAATTTGTTGAAGGAATGCGATTAATGGAATCAACAATTAAAAATGTTGGTACAGGAAATGAACAATCTTTATCTCATCAAGTAGCTGAATTTTTACAACGATTGCAACAATATCAACCAACTGAGCAAGAAATTAATGAAAGATTAAGAAAATCAGAATTACAATTATCATCTGAATCAACATTAAAAGATTATGATAATCATGCCTCTCCAGACGAACCAACCTCAAGTTATATATCATCATCAGTAGTATCATCACCATCATTATCAACAACAGAATTTTCATCTCCTTCATCTTCTTTATCTCCATCACTATCTACAATTAATACACCTATAGAAAATATAAATACTACAAATAATAATAATAATAATAATAATAATAATAATAATAATAATAATAATAATAATAATAATAATAATAATATAAACAATGATTGTGATTCATTTCCTTCAGCTTCAGCTTCATCCAATAGTAATAATCTACATGATAATGAAAGTTTATCGACATTATTAATATCAACACTTCAACAAACAGCTGTAATGGATCCTAATAAAAAACAAGAAGATTTATTTTCTTCTTTAACAACGGATGATGCTAATAATAAGGATACGCTTCCTCGGCACCCCAATCAGCTATACCCAATGGAACATATTATGACCTTGTCGAGGTTGAATACCCAATGGAAAAATATGTGACTTTATTAATAGTAAGGGAAAAAAGTGAACTTAAAACATAAGAAACAAATGTTGATTAAATATGGGTTCATTTACTAATATATATATATATATGTATGTATGTATGTATGTATGTTTAAAAAAAGTAGCTATTTCTTAGAAATTAATACAAATACTTAATACACCATTTAATTATTGAATTTAGAATGCATTTTAAAAAGTTTGATTTTTCTTTTTCTTAAAAAAAAATTAAATTACATGTATATATTACATAAATCAATTTTATTTGAAACAGGAAATTTTTTTTACATTCCTTCTATATAAAAAAATTGGTATTCTTTACATATTTATCTTAATTAATTGGTTGCGTTTGTTTTATTTTATTGTTTTATTTTTTTTTTTCCTTTATTTATTCGTTTACTTATTTTACATCTTCTCTTAACTTTTATTATTGTTTATGTACCATGTCACTGGATTTATGTAACTTGGATTTACTTGTATGTTTTACGGATTATTTAAATGTGCATGATATTCTTACATTTTCAAGTTGTAATCGAAAACTATATTTATTACTTGGTGTAGAAAGTATATGGAAAAGACTTTGTCGTATTGATTTTGGAATAACATATAATTACCCAAAGCAACTTTATAGAATATTGTATCAAAACTCTTATCAGCAAAAATATGGACGATTACCTTGTTATCATATATCAAATATTCAAATCAATTTTGATTTATTACTAAATGAGTTTCCACAACTTAATTTAAATGGTTGTGGTAACAATAATAACAATGATCCTAATAATGACCAGGATCATGATCATGATGATAATAATGGCAACAATGATTTTTTTGATGAATTTATATCATGCTCTCAATGCTATGAACACGGAATTGAAAATTTATTTATATGCATGCATCCAAATTGTTATAAAATACGTAATCAATAATAAAAATAATAATAAAACTAAAACTAAAATAAGAATAGTAATAATATTAAAAAAAAAGGAGGGGAAAGAGAAGAAAAGATAAAAAATATTAAAATATTTAATCATTATCTTTTTTTTTAGTTTGTGATAGCCATTCCAGAATTCATGCTCGTTTAAACGATGATTGTCAGCATAGTATATTTTTTAAACCTAATACTTGTGAAATATTTTGCCACAAATGTGTAGATTGGGTATTTATTTATTTATTTTTTTTTCATTTTAATAATTAATATTCATAGATATTCATATCAACCTTAATCTTATTGTTACTTTCACTTTTTTAAAAAAAATATCACTTAGTTAGGTAATATTGATAGTGATCCAGCTGAACAATATAAAATTAAACTTATTATGAAAGAATGGGAACAACAACAAATACATGATGATCATCATTATCATGTTCATCATTTAAAAACTAAAATATTAAAATTAAGAACAAAAAGAAGATATGAACGATTTTTAAGATGGAAAGATACACCACAATATATTTTAAATAATTCTAAAGGTTATTGTTTTATATCAACCAGATGGATGGAGGAGTGGGAACAATTTATTGAAGGAACAGTAACATATCCACCTACTGATATACTTGATAATGATCAATGGAGATTATCGGATGGTACTTTAAAATCATCTATTCATTTTAATCCTTTCTCTTCAACTAGTTCAGACTTGATGATTATATCTACTCAAATTTGGGATTATTTAACTAAAAATTATACCGTGAAAGGAAATCAAATTACTGAAAATGATTTAAAATCACATACAATGTATGATCAGCTAAATTATTGGAAATCAAGAATCATATAAAAGTTAATTATTTAACTATATATATATAATATAAAACAGTGAATCAATTAGAATAATAATAATAGAAAATCTTGTATATAAAACTTGTATTTAATTAATATATATATTTTGTCTGGTATAAGCTATTTAAAATTACTTGATCATTTAAATTTCATAATATTTCTTTTTAGAACATATGATTTCTCACCATTACTTGGACTTTTGTATACATTTACCAAAATGTAATCAAAATCCATTTTTGAATATTATTTTTTTATTTTCACACTTCATCCTTAAAATCTTTTTTTGTACTTAATTTATTAATCAATATATAATAAAAAAAAATTATATCATTCAATCATTTGGAATCAATAGTTTTTTTATCATACTTTCAGATGTTTTTTTTATATATATAATAAATATATGGAAAATAGTAAGCATAAAATTAAAGTTGTTAGGATCCATTTTTAAAACCTTATTTTAATACACCCATTCAAAAGAAAGAGTTTTATTTTTTACATACAACTATTATAAAACAATTTCGTGAAAGATAATGATTAAAATCTTTTAATTCTAAAGAATCAAAAGATATAAAATTTAATATGTACATTCATTTATAAAAAAAAAAGTAAAGTAAATAAAGAAAATGTTTATTTTTTCATAAGGAAATTAAATAAAAATTTCAAACTTTCTCTCCCCTTCAAAAAAAAATAAACATGAATTCTACTTTATTATAAAGCTTGCTTATTTTAAATATATTTCATTACAATGAACAATGGTATCATTTTTTTCACTAACTTTTAATTCATTCATTCATTCATTGAATAATAAAGCATTTTAAAAAAGAGAATAGAAAAAAATGATAACCTCCTTTTATTAATATTCATTCCATTTATATTAATAAACTTTTATTTAATAATTTTACATTTTATGTCTATAGTCATTTATATTAAATCATTTTTTTAAGCGATAAATATAAAAAACATCATTTATTTATTGTAACTATAAATCAAGAATGAATAACTATCTCAAACATGTAATCTATGTAAATTATTAATAATGATTAAAATAATAATATAATAATCCAACTTATGTATTAAAGTAACAAGATGAAGGTTGAATTATTTTTTAGCTTCAAAATAATAATAATAATAAAACTCAAAATATTGATGGATTTGTTTCCTTTTTTTATATTACAATTAAATTAATGTGATTTTCGTTTAATGCATTGATTTTGCACGCTGCTTTTTATAAATTACTGGTCGAGTTGGTACTAAAACTGGTGCCTTTTCAACATTCATATATCTTAATTTTAAAACAGCTAATGAAATATTATTAAATTAGATTAAATTAAATTAAAATCATCCTTCTTCTTTATCTTTTAATTTGTAAATTTATATTACCATTATCTAAAGCAAGTTCAATTATGCAACGTGTTCTTATTAATGATAAAAGTGGCCAGGTTGACCTTTCACCATGTAATATCCTATTAAAAATTAATTAAAAAGTAAATTATTTGCTATATAAATATATATATATATATATATATATTTATATGTTTATCTTTTGATTAATCGACGATTATAGATTATAATATAAAATTACCAATAAGCTAATGATTCATAAGTTGGATTAGATAAAACAATATTAAAATCCTACATGATACCAAAATAATACATAATAAATAGATTATTTTTAATATTAATAAAAGTAGCATTTTTTTTTCATTTGTTTAATATAAAAAATCACTTTACAGATGCTGATATGTCAGGTAAAATTGTTACATTTCCAGACATCTTTTGTTCGATTAAACCGCGGAACATGTAAGGTAAAAGATTAAATTGATCCAACTATATAAATATATAAATTTTAAAAACAAGTATTTATAATCAATAAAATTATAGTTTTTTCATTCTTTTTTTTTTTCCATCGAATAATCAATTTATTTTTTTTATATACCTGATATAACCAATGTCTAATTTCAGATGTTATTAAATATAAAAACTTATTCCAAAATGATCCATGTTTTAATGATGCAAAAGGTACTGCATAAGCACTAGCTTGAGAAACAATAAAATGATTAACATTGAATAATTCAGATAATCTATGCAAAGGTGCTTCACTATTTTTGATAGAATTAAAATAATAAAATGGATGAGTAAAACTATATTTGTTACAGTTAAAAAATAAATAAAAAGAGTATATATATATAGTTACCTTTCATTTGTTGTTGCTTCTGACCAATGATTCCATTTAACATCTATAAGTTTATTGTGAATATAATATAGAATGGATTAAAAGACTATTCATATTTAAATCCCCTTTTATTTTTCCTTTTCTTATTTTTTTGTATATATACTCTAAATACCTGATGGATTCCATCGAACGATATTTCCATTTTTATCTTTAGCTAATAAATCACAACTTGCAAATAATCCAATAGAAGCCGTTGAACAACATGCTGCACTCCATATTAACTATGAATTGAAAAAAAAAAAAGAGAGAGAGAGAGTCAATAATAATTTTATTTTATTTTTATTGCCATTGTTAATATATTTCATATATATATACTTACAACATTAGGAGCTGTCATATAATTTAATAATTGAGGAACTTCTTGTGTACGTCTAGATGAGACCGATATATTTAAAATACGATTTGTTCTAGCATATGCTTCCTAAAAATAAAAATAAAAATAGATGGAAAAAGAAGAAGAAAAAAGTAATGTGATTAGTAATAATAGATGATGATAATGCTGATAACATGATATGATAAAAATAATAATTACTTCAAAAGTTAAGTCACCAACGTTAGATCTAACACATTCTTGTAACACTTTCATATCCATTAGATAACCTATTATATATATATATATATATATATGTATATATAATAATCAGTTATATAATATTTTTAATAATAATAATAATAATAGCCATATAATCTTTTTGTTTTTACCATATTTTAAAAAGCGAGTAATACGGCGTCTAAAATGTCTATGTAAGTAAAAAAAAAAAAAAAGGGAATAAAATAATCATAATAAGTATAAAAAAGGATATTTTTTGATATACAAATATAAATATTTACCCTCTATCACTCTTTTTAGAAAAAGCAGTTAAATTTATTCCATTTGGTTGAAGAATTTGCTAAATAGATTATTAATATTAATAATTATAATAATAAACAATGAGTTTAATTTTATAAACCTTATTTTTATTATTATTATTGTTATGGTTATTATTCATGCATTTATTTATCTTAGTTATATACTTACAGGAAGTTCTTCATCAGTATGAATGCATATTAAAGAAGCAATCATAGCACTAATTCCGCTACCACTAATAATACGAGGTAATAAACTTTGCTCATTTAATGCTTTAACTACGCCAATATGATTTAATGCTATATATAAAAAAAAAAAGAAAGATCCTTATTATTAAAATAAAAAAATGAACGAATCATGTTCAAGAAAAAAAGATATCGGAGCTGGTTTTTTTACCAAAAGCGGTTGTCCCTTGTAGCACTAATGCAGAACGTCCAAATCCTTGACGTGTGTCGTAAAAGAATTTCATTTTTGTCTGTGGATCCAAGTCAGGAGTTGATTCTATATATTCAATTTGAGTTACAACTTCATTCATATAATCTTCAATTAATTTTTTAGTTCTAATTTTTTTGTTCATTTGATTTTTTTTACATATAAATGAATAGTATATATATTAGCATAACCATTTCATTTTATATAAAATAGAATATTATAGTTTAGAAGGAGCTATAGTCTTTGTCTTTACCCAAAATAAGAATGGGAAAATAATCTACGATCACTAATTCCTCCAAAATTACGTAAAAGTCCACCTCTTAAAATATAAATCATGGATCCAGCATCATTTGCTTCTCGAGCATTACGTAAATGATCAAGTCTGGATGATATAAGTTTATAATCATAAAGCTTTGAATTTGGTAGTGCTTTCCATCTATCATTTCCTTTTATATTAGGAAATATATTGTAAAAAAAAAAAGCATTATTAATTAATTGACATAATACGATATAGTGATAGAAATAATGATATGATTATTATTTTATATTGGCTGATAAATTACTTAATAATCTATATTTATATAGAAATATATATTAAAGAAAAAAAAAATCAAATGAATATAAATACATTTTTAAATAATAAATACAAATATAATATATATCATTTTTTTACCTATCTAATTCTAATGCATTGTCACACCACTCGTCATAAGTTTTAGCATTGGATAACTGCCGAGATACTTTACTTTCAGGAATATTATCATTTATTTGATACCATGTTTTCTAATATATATATATATATATATATTTTACATACATCAATGAAATTTATTATCATATAAGTATTTATTTATTTTATCTTTCTTTTTTTATTGCTTGTTATTGCAAATAATTATTATTATTATAATTATTAGCATATATATCTATAAGCATATCACAATTTATTTACCAACCAAGGTTGTATTAAATATCTAGATATTAAGCCTAAAAAACGATAAATAATATCAAGTATTGGAACGATTATATAATTAATAGGATCAGTTGTTATTTTTAATCCCCAATTTAATGATTCATTTGTCATTTATTTTAATTTATAAAAGCAAAATAAAACAAAAAAAAAAATTTAATATAAATAAGCAAAAATAGAAAGAAAAAGGAAGGAAGGAAGGAAGGAAGGAAGGAAGAAAGGAAAAGAGAAATTAGAACAAAAATAAAAAAAGTGGAGAAAAAAAGAAAAAGGAAAGAAAAAAGTTATATATATGCACGTGAAAACAAAAAATGTCGGTATTTAAAAACATTAACTAAATACGTAAAAGGAATTTTTAGTTCTTTATTAAAGTTGGGTTATTAAATGTTTATATGATTAATGCAGGTAGGTTTTAAGGAAAGTTAAAAAATATAAATAAATGAATGAATGTACAAAAAAAAAAAAATATTAAGATATATACTTTTTTTTTCTAAATGAAAAAAAAAAGGAAAGAAAGAGAATATATATATTAACACAAAAGGTTTTTAAGGAAATAAATAAAAAAGAGGCAGTGAAAGAGTTATTTGTAAATATAAATATTTATGAAACTTTTTTGTTGTTGTTGTTATTATTGTTATGATTGTTACTATTATTATTTTTTTTTTGTTTATACAATATCTAAATCATACATTTGATCATTTTCAAGAGGTCTATATCTTGTTTCTTCTGACATCAAGAAAGGTATATGGAAGCGAGATTTAAGTTTAGCCCACCAAGATGATGAATTGCCATTGTTACTATTATTATAAGTAATTGTTGATGATAATGATGATAATTGAGGTTTCTTCCAAAACCATTTTAACATAAGACTACTTACGACCACACTTGTAGAACTAGCAGCCATAGCCAAACCAGCCATCATTGGATGAAGATGATATCCCCAAGGCATAAAGATCCCCATAGCTAAAGGTATACCAATAAGATTATAAACACAAGCCCAACCAAGGTTGATTTTAATTCTACGGAAAATAGCACGAGATAAATTTAAAGCCACTACCACATCAGTTAAATCATTACGCATCAAAACAACATCTGCTGCTTCCATTGCAATATCAGTTCCACTACATAAAGCAATACCAAAATCAGATTGAACTAAAGCAGGTGAATCATTAATCCCATCACCAACCATAGCAACAATAGTAGGTATTTCTGTTTTATTTTTTTTAAATATTTTTTTCACAAATGACGATGGTGAAGTAAATGAAGATGACCATGATTCTTGTTGCATACGTTGTACAATTTGAGTTTTACCATTAGGAGAAATACCAGCATGAACTTCTAATATACCAAGTTTCTTTGCAATTGTTTGTGCTGATAAAATATTATCACCAGTAACCATAGCAGTTTGAATACCCATATCATGTAAAGTAGAAATCACTTGCTTAGCTTCAGGTTTAATCACATCAGAAATAGAAATAAATCCAGTAGCTGATCCATTCAAAGCAATAAGAATACATGTAAATCCTTCACTTTGTTGATGTTCAATTTTTTCTATTTGTTGTTCTGAGAGATGAATTCCATGATATTGTTCCAACCATTTTTGATTTCCTACAACAATAAAATATTGTTCCATTTGATCAATGATGGCATCTAAAAGTTGTTGTTGGTAATCAGTTGTTGTTGATGGTGATTTCAATTTATTAATTGTAGATTGTAAATCAATATGACATTCAATACCAAATCCAGTTTCACTGTTAAAATGATTAATTTGTGCTAATTCATCAATGATTTCCACGTTTAAAAGTGATTTAAGCTTATTTACCACAGCACGACCTAAAAGATGTTCACTACGAGATTCTGCTAAAGCTGTTAAAAAGAGCATAAGATTACGAGTAGATTGTAATCCATCCCAACTTTGATATTCAACCACTTCTACTTTTCCAGTTGTAAGTGTACCAGTTTTATCAAATACCACTTTATTCACTTTTTCACCCTTTTCCAAAACAGATCCACCTTTAAATAAAACGCCATTTTCAGCACCAAGTCCAGTACCAACCATCACTGCAGTAGGAGTAGCTAAACCTAAAGCACAAGGACAAGCAACAATAATCACACTAATACACATCTTTAAACATACAAAGAACCAATCACCATCACCTTCTTGATCAATTTCCATACGTAACATAGCAGGCATTTTTTCTACACCAAGTATGGATACCAAGATGGACCAAATAATTAAAGTACTAAATCCAAGAAAGACAACACATGGAACAAAATAACCAGCTACAACATCTGTAAAACCTTGAATAGGAGCTTTACTTACTTGAGCATCTTCTACTAATCTTACAATTTGACTTAAAGCAGTATCCGATCCAACGCGAGTTGCTTCCATAGTAAAATTACCTAATCCATTGACGGTTCCACCAATGACATTATCACCAGGTCTTTTGTTAACAGCATCTACTTCACCAGTCACCATACTTTCATCTACAGATGAATTGCCTTCAATAATAATACCATCAGTAGGGATTTTATCACCAGGAACAATTTTTAAATGATCACCTTGTTGAATTAATTCTGAAGGAATACGTTTTTCACCAATGATCTGTTTTGTTTTAGGATCTAATTCTAACATACAGGCTGTTGATGGTGTTAAAGACATTAATTTAGAAAGTGCAGTTGACGATTGCCCTTTAGCTTTATTTTCTAAATAACGACCCATTAAAATAAAAGTGATTAACGTGGCTGAAGTTTCAAAAAATAAAACTGGGTGAGAAGACGATTGAGTAAATAAGGCACGTAACATGGATAAAACGGAAAATACAAATGCTGAAAGTGTAGAAATAGATACAAGAACATCCATCGTAGGTGATTTATGACATAGAGATGTATAAGCTGAAGTTAAAAATCGACCACCAATATAGAATTGTACAGGGATGGTTAAAACAAGTTGAATAATATCAAATAAATATAATCCAGGTATAATAGTTATTCCGACTACCGATTTTCCCCATCCAAATTCAGGTAAGACCATGGCAATAATAAAAATAGGAAATGAAAAAATAAGACTTTTAAATAAAGCTTTTTTCCATTCTTGAATTTCACGTACTTTTGAAAGACTTTCCAATTGAGCATTTTTTGATCCATTAGATACCAAAGCATCAAAACCAAGAGATTCAATAGCTTCTACAATATTACGAATACCAATTCTACTTTCATCATATTGTATTTTTGCTGATTCAGTCATTAAATTAACAGAGATTGATAAAACACCATCTAATTTTCCAACACCTTTTTCAATACTATGTACACAGCTGGCACACGTCATTCCAAAAATATTTAATTGTAAAATATCATCTTGTAAACGTTCTAATGCTTTTGCATCAAATCCACAATTTTCAATAGCTTGAACAATTTCATTAGGTGTAATAAGTTGATCATCAAATTCTACAGTACCACGTTCAGCTAAAAGTGATACTTTAATTGAGCATACTCCTTGAAGTGCTGAGACTGATTTTTCAATACTATTTACACAACTTGCACAAGTCATCCCATTGATTTGAAATTGAGAAGTTGTCAAATCAGATTGTTGTTTAATTGATTTCTTTTTATCATCCATTATTTCATAACTATTATTGTTATTAAGCATAGGTACGGTTTCATCTATTTCAATATCATTCAAGTTCGATTCAAGTATTGCTGGACCATCATCATTTTCATTATTATTATTATTATTATAAGGAACATCAAAACCACAGTCTTCTATACAATCAATTAACATTTTTATGGTTTTTGTATTATTAATATCATTTTCATTTTTTTTATAAATAATGGTAGCTTGTTCTTTTTCTAAATTAACATCTACAGATTCCACTTGAGATAATTCTGATAAAGCATTTGTAATAGACTTTACACAACTGTTACAAGTCATACCTTTAACAGGAAGGGTAATAGTCAAAGGTAAAGGAACATCAAAACCACAATCTTCAATAGTATTCACAAGAGTAGTTTGATCCACTTGACCATTTGTAATTATTTCAGCCTTTTCTTCAGCTAAACTAACATTTACAGATATTACACCATCCAATTGTTGAAGTGCAGTTGTAATAGCTTTTACACAGCTATTACAGGTCATACCAATGACCGAATATATAAATTTATTTTCTTCTACGTTCATTAGTAATTAAACATATAATTGTATTATGTAATAATATTAAAAAAGAAGAATCAATTAATAATAGTAATAATAGCAACAATAAAGATACGCAATAAAAAGAAAAAATAAAAAGTGAAAGAGAGAAAAATAAAAATAAAAAAGAGTGGAAGTGAGGAAAAAAAAAAAAAAGGAGGGATTACAAATATTGGCTGGAGAAAAAAAAAAAATTCCCTTATTTTAAACTCAGCTGAAGTTTATCTGATATAAAGTAGTAAACTGACTTTTACTCTTTTTTCTTTTACTTATTTATTTATAGTGACTATGGGAAAAAAAAAAAAAATAGGGTAATTGATATGTTATTTTTTTTTTTATAAAATGTATAGGGAGTTAAAAGAATGGATTGAAAGTTTATATGCATTTTGTCATTTACGTGGTTAAAGTGAAGTAAAAAAAAATGCTAATCTAACAATATAGCGGTTAAATTTCAATCCCTACTTCTCAAAATAAAAAAAAATACATGTAACAAACAATTAACATTATTATTATTTTAAAGATTAAACAAAATAACAACAATCCCTATACTCCATCTTTTAAAACGAAAAAGGAGACTTCATTTATTTATTTATGTTTTCATGTTTGTTTATTTATTTATTATTCGTGTATTTTCTTTAGATTAATCTTTTAGAAACTCTTATTTTTTTTCATTAAAATATGTTATATCAAACTGATTACAAAAAAATGAACGTGATTCGGCAAAATTTTAAAACCGATGGTATATGTATATACATAAACATTTTACCATAGCGGTGAATTAATTTTTCATAAAAAAAAACTTCATCGAATCCCGGAAAAGATGTATGTAAAATAAAGTAATTTCTTTATCAGATCAGCTGATTTTAGATTTAGATAATATTGAAGAAAAAAAATTACTCAATAAGGATATTTTTACACAATCAAAAATCTTTTTTTAATCTCATCAGAATATATTCAATCTTTAATCTGATCATCAAACAACATTAATATAATCATGTTAAAATTATTTAACTATTAAAAAATTTTATTTCATTTTTTTAAAAAAAATCATTAATCCAGTGGTTATAATTAACCGATCATCTAATGTATATAAATAAGCTTTAACTTTTAGATTTTTATGGATCTTTTACGCTAGCATGCTATTTTTATTTTTATTTTTTTATTTTCAGAAGACTATGAATAGAAATCATTGTCATCATCATCTTCATTGTAAGAAAAAAAAAAAAAGAATGAAACATGATAATCTATTTTAAATTTAATCTTTGTACAATTTAAGCGTTAGTTTAAACCATATTTATTTTGAATTTGCTTCCTCACTAGTGAGGCAGATTATGATTAATATACATGTTTTATTTTTTTATTTTTTTTCATAATGTTTCTTTATGTTTTCTTGGATAATACATATAGATTAAATTTACATACATTAATTTAGTCAGAATAAATAAATAAAAGTGCTAGCTTTATTTGTGTATTTTTTATAAATAACCCTCTTTATTAGCATATTATATAAAGTTCACATTAGTATCATTATATTTATTTAGAGAATATATACATATATTTATATATGAAAGAAAAGAAAAAAATAAATAAAGAAGAAAAAAAAGGATTACTTCACTTATTTACTAATTGTCTTTTCATTTTGCATTAAATAAACAGTTTTTATTCCCTTCATCAAGTTGATATTTAACCTTTTTGAATAAAAAAATACCTTGAATAATAAAAAGGAAAAATATATATTTATATAAGAATATGGTATATAAAAGAACATGGTATATAAAAGAAAAAATAAAGTAGAATAAAAGAATTGATTTTATTGGTTGAGAAAAAAAAACAGACAATGCGTAACTTTAAAAAACGAAATTTCTTTTTTTGATATATTGTTATTATTACTCTTTCTTTTTTTATTCTCTGTTATTTTTAATTTTTTTTCTCTATCTCTCTTTCTCTTTTTATATATATTTATTTATTTCTATATACTTATATATATACTTATTATTATAAGCTTACTTCTTTTTCTCTCTTTTAACAATGAAAGACGATCAAACCAATTTACCATTAACAGTTGAATATATAGATTGGGTTATAAGTCAGGTACGCGATTCGCCCGAACAACAAAAACAATTCATAAAAGGGTTTGAACGTATTTTACTTCAAAAACAAAAGGAAAAGCGAATATTTATATTAACAATAGATGCTTTACAAGAACAATATCATCATTTACAACAGAAACAATATCAAGTGATAGAAAAGGAGGAAATTGAATTAGAACAAATGAAAAGGTCATTATCTAAAAAAAGAATCAATTATCAGCAACAAAAGGAAGAACAAGAGTTAAAATATTTAGAAAAACAATTACAGGATTTAAGAGATTATGCTGAAAAACGTAGAAATAAAAAAGCGAAAAGGGAAAGACAGTATCATGAAGTTTATCATTTACCATTGATTAATACTCAGTTTAAAAAAAAATATATGCGTGCAAGAGATAAAAACAATGCTGTGGAACAACAGTTAGCTGATTTGCATCATCAAATGGATCATATTAAAAATAATTTACGTCAAGCTAGATCCATGTATGATCAAGAGTTAGTAAATTATCAAAAGAAATCAGATCAACTTGAATTATTGATTCAAAAATTAAAAGATCTTCAATCCATGTTAGCAGATATGAAAAAGGCTCAATCGTTTTGGTCTCAATTTGATACTCTTCATATACAGCCATGTTTAAAATGGGTTCAACATCAATTACAATTTAAATCTAATAACAATTATAATAATAATAGTAGTTATGGTGATAATGGTGATGATAATAGTGAAGATTATTTCAGTCGTTATCGTCGCCGTCGTTCATCAACATCATCTTTATCAATATTTTCATTTAATGATTGGCATTCTTTTAGAGCATCTATTAAAGAATATGAAGAAGCTGAAGCCTATGGGGATAAAAAATGGAATTGTCATCATCATGAACAACAACAATGGAATGTTACATTTAATTGTACATTATGTCAATCATCGATTCGAAGTTGGCCATATTTAGATAAAGTAAGAGCAAATCAATTATTATGTTCCTCTTGTTATCATCAAAATAGGACCTCAATGATTGTTGAAAAAAAATTACAAACTTTCTTGCCAAAAAATGAATTATCAGCTTCAGTTGCTACTAATCTTACTCGTCCAAATCTATTATTCCGCTATTCTACTACTCAATCATCATCATCATCATCATCCATGGTTTCTATTCCTTCCTCTTTTATTCATTCTACTTCAAAATCAACTCATTCTCTTATTAATGATTGTAAACCTTTGATGAAAAAAATGAAATCCGCTTTATCATTGAATCATCAAAAATCTGATCCTCTTCCTCATCCATTGGTTTCAAGATAAATAAATTAATAAATAAAAAGAATGTGCTCATTTTTATTTATTTATTTATTTATTTATTTGTATTTGCATATTTAGGAGTTTATTATTATTGTTATCATTAGTATTCTAAAATTGATCATTTGTATATTTAAAATAAACAATACTAATAAAATGAAATATTACAATTCATATAGCTTTTTTTATTTTAATGTAATGGAAATATCAGTATAATTTTTGTAAACTCTAAATAAATAAATAAAAAGAAAAGTAATAACATTAATGAAAAAATAATATATAAAAATAAAAAAGAGAATTTATGAATACACAAAAAAAAATTGAAAGATATATAAACGAAATATGAATGAGAAAAAATAAAAAAGGAAGGAAAATAAAAAAAGGAAAATCAATCTACAAATCTCCTAAACTATCTTTAACTGCTTTATAATAGTCTTCTGGAAGATAATTTACTAATTCTTCTTTAGTTAACCAAGCAAAATCTGTAACATCCTTATTAGGTTTAACTTGACCAGCATATACACGTGCCTTCATAAAGAATACCTATATATTATTATTATTAAATAAAAATAAAAATACAATTGAATAAAGTCTTTCTATTTCTATTTATCCTTCTTTTCACTCTCTATACATCTCTTTTCCTCTTCCTATATATATAATATACCTTTAATCCTTCAGTATCTTCCTTTCTTGATGGGGTTTGTTTAAAAATACTAATAGGTTGTCTACCAACAAACCATACATCCATATCCTTACCACAAGCTTCTTTTAAATGACGTTCAGCAGCCTATTAATAAAAAAGAAAAGAGTAGAATTAATTATAAAAGTATGTGATCTATCCTTTTTTATTTTAAAAAGGAAAAAACAGGGAGAAAAAAAAATACTTACTTCGTGAAGATATTCATTATTTTGTAAGTCAGTTTGAGGGAATTGCCATTGGTTTTTTTGTTTGACAATCAAATAAAGGTTACGTTGTAAAGCACGATCTAATTTTTTAATGTCATTATCTTTATCAGCTTGAGTAATACGACTATTTATTTGAATAGGTTGTTGATTTAATTGAGTATCTTGTTCTTCTTTTTGTTGTTTTTGTTGACTTTCTTGAATAGCTTCAGAAAGAGACTTTGATCCATCATTCATAACATTATCTCTTGCTTGAACATCTTCTTTCCAACGACGTTCAGCAACAGATCCTTTTTTAAAATAAAAATCTTGAGGAAATGCTGAAGCCTGTTGACGTTCTTGTTTTTCTTTATAATCAAAATAAGCTTTTTCAAAAGGTGTAGCATCACGAGTGATTTGTGGTCCACGGGTTAAAATAACAGAGGCTGCAATTCGACTGTTTTTAACAACAAGTGGTGTTGTTGTTGAATGAGCAGATCGGCTAGTAGAAAATAAACGTTGACTGAATTTTAACATTGTTGTTTTTGTTATTATTTTTTTAATATATCTATAGCTATCTATATATTTATATATTTATATATGATATAAATTAACTAATGTACAATTTCTTTAGGTAGATAAATAAAAAAAAGAAATATATAAATATATATGTATATATAAGGTGTTCTTCTTATATAACTGTCAAAATAACAAAAAGAAAAGAAAGGGAAAGAGAAAAAAAAGAGAGGAACCAATTTTTTTTTTTAAACGTGACGTTCAGAAAAGCAAGCCAGGATAAAATTTTAAATCCCGCATTTTTTTATATCCATATTCGTTTCGTAGTCTTTTCTTTTGCTCACTCTTTTTTCTTTTCCACTTTCTTTTTTTTACTTCTCCGTTTCTATAATATATTACTGTTATCATGAAACATCTTACTTTAGGCACAGCGTTTGGCATTTTGTCATCGTCTATCAGCGTCATGGGTAATATAATAATAATAATAATAATAAGGACCTCTATTACTTTTTTTTATTTATTAACCAAATATAAAAAGTAAGATAAAGTACTAAATATTAACTTTCTTTTTAATATAATAATAATAATAATATAATAGCACGCTCATCTGTTTATTTTTCACCAATGACATATCAACCTAGTCAAGCACCTGTTGAAGTATCATTAAATACATTTTCTGCCTGGATGGCTCACTTAACAGGAACAAGTGATATGCATTCATTTTCTCAAGGTGGACTTCATCAACAAAAAGCTTTAGAAGGTTTACAAGATATGTGGAGTAATCCTTCTTTGAAAGCTTTAGGTTCCGATGATATTTTTGAATCTGTGTCTAAGGAACAACAATCTATGATTATTATTAATGGCGTTGAACATCCTTCTGGTAAGTTTTTTTTAATACTGTTTTAATATTATTTTTTTTAACGTTTTAACGCGAAAAAAAAAAGAAAGGCTGAAACACTTTTACACTCCTTAAATGATATTATGTGTGTATATATACACATTTTTTTTTAACCTCCACTACTATTTGTTTTCTTTTTTCTTTGTTGGCGTTTTCTTTTTCATATTATTTCTTTAATTTATTTATAATAACTTTTTTTCTTCTTTATTTTCTTTTTCCTCTCCTTTTTTTTTATATAACCCTATAGATATCTTGCCTTTCCAAACACCTAATGTATACGTGGATGATAACGACGCTCTTGACTTTAAGAATGTAGCTCTTGATACCTTGTTTCAATATCAAGAAAAAACTAATACTGAAACTCAAAAGGTAATATATATATATTTATAATTTAATCTTTCCATATATATATGTATATATATATTCATTTTTATTATTATTATTTTTATTTAGATTGATAATGTTTTAAACAATTTGAATACCAATAGCGTTGATGAAATGATTGAAGCTTTCAAGTTCCACTATAGTAAAGAAGCTGATTTATTTGATACCGAAAATAAAGTAATGGATTATGCATATATTAAAAAAAATGAATGAATGAAATTGATTAAATTAAAAAACTCACATTTTTTGAATTTTTGATTTTTTTTAGGCCATTCAAACTTTTATTGTAGAAGTTGAAACAGTTGGACAATTGGAACCAAAAAGTTTTAATGTGATTGAAATGAATGGATTACAATTAATTAGTGAAGAATATGGGACTGATTCAATGACATATAAACAAGCTCAATTAATTATTAATGATTTAATTAATAATAAATTCAATCAACACCAAAAAGGTACTACATTGATTTTAACTCCACCATCTGATGATATTAATAATAATAATGATATACGTACTAGACAACAAATTCCTGTTCAACGTATAGATTTAACTACTGATTTCCAATTGCTCTTTTGGACTGGTGTATTTTTAATTCTTCTTACTTCTGGAGTGGTTACTTTTGCTTTTAGTTTAGGTAATGGTGAATCTAGCGGTGTTGTTTTGACAACTACTTTACCAAAACAAGATTAAAAAAATGAAAGAAAATGGTATATATATATATATATATATATATATATATATAAATACGTGTATGTGTTTTGAATTTATTTTTTTAAAGTTTATATATATAATAAGAATAAAAATATAAATAATTATATAAAGAAGCAAAAAAAAGAAACAAAAAAAATATCAAAGATAATATTGATATGATATGATATAATAATTCATATATATAATGACAACTATATATAAAGAAATTGTGATAATAAAGATCATCATGATAATGTTATATACCACGACAACAATATAAATATGATTATGATGATGATGATCATAATGTTATTTACAGCTACAACAATGAATTTATTAAATATATAATGACAACAATAATATGTTAAGGAAACGGAAACAAAAAAAAGTGATGGGAGTATTATTATTAATAATATTTAATATCATTTTTATTTTATTAACTGTAAATATGTGAATATATATATATATATATGAAAGGTATATTTATAAAATTAAGTAAACTTTTAAGGAATGGAAAGTATTATTAAATGCTTCATTTTTTTTCTTCTTTTATATGTATAGGTATATTAAATAATAAAAAATTTAAAATAATAATTGTAGTAATGGCATAAGAAAAAAAATAATAATAGTAAAATTGATACAAAGGGCATGAAAGTATGTGATTCATATATAAAATAAGAATTATAATAATAATAATAAAAAAAAGGAAGCTGATTAAAAATATGTAAGAATTATATACAGTAAAAGAATAAAATAAAATAAAAAATAAATTAATCATTGAAATAATAATAAAAAATAATAATAGTAATAGTAATAATAATATATATTATATATATATATATATATATAAAGATTCTTAGTTCTACCAAGATCTTAGGAAAAAAAAAAAAAGAAGAGTAATATATATATATATATATATATATATATAAATACGTATTAATATTATATATAGATAATGTAATTAAGTAATATGAAAAAAAAAAGTAATTATAAAATAGATTGTTTTTTAACCATCAATCAATTAGGAAAAAACACACCAATATATATATATATATATATGTAGAATTTAAATGGAACGATCAAATATAGAAGATGATGATGATGAGGTAATAGAAGAAGAAGATCTTAAAGTAGTATAAATGGGAGGTAAAATATGATCCTTAGTAATAGATAATTTACGAATTAAAGGATCATCCATAGGATATATAGGGTAAGAAGATAAATATAATTCAGCAGGAGGAGTAATAGGTGTCCAAGAAGAAGTTGAACGAGGTGACATGGAGGGTGTTGTGTTTAAAGAAGGTGGAGAAGCAGTTGGTGAATGGGGTAAATATTTTTTATTATTATTATCATGTTGATGTTGATGTTGATGATGATCAATAATAGATGATCTTTTACGAGATTTACGAATTCCTTGTAATGTGCGATATCTATTAAAACAAGTAGCTCTTTTACGATGTGGTAATTGATTAGATATTTGACCCCAAGTTAATCCTTTTGCTACACCTTCACAAATAATGGCATCTTCTAATTCAGAAAATCGACTACGAGGTTTACCATGAACTGATGTATGATTATCATTATTATTAGTTTGATCATATTCTTCATTCATATTAGTAGTAGTAGTAGATAATGATGATGACGAATAAGGTGATTTTGGTGAAAGTGGTGGTGACATTATGTCAGTAGGATTAAGCATATCAGCAACTATTTTTTTTAATAAGTAAATAAATAAATAAAATGATTAATAAACAATAACAATGAATGAAAAAGTCAAAAAAAAAAAAATTGTAATTATCAAAGTTTAAATATAGATTTCATGTATTAAAAAAAAAAGGTTAGCACTTACTATTCATGATGTATTAAATTTAAATTTATATTAAAATAAAAAATAAAATAAAATAAAATAAAATATAATAAAATAATATAATATAAAGAAAAAGAGGTTATAAATTAACTGAATTAATAGAGAATAATAAAGAGAACAATAATAATATTAAAAATTAATAATTGAAAGAGTAATGAAAAAAAGAAAAGAAAAGAAAGTTGTTTCAATCTTTTTATATGTTTTTTTTATAAGTATTTCATGTGGGGGTGGTATTATATATTACCTCCACTTTTTTTTGTTTTGTTTCCCCTTTTCTTTATTTTTTTTATCCCCCAAAATTTAATATGTTTTTTTATGATTAAACGTTAAAATATGTAAAATAAATAGACACAATTTTAATTGGTATGATTTATTTTTTATTGACTGACAACTTATTCATATTTTATAATTTTATTATTATCATTTTTTTTTTACGAATTACAACAAGTAACAACAACTACCCAAAAAAAAGTAGCTATATATTAAATATAACATCTTTTTTTTTTGTTCAAACAGTAATTCTCTTACCAATCAAAATCCTTTTAAAGGTTCATTATGGCTCCTTTCTTTAAAAGTATACCCTCCATATCTTTATTTTATTGGCAACTTCTACCTTTTTTTTTTAAAAGATTAGGTCATTGTATCTTTATTTTTTATTTTTATTTTTTATATAAAAAAAACACGGACGTTTTGTTATTTTTGTAATATTTGATATATAAAAAAGGTTATTACTCCTATATTAAAGTTTACACAATTTTTTTTTGGAGAAGCTAGGAGAAAGGATAAATCCAAACAAGGGTATTAAAAAAGAGGGGAAGAGAGAGGATAATAAAAATATTTTTTTTATTTCTATTTTTCATTGTAGAAGTACGATTACTCTCTGGCATTTCTATCATTTATCATTTTAATATTTTTATATTTGGGGGGAGGAGAGAAAAGGATAGCCAAAACTCATTTTATATATAAATAAAAAAGGAGATCAATTGAAAAAGTAAAAGATCCATTTCGATAAAAAAAAAAAATAGAAGAGAGAGGGGCTGAGACAAAGAGGGAAAATGACTGTATCAGTAAAAAAAAAAGCGAGGGTTCTAGATTATCTTAAGGAGTATGATTTAAGTCCAAGAATGGCAAATTTACTATTTATTATTAAAATCTTTTCTTTTATATATATGTTTTATTGAAAACTCATTTTTTTTATATTAAATGAGTGTACTATGGCTAAATAAATAAATAAAAAAGATAAAAAATAAAAAAACGAATATATGTATATATTGTAGTATAAATAAGAAAAGAATGCTGTTACGTTTATTGATATTTACATATTTATTTATATAATATTCAATAAATAAATAAATAATCATAAATAAAAAGAATAGTAACAACATATAAAATAAAACAAAGAATTAGTTGATATTTCATTTAAGATTAAAGTTTGTGCTTTTTTTTTTTTATTACCTGAAAAAGAAAAACCTCGATCAAAAATACTTAAAAATAAATAAAAAGGTTACCCTGTAACCATCCTTATTATACACAGACTTTTTTTTTGAAAAAAAGGTGGGTGGAGGATAATAATTTGAGTCTTATTGAATCTCCGATTTGCATGAATTTTAGGGTGTGATGATCAAAAAGATGGGAGAAGTTTAAGAAGTTTTAGTTCATGTATTATTTATTGTCCCTATGCTCTTGGAAGGCATATACCTATATATACATATATGTATTATTACTATAAAGTTATTATTTTTTTTCTTGTGTTTATCTCTTTTTTTTTCATGTTTAAAATAAAGAACATTTCCCTTTGTGTTAATAAAAATTTGATAATCTTCTTCTCCTCTGATAATTCAATTAAAACATTTTTATTAAACTTTTCAAGATTTTTCTTCTGTTTGTTTTCTACATTATAAATAGATTTATTTATTATAATTTCTTATATCTAGAAAATACTATATTTAATAAATGTATATATTTGTATAATACCGATATATAAAAATGGCATTTTTCGAGAATGATAATAATTCTATTTCTCATCTTTTATTTTTTTCAAGTATAATTAAACATCTATATCATGAAAAATACTCTATTTTTCTAAAGTAACAAAAATATATCATGTAAACCCTTTTTTTAACACAAACTTTTTTTCCCTTTGATAAAATAATTAATTTCGGCTATTACCCTTTCAATAATTATAAAAGGAGATCAATGATAAAGAAAGAGACCCGCCTAAAAAAATGAATGAGTAATAGTATGTAAAAGTAATAAATATATAATTGTAATAATAGTAAATGCTTTTTTTAATGCAAGAATAAAGTGTTTGAACCTTTAAGTATTATCCTTAACTTCAAATGAACCTTAAAAAAAAAGAAGCTCCATTATTTTCTATTTTGACATATATCACATGCATTATTTACCTTTCTAAAGAATAATGCCGCCTTATATATACATATTTTTTTTTCATTTCCTATGTTTAAAACACGAGAATAATAATAGGAAAAAAAAAAGAGAAAGAATGGCCCTGACATGGAATCATATATTCAAATTAAAAAAAATATGATTATGCTGTATTATGATGATGATTTATAAGTAAATCAACTTGTAATCTTGGCAAAACCTGTTTATAACAAAAGGAAGGAAAAAAAAAAGGGTACTATCATCTATCTATGATTCATTTTATATTATATTATTTAATGAAATCCACGTTATGGTTTAAAATAATTAAAAATAAGCACACTAATATTAAAGCCACTTTTTTTTTAATAAAAATAAAAACAAGCATCCATATAAAGGAAGAAACAATAGCAAAAAATTAAATAAATAGGTGAATATAAATATTGTGTTGTCTATAACTGTAAATTAGATGTCAATTTTATTCTATTTAGATAATTGTTGTTTAGAACTTCAAACTTTGATAAAAATAGTTAATTTAGAATTAATTTTTTTACGGTTTATATAGAGAGAGTAATTTAATATAATAGAGAGGCAGAGAGAGTGATCATCGCTTTATAATTCTAATTCTATTAGTGTTATAATCTCATACATATATATTATTACTCTTAAATCTATTTTTTTTTTCAAGGGGATATATCCTTATTTTCTCCGGAATATATAAAAGTTTACTATTTTCTTAATCGGTTAACACCCTATTTTATATATATTTATATACATGCATCTCCTACTGAGCCCCAAATTTCATATTCTTCAAGTCATTCTCCTTTTATTTGCCCGTGCTTTTATTTTTTTTTTCAATTTCATTTTTTTTTTAAATAGTATATATATATATATATAGGGATACTTAATCGAAATAAAAAATATAAAGATGATTTTCGGATCCTTACTCTTTTATGGATATTTCTTTAATGATCGATTCCGATCATCAGTAATTTTTATTTTATAACCTTAATTTTTTCTATATCTTTTTTTACCAAATCGAATAGATAAAGCCTAAAATGATGTTTATGTATAGTTTGCTTTCACGTTGTCTATCGTTAACAAAACTTGTGTTTTTTATTTTATTTTGGGTAAACTATTTTGTTTTTGTTTTCTTTATCCATTCTTAAAAAAGTAGGATTTACTTTTTTATTTTAGGATTTCAATAAAGTCCAAGTTTATTTCAATTCATTCTATTAATAATAATTGCATCTATATTTAACAATAATAATAATAATAACTATAATTATAATAAATAACATTTGGAAGGGGGAAGCAAAAGAGAGGAATAGAGCGAGTGTGATATATATATATATATTATCCAGAGAGTTTTTTTTTACTTATTGCTCCATAGGGTGATGCCGCCATACACTTTTTTTAGGTTTCTTTTTTATTTCAAGTTCTAAATCTTCTTCATTAGTACTCTTTAAAGTTTCGGGTACTGTAATAGGTTCTTCTGGTAGTCTTTCTTTAATCCATTCTTCTGGTAATAAAGGTAAACTAGATTCTTTCCAATGTATATGTGTATATTCACTATCCATTTTATTTATTTTTAATAATACTAAAACAAAAATGATATATGTATATTATATAATAAATTTATATGAAAAGTAAAATAAAGAAAAAAAAAAAAAACGTGATTTAAAAAAAAATGAAGACGATATATTCTAAAAAAGGAACATCAAAGAAAAACCAAGTGACTGAGAATTTTCCGGTCCGGAAACGGAGTTTTAATACCATTCAAAAAAATTGGCTGGGATTTTTGTTTTTAAAATAATGGCGAAAAGTGGAGATCTATAAACACCCTCTTTTTTTCTGTCCAAAAGGTGTGTATTCTACTATAATGACTTTTGAAAGGATTATTTGACATAATGTATATATATATATTTATAAATTATAAATATAATTAAATGAAAGGATGGATGGATCATGGATATGATGAAGGATGAAGGATGGTTAGGATTCCTTTTTTTAAAAATGGATTGATGATCATCACTCTGATTTTTTTTACTTCAATATTTCAATTTTTAAAGCAGTATATTCAAAAAGAAATATAGAATCAATTGAATCAACCTTATACCATTTATTAACGACAACATATTACGATATAATATACGGTTTTTTATTTTTGAAAAAAAGAAAGACGAAAAAAAAGAATATATACATCTTCAATATATATATATTCATATAAAGGGGTTACTATAAAATAAGTATACAGGAATATTATACTTTTTTATTAAAAACTAGTGTATTAAAATAAAAAATGAAAGAAAAGAGGCAGTGTAGTTTATAAGGGCTATATGGATATATAAATAAATGATTAAATTAGTGTGAACACTCAGATGTATCAAATATATATATATATATATATATTATGTCAAATAAACCTAAAAAGTCATTAAAAAAAATAGAACAATAACTAATATATTATTATTTTATTAACCTGATCTTTTTCTTTCCTTTTTTTTTTTTTTTTTTTTTTACTATCTATCTTATTTCTATAAATATGATATTTTATTACATTACATATATTTTTCACTTTTAATTTTATAGCAACAATGGCTCACGCACCCAGAAATTCCTTCCTTGTTCCCGGTGTTACTCGTCTCAGTCGTTCCGCCGCCTATGGTAAGAAGGCTTTATACAAGCGCAACAAGAAACAAATTGCTGCTGCTGAAAAGGCTCCTGCTGCTGATAAAGTAGTTGAAGTTAAAGGTGCTAAGAATGGTGGTAAGCGTACTATCCCTGCTAACAAGGCTAGCCGTTTCTACCCTGCTGAAGATGTTTCTCAACCTAAACAATCTCGTAAAGCTGCCGCTAAGAAAGCTCCTCTCCGTGCTTCCATCACTCCTGGTACCGTTGTTATCTTATTAGCTGGTCGTCACCGTGGTAAGCGTGTTGTTGTCTTGAAGCAATTAGACAGTGGTCTTTTATTAGTCACTGGTCCTTTCAAGATCAACGGTGTTCCTTTACGTCGTGTTGATCAAGCTTACGTTATTGCTACTTCCACCAAGGTTGATGTTGCTTCCGTTGATGCTTCTAAATTCGGTGATTGTTACTTCAAGAAACCTGCTTCTGCTAAGGCTCAATTCGCTGCTGAAGGTGCCAAGAAGGCTGCTTTCCCTGAATCCAAGGCTGCTGACCAAAAGGCTGTTGACAAGGCTATCCTTGAAACCGTTGCTAAGACTCCTTTCTTACGTCAATACTTGGCTTCTACCTTCTCTTTATCTAAGGGCCAATTCCCTCATGACATGAAATTCTAAAATAATTTTTTTTGTTTGAAAAAAAAAAGTATATATATATGAAACAGAACAGAAAAAAAAATAGGAATAGATTAAAAATTTAATTATTAAAAGAATCATTACTTTTTTTAGTCTTCAATTTTTCTTTCTTCTTTTTATTTTTTTTATATCTGGTGATGGGTGTTCCTTGTTTTGTTTTTTTTCTACATCTTTTTATTTAAATAGTAATAAATATAATTCAAAAAAAAAAAAATACAGAGAATGGGTTAATATATTTATTAAGAGCGCATTATGAGTAATTGGAAATATGTATACATTTTATTTTTTTAAAAAAAGGAAAGAAATAGGTTTAATTATTTTCATATTAAAATAGATTGAGTTTTGGATATGCATATTGAGCATTTTTGTTTTTTAGGTGTGAGTTTAAAATTTCAGTAAAAAATAAAAAAACGACAAAAAAAAGTGATTCGAATTTTTCTTTATTTTATTTATTATTATTTTTTATTCTTCCGTAACTTTATATGCACTTTTTTTAATTTCTTTAATATGAAAGATAATGAAATTGGTTTTATTATTATATTAAAATAGATAGAGTTTTGATATGCTTTTTGGTAATTTTTGATTTGAACCTCCTTATTTTACTTCGATTTCCGGACATTGAAATGATAATGTATTATATTTATACTTTAATTAAAAAGAAATATGAATAGTTAAAGATAATAAAATAAAATATAACAGAATAAAAAGCAAAATAAAATATGTAATAATAGAAACTAAATTTGTTGAATATTAGTGAAACGAAAATGATTACGGATTTTTATGCTTTAACACGTCAAGCGAATCTGAACTATGTAATAGAGTTTTCTATTTCCTCAACTTATGCAGTATTTACATCAGGAATAAGTAAAAGTAATAAATAATAAGGTAAATTAAAAATAAAAGCAAAAGAATTTTGATTTTTTATTAATAAAATATTTCTTATATTCGTAAGAGGATGCGTGAATAAAAAAAAAAAGCATGAAAGGGAGAAAATAATTGTCATTTATTGGTGGTATATGTCTATATATATATCTTTAAATTAAGTACAAGTTAATCTTTATATTTATATAGATTATTTGAACTATTATGTTTCCTATTATTGCCCAAAGATGGATTAATAAAAAATTGAAAAATCATAGTAAAATATTTTTATAACTGCTAATATAATATTAAAAATGAATATGTCATTATCTTTTTAAATTCTGGATAGAAAAGAAAAAAAATACGATATAGGCTGTGAATATTTATTAATATCTATAAATAAAAGCAAAATGAAATCTTATAGAACCAGAAATTAATAGTTAAAATATCTACTAATATCTAAATGAAAATAACCAAGTCTACTGAAGAAAAAAAATCGGATATTAATGTAATAAACTAATATAAATAACAGAATATATAACTAACATTTATTAAACTAGAATAAGAATGAAAAAAGAAAAAAGGAAGCATAAAAAATTGGAAGAATAAAAAAGAAATAGCAAAAGAAAAAGAAAAGAGGATAAAAATGAAAGGTTAAAAATGAAGAATTAAAGGTATAAAGTTTAAAAGGTGAAGCAGCCAGACCACTAAACAAAAATCTGAAATCGAGGTAAAATAAGATTCTTTGATTTTTATGTTGAGTTTAAAATTTCAGTATAAAATAAAAAGCCAACAAAAAAAGTTTCGAGTTCACTTTCCTTTATTTATTATTCTTTTTTCTTTAATACCTATATATACACCTTTTTTTATTTCTCTTCTTTAATATAAAAGTACACATATATACACACCCTAGTTTTTTCCTTTAATATATATTTATATATACACCTATTTTTTTAAAAATAACAAAGAAGAAGTATTTAACCATGATATAATGATCCTATCTACATTAAAACGTTGGCGTTTTGGTTCTTTTTCTTCAACTTTCAAACTACTAAATAATAATAGTAATAGTAATGATAATGGCTATAATCGTTTTCGTCATACTTGGGAAAGTTGGGAAGATCAACTTATTATAGATTACGTAAAAAATAATGGAAGACAATGGAGCAGTTTAGTGCAACATTGTTTACCGCATAGAACAGCAAGTGCTTGCCTTATGCGTTGGTCAGAAAAATTAAATCCTTCTTTAACCTATGGCCCTTTTACCAATAGGGAAGTGGATCAATTAAAAAAAGGAGTTGAATTATTTGGAGAAGGGAAATGGAAACAAATATCTGATAAACTTTTACCAACAAGGTCATCACGTCAAATAGCCAATGTATGGAAGAGTCAAGTCAATCCAAAATTAGCAAAAAGAAAAACATGGAGTAAAAAAGAAGATGATTTATTATTAAAAGGTTTTGAATTATTTGGTGATGGCCAATGGACAGCTATTTCAAAAAAATTTTTACCTCATCGTAGTAGAATGGCTATTATGCAACGTTATAAAAATCATTTAGATCCATCCATTCGTCATGAACATGACCACCCTTGGTCATCCAATGAGATTGATATTTTATTACGTAGAACCGTGATTTATGGAACTAAAAATAATTGGAAAAAAGTAGCAGAAGGTTTAGAGGGTCGTACAGTAAAACAGTGTAAAGATAAATATTATTCCTATATTGATTTATCTCGTACTCAACGTGGTAAACCTTGGTCTACACATGACATTCATTTATTTTGGGAACTGGTCATTATTCATCATGGTCAATGGAATAAAATTGCTAGTTATTTAAAAAGAAGTGAATGGGAATGTCATTATTTATTTTATCGTACCGTCGATAAGGATTTAAAAGCTATCTATAATCAAAAAAATATTGAACAACAACCTGATGAAACAAAACCTTTATGGAAACAACGGATTGGGAAAATGATGGTTCATTATTTAGATCTTCATCCAAGGGCTTATATTCAAAAAAATAATAAAAGCATGATTTTAAAATTAGATGATGATAGTGAAGATAATAAAAAAATTGATAATGATGAAGATCATCATCATGATCACAATGAAAACACAATAAAAAAAGAACAAGAACAAGAACAAGAACAACAAAAATTAAATTCAAATTATCATTCTCATCATCATCAATCATCATCAGTTTCAGGAAGGTGGACGGAAAAAGAAGATGAGCAATTAAAAAAATTAATGGATGAATATGGAGAAGATTGGAAAAAGATTGGAATGCATCATGAAACACGTACAGAAACCCAATGTAGACGTCGATATCAACTTGTATTACAATATAAATGGAATCCTATTTATCTTCATCACGAACCTTTAAATACAGAAGAAAAAGCATTGATTATATACGGAGTAGATATGTTTGGGCATAATTGGGTAACCATCAGTAATACATTTCTTCCACAACGTAAACCACAACAATTAATGAGATGGTATTTAAACAATATTAAACATAAATATGATGATGATCATGACCATACTCATGTTAATGATGAAAGCGATTACAATCATGATAATAATGACGCTCTTCATCATAATGAAAATATGGAATCAAAATTATTAAATCATCTTGAAAAATTAACACCTGGTACTGGTAAATGGACAAAAGAAGAAGATGATCGATTAATTTATGCTATGGGGATTTATCAACATCAAAGAAAAAATAATAATGGCAATGGCGATGATGATGATGATAATATTTCATGGGAAAAAGTGGCAAGATTAGTAAATACGAAAAGAACAGCTAAGCAATGTCGTCAACATTGGGAAACAAGTTTAAATCATACAATCACAAAAAAAGGAATTTGGCAATGGGATGAAAAATTACAATTAGTTGAGTTAGTACAAAAATATAAAATGATGTATAATATTACTCTATCTGGTAATCATAATAATCATGATCACCATGATAATCAAATTGAAGAAAAAAAGAAAAATAAGATTCCAATCTATGCCTTTTGGGAAAAAGTAGCTAAAGAATTAAATACCGGTAGATCTCCTTGGTCATGTAGAATTAAATATTCATCTATGACTCGTTCAGGTACATTTTTTAAATAATAATATTAATTGCAACATATAGAATTTTTTTTTTAAAAAAAAATAGATATAGAATAATAATAATAATATTTTATTGTTTTAAATAAAAAGTATAATGATGATCAATAAATAAATAAATAAATAAATAAATAAATATGAATTTTAATAATAAATACAAATAATACATGCTGAAAAAAAGGAAAGATAATAAAAAATTATATATATATATATATATATGATAATTTTTTTTACATAGTTGTTAATGCAGTTGCTTCTTCTTTACTTTCTTCTTGTTTTCTTTGTTCTTTTATTCTTTTTCTTTTAGCAGCTAATCTCTTGGTATCTTTTCCACAAAAGAAAATAGTTGTAATAAATTCAGGAATATAGTTAACATAGGCATCACAAAAAGCTTCAAAAGATGATAATTTTCGAACAGGTTCATTATTTACATTCATAGAATTAAGTGAACGATTGATAGAATCACTTGGCCCAAAGTATTTGGTCATTAATAACATCGCAACTGTCAATACAACACACTCTATATATTCAAAATAAAAATAATAAAAATAAAAAGAAAGAAAAGCATCAGTATCACATATACACATATATATATAAATAATTATTCATTTTACCAACAATAACTTCTAGACCATTTTTAACAGCTTCTTGAGACCAAGCTAAACCATCCGATGAATGGGTTCCATCAGTACCATGAATGATACCAGCATAAGCTAAACCATCAAGTAATAATACTCCAATATAAAAATTAACCATAATAGGGCCTTTTATACTCCAAAACATCCCATGAGCTGATATATGAGCACGTTGCCATTCTTGTTTAAAGGTGGCTATATAAACAAATAATGCTGAAATAATGACGGACAATGCTATAAAGTTAATGATGGTTAAATAAACATGTGCACCTAAAAGAAAAAATGAAATACATTAATTAATTAACTGATTGATAAAATTAATGTTTTATTTTTTATTTTAATGACCATCATTCTTTTTTTTTTAATACCTTTAAAAGAAAAACTATCTGCACAATAGTAACCTTTTAATTCTGCAAAAATGGATATAAATGCTGATATCACAGACCTGAATAAATAAATAAATAAAACTGCATTAAAGAGATTTTCTTCTTTTCTCTCTCTTTATGTATATATATATATATATATTTACCAAACAGGAAATTGAATAACTAAAATATCAATGATAACTCTTAAATGCATACCCCATCTTGATTTACTATAGTAATAAAAATAAATAGCATTAACATTATATATATAAGTATTTATTTGATGATGATGACATATATGTTACTTACATGTGTACTTTTACAAAAGGAATGACAGTTGGATGAGCTTCTTCTTTAATATTACCAGCTTCTTCTCTAAAAGGTTGTAAATAAGATTGATAACAAGTATATAAATTATATACAGCAAAAGCCTCAAATAAAGTTGCAAAAAACATAATGGTGGTTGCATAATCATATCGTAAATAAGATAACCAACAAAGTAACATATAAAATGGAGGATATAGTAATACACGTACTTTATGCCTTTGTATATGTGGTTCACTTTTTTTTCATATATATATAAAATAAATACATAAATAAATAATAGATTAGTATATGAAAATCATCCTACTATTTCTTTATATATCAACTTACTAATAATTTTTAAAATGTCTCCTAATATTAATAATAGCTATAATCCATGTTATTAATAAAAGCGCCAAACAGCAAGCCCAACCTAAAATGTGATAGTTCTCACTATAATGAATAATGAAGAAAGAAATATATTTAATATGAACTGCCTTTTATTTTTGCATGTGATCTTTTTTTTTTCACTTTCTTTATCTTTAATACTTTTTTTTTTTTTGTATTCAAATATAATTATTGACCATTCAATAATATATATATATATGTATGTATGTATATATATACCTTGGTTCGTCAATTAGACTTCTCCAATTAAAACCAGGTCGACTAAATAAAATAATAGAATAAAAAAGATACTTTAGATTAATGTATTGTTATCATTTTCAGTAGAATAATAATAAAAAAGGTTCAAAAAGAATATTACAATCCACCTTCACTAGATAAACCACCTTCAGTGGGACAGGTACTATTACTATTATTACTCTCCATATATATTATTTAAGCTAAGCAAAATAATAATAATAAGAATGATAAAGAAAAGGAAAAATGAAAATGAAAAATGAAAAATGAAAAAAAAATACCGATATATAGGCAATTTATATATAAAAATCTTTTTTTCAGGGGAGTTTTAAACTCTAATTTAATGTGCCAAGCAAAAATAAATTATACAAACTAGGTAAAATATATGATTATAATATGAAATACATAATAAAAAGGATTTTAAATAATAAAAATGATCATTATAATTTATTATTTTATTATTAATATTAACATTAAATATACGTTAAATAATATATATATATATATTATATAAACATAGAATGTCTTTTACTTTTTGTATTAAACTGACATTTTCGGATATACGGATTCTTAAAATAACAAAGGTTAAAATGTTTAAACGTTATAAATATAGAATAATGATGAACATAAAATAGTAACCAAAACATAGTTATTTAAAACCAGGATACTTGCCACGTTTTTAAGATTTTTTTATATATTTTTTCTTTTTGGTCATATACATATTATTCATTTTTTTTTCTTATTTTTGGCTACTCTGTTTTATATAACTACATATATATATATATATATATATATATATATATATTATATATGTCATTAGTATACATAAACTTGACGAAAAATAAATAATATCTCTATTATATGTCTCAATCATTTGTGTTACCAAAATTGAGTACTCATCGTCATTTGTGGCAAAATATATATTTATAAATATGGAAGTTCAACCCCGAATCTGTTAAAATAAATTACTATTATGAGTTTCATTATGTAAGTCATTGATCAATATTTTTCCTTAAAAGTCTTTTTTTTTTTCATATGGGCTGATTCTTTTTAATTGAAACTTACAAATAAATAGATCAATAAAACTTTAGAATTTATTTAGAATTTTTATTTCCATCATTAGTAAAAAAAAAAAAAAAAAAAAAAAATAGGTACAAATAATAGTCTAATAAATGAAAAAAAATTACATCTACTTATTTTACCTAAATAAAAAAAAAAACAATTTAAAACTAGTTACACATATCTTTTTTTATGCAGGAAACGTAAAAAAAGAAAAATAAGAACGTAACATAGCCAAGAAAAAAAGTAAAGATTAAGCTGAACGCAATTGAAAAGATTATCATTAAATATAAATCGGAAATTTGTATTTATATTAATATCCTTGATATTTCTAATATTAAAATTATTTACGAAAAATAATGACAAAAAGCTACTTTATTATTTTTTTAACTCTCTTTTTTTTATTTCTTTCTTTTTGATCATTAATAATATATTTGTAGTCTTCTATTTTTATATAATTATTATGAGTAATGAAAATATATATAAGAATATAACTATTGTATCACCAAATATGTACCCAACAGGATACCCAAATAATAATAATAATAATAGTAATAATAAAGTAACTGAGCAAAATAATCAACATCCGAATCTAAATACTTCTAAAACTGTATCACAACAACAGCATTTATTTATACCATCATTACCTTCACCAAATAAAAAATCACCATATAATGTTACTAGTGAAAAACAATTAATTCCTTCAATTGAATATCCATCATCATCACCACCGTCACCATCATCTGTAATAAATCCGATACATCATCGTCAAAATTATGCAACTATCGGCGCATCTTCCACCCAATCAATGAATGTCGGAGTTCGAACAAGACAAATACCTTTGTATCAAGGAAATTTAGTATTAGATTGTCCTGTACCTACTCCGTTATTAGATCAATGTGCTCTTAGAGATTTGGAATTTAGTAAAATGAGATACACTGCTGTTACTTGTCAACCAGATGATTTTTCTTTAAAAGATTATACTTTAAGACAAAAATTAATGAATAGAGAAACTGAATTATTTATAGGTGTTACTATGTATAACGTAGGTTATTATTTATTTACTTGTTAACTATTAAAAGAGAGAAAGAAAGAAAAAAAGACCTTCTAATATTTATATTTTTATATTTAAAAAGGAAAATGAAATATTATTTACTAGAACGATGCATTCTATAATGAAAAATGTAGCCCATCTATGTTCCAGAAAAAGATCAAAAGTTTGGGGAACAGAAGGTTGGAAAAAAATAGTAGTTTGTATTATAGCAGATGGAAGAAAATCATGTAACTCACGTGTATTAGATGTATTATCAACAATGGGTGTTTATCAAAAAGGTATTGCAAAAAATATTGTCAATAATAAGCCAGTGCAAGCCCATTTATTCGAGGTAATATATATATATATATATATATTTAAAATCCTGTCATTTTTTTATCCTCACTCTTTCTTTTTTTTATTCGCTCTTCTTTTTTCTTTTATACTCTTTTTTTATACACACTTTTTTTATTTATATGCTTTTTTCCTCTTTATAAATTCCTTTTTTTCTTTTATTCGCTTTTTATTTTTATTTTTATTTTTTCTACTCACTTTTTTTTTGTTCATTTACTTTTTATAAAAAACAACACCAATAATGATATATAAAAGTATACAACCCAAATATCTGTAGATGCTGATCTCAAGATAAAAGGTGTAGATAAAGGGATAATACCAGTTCAAATCTTATTCTGTTTAAAAGAAAAAAACACTAAAAAGATTAATTCACATCGTTGGTTATTTAATGCTTTTGCACCTATACTTCAACCAAATATATGTATGTTAATTGATGTTGGTACAAGACCAGGAAGAAACTCCGTTTACCATTTATGGAAAACATTTCATGTACAAAAAAACATAGGTGGGGTATGTGGTGAAATATGTGTTATGAAGGGGAAAGCCTTTTCTGATTTATTAAACCCTCTTATAGCATCTCAAAATTTTGAATATAAAATGTCAAATATATTGGATAAACCTATGGAAAGTGTATTTGGTTACATTAGTGTTTTACCAGGTGCTTTTTCTGCTTATCGATATAGTGCTTTACTTAATGATATTCATGGTCATGGTCCTTTACAAAAATATTTTATAGGTGAAACATCATCTTCAATAACTGGGGATGGTCAACAACAACAGTTTGATTCAGATATATTTACAAAAAACATGTATCTCGCTGAAGATAGGATTTTATGCTTTGAATTAATAGCAAAAAAACATCAAAAATGGACTCTTAAATATGTTAGATCAGCTTTTGCAGAAACAGATTGTCCCAATCAATTACCTGAATTTATATCACAACGTAGACGTTGGCTTAATGGAAGTTTTTTTGCAGCAGTTTATTCAATTTGGCATTTTAAACGTATATGGAATACGGATCATACTACAATAAGAAAATCAATGCTATCCATTGAATTTATTTTTAATTTTTTTAATCTTATTCTTAATTGGTTATGCATGGTAAGTGATTATAGTTACTCTTTTTTATATAAGAGGGAAAAAAAACAATATTTAAATGATAAAATAACCTTATATAATTATGAAGAGTTTTAATTTTATATTTTATTTTTTTTCTCTACGTTTAGGCGAATTTTTATCTTACATTTTATTTTTTATCAAAATCATTGGCAATGGAACAAAACGATCCTTTTGGTAATGGATGGGGTGAACGTGTATTCCATACTTTATGTTATCTATATATATTTTTGATCATTGTTTCATTTATTTGTTCAATGGGAAACAGACCTCAAGGGTAAATACAAAGTTCAGGATTCTTTTTTTTTAAAAAAAAAAAAAAAAACAATGGGGAAGAGATCAAAAATCATAATAAAAAAAAATGATTTAACATTATTTGTTTATTTTTATTTATAGATCAAAAAGCATGTTTACAATAGCAGTAATAGCATATAGTATCATCATGGTGTATACAGTATTTGCTGGTACATGGTTATCTTACCTAGGAATTAAGAATGTAATAGAATCATCTGAATGGTATCATAGTGATGGTGGAAGATCAATTGATTATTTTATTTTATTAATAATGCAACAATCAACCTTTAGAAATATTTTGTTATCACTAGCTTCAACCTATGGTATTTTTTTTGTATCAAGTTTATTTTATTTTGATCCTTGGCATATGTTTACCAGTTTTATTCAATATATTCTATTATTACCAACCTATGTAAATATACTAAATATATATGCCTTTTGTAATATACATGATGTCAGGTAAAGAAAAAAAAGTTTTATCTTTTGTTAAAAATCACATGCATATATTTATTGATTACTGTTTTTTTTTTTAATTTAGTTGGGGAACAAAAGGTGATAATAGTTTACAAATGGATTTAGGAGTTGCCAATAAAGTTTCATCTGAAAAAGGAACAGATACAGTAGAAGTTGAAATAGTAGATGGATTAGATACGATTAATAAAAACTACCAACTTGCTTTGTCTAATTTAGAAACAAAGCAAAAAAACATTACTAAACAGGTAATATATGTATCTATATTTGATTTTTTTTCTCTTAAAAAAAATGGAGAGGAATATAAAATATAAATGGCTAAATATTTGTGTGTTAAACTTTTTATTTTTTATTTTTTTTAGTGCCGATCATTACATATAAAACAAGATGATTATTATAGAGGATTTAGAACAAAATTAGTATTAACTTGGATTGGATGTAATGCATTTTTGGTTGCATTTATCACCAGTGGTAGTTTCCAATCATTATCATTATCATCAAACACTCAACAAAAATCATCTACTCAATATCAAGAAGAAATGTCATTAGCTTATACAGGATTATTACTTTGGATTATTACTGGAATATCATGTTTTAGGTTTATTGGAAGTTTGGTATACATTATTTGCTACTGGTTTATGATATAGTTTATTTATTTTTTTTAAAAGAAAGAGACAGAAAAAATATTAATGATCAATTTATTCAAAATAAATTAATTCATCTCATACCGACATATTAAATATAATTTTTTTAATTTAAGTAGAAATAGAATAGACTATTTGAAAAAGAAAACTCAATAATTTTAAATACTTGACAAATTTAGTATTACGATGAATGTAAAGTGCATATATCTAAAACTATTAATAATAAAAGAAAAAACAATGAAAAAGAAATGTATCAATGCAACTAGCAAGAATTTAATATTATTGGTTTCCAATGATGGAAAATATATATTCCATATACAAATCATTTGCTTTAGTTATTTATTTATTTAGATTATATTTATCATTAATATTAATGCAATAAGTATAATATTTCCACATAAACCTCATAGTTGCGGTTAACAGGAGTTAATTTTGATTTATTTTTTTAAGAAATTGACAAGTTTTTTAAAAAGTATTGACGATGGTATAGGTTATTAACAAAAGGTGATATATATAAAATAAACAGAACAATAGTAACCAATCATTTTTTTTATTTACAGCCAAACTTTCGCAAAAAGAAAAAAATTTTAAGTGATTACGATTGATGACGCGTATGAGTCATTCATATAACATTACTGTTTATTATCGTCAATTAATATTATAAGATAAAATACTTTTATAACTCTTCTTATTTACTTTTTTTTTAAGCATTATTTAATAAACTCCTTGCCCTTTTTTTTTTCTTACAGAAAAGTATATTTTGCTTAAATAAAATAATAAAATCATGAAATTGAGAGTAATCATGACTAAGAGTTTGAAGTTGTATAATAAGAAAAAATTAAAGTTTACATGAAATTGTATCAAGATTATACAAAATAACAATGTCCAACCAAAAGAATAAGGATTTTTTTTGAGATTGCGATAAATTAACCAAATTTGTAATTTTAAATCTCAGAAAAATTATATATAGTGGATTATGCTTTATTTTTTTTTTCCTTTTATTTCTTTTTCACTTTTTTTTTTTCCTTTTTTATTAAATAATAATACTAAAATAAACAAAATGGAAAGTATTAACTACCTTGTACAACAAAGTGCATTAAAATATGTTACTGTAAGTCAATATTTTAATTTCATCTTTCATTCCAAAAACTAAGTCTTGAAAAAAGAAAAAAGAAAAGTTTAAAAACTAAAAACTGAAAATAATAAACCGTTTTTGGCGTTTTAGAAACTCATTGAAGAAAAAGTTTTTAATATTGAAAGAAATAGGCCTGTTCGTATTCTAGATATTGGTTGTGGGTAAAATTATTTTTATATATTAATAGTTTTTCATTTCTTTTATCTTTTTAAAAAATAAAAATCATATAAACTAATAAATATATATCCATATGTTTTAGACGCGGGTTTTTTGCTGCACTTTTAAAAAATCATTATAAAAATAAAATTGATCTAGTTGGTATTGAACCATCAAAACAGGAAGTGGGTGAAGCAATTGCCAAATATCCTGATATTGCTTTTTATGCAAATGGTATCATTGATTTTTATCAGGAACATAAAGATGAAAAGTTTGATCTTGTTGTTTTCTCAAAATCTTTACATCATTGTGATGATTTAGAAAACGTAATAATAATAAAAATAATAATAAAGGGACAAAAAGATGTATACATATATATATATATATATAATGAATAATCTTACTTATTTATTTATCTATTTATATAGTCTATTAAAAGCGCTTATGAGTTAGTAGCTAACAATGGTATACTTTTAGCTGAAGAAATGCACTTTGATAATTTAGACACAGCCTCCGTTTATTGGTTAATTGAAAGACTAGATCTTATTAAAGCGGCTGGTCTTTTCACTTGTCCTAAATTTATACCTATTGGTGATGCTGATCCAAGTACTTATATTGGCCATCCTAATTTATATACTTTACTCGATGAAAGTTTGGATCCTGAAAAAAGATTTGAAGCTGTTAGAAATGAACCATATATACATCAACCTAAACTTGTTGATGATACTTTAATTTCTATATTTGGTGTTGATAAAGTTCAATTTATCCGTAATATCCCATTTTTGTTTTATACATTAAGTACTTATAAGTAAGAAAAAAAAATAATGATAATGATAATAAACACTTATTGTATATATATAAGATACTTAAGTTTATGTGTTTATTTATTTTTAAAAAAAAAAGATTGGAAGATACCGAAACTGGAAAAGCTGTTTTATCTGAGTTCATAAAACAAGAAGAACATGCTATAGCCAATGGTAAAATTAAAGGTGCTGGATATAATATTTTGATTGAAAAAAATTAATAAAATTGGTTTAGTTTATATATTGAATATCAAACATAATGTTTTCTTTTATGTTTTCTTTTTCTTCCCTTTTTGGTATAAAAAATTGCGCGCGGTGTTTAAAATTTGATTTATATAAATTGATATTTTTTTTTTTGCTTTTCTCTTTTCTATATTCATATTTCTTTCTATTAATATTTTTTTTACTAATCAATGAATAAAGGAGCAGGTCTTGTTAGTTATTATGACAATGAATCATCCTCATCTGATGAAGAAAATACACAAGATCGACAGTCAACTTCTCACTCTAAACAAATAGAAGAAGATAGCCCTGTAATAGAAAAACAAAAAAGTAATAATGACGTATAAAAATACAATATAAAAAGTCTTATTTCTATTTACATAAATATATTTTTTACATATATAATATTGAATACGCTTTATTATTATTATTACTATTAAATATAGAGTTACCACAGACCGTTATTGATGGTATATTATCTCAGAAGGAATAAAAATATTAATTTTATAGTATAATAGTAATAATATTAATAAAAAACTAAATATTGTATTATTTCGTACACTTATAGATATATATTTCTTTCTTTATTTCAATAAAACCAATATTTAGATACAGCCAATAAAACAGTAATAGAAGAGAAAGAAGAGGGTAAAGAGGTTAGTGAACCAACAACACCAACTTCGCCACCACCTCCATCACCACCGGCAGTAGCAGCAGTAGCAGCAGCGCCAGTAAATAAAATTAAACATAGTAAAACTTTAGATCGTTCATCACTATTAAAAGATATACTTACACCAAAATCAATCGATGGAATAGATAATTGGGGAATATTACCAGAACCAAATACGGAGTGTGATGGTGAACGACAGGTATACAGTATTTATTTATTTATTTTTCAAAGGAAAGAAAAAAACAGAGGGAGAGAGAAAAAAAGAAGAAAGAATATTCTAACACGCATATATATATAATTTAATCATATATTTGGGGAAAATAATAGGAAAAAATTGAACACTTTTTATCTTTAAGAAAATCTGGTCACTGTCTTAATGAACATTTACAAAAAAATAAATCATTTAGAAACCCAAGAATATATGCAAAATTAGTAGAATTTGTTGATATAGATGAATTAGGAAGTAATTTTCCAAAAGATCAATTTGATCCTAAAGGATTTCCATCCACTTCATATATTGATGGTATATTAGAAACACAACATCAAATTGCAGAAGAAAAAGCTCAACAAGCAGCAAAAGGTCGTACGCAACTTACATTTGTTCCTTCTTCTACTTCATCTACTTCAACACCAACTTCTTCATCCACACCTCCTCTTTCTAAACAAACCATTAATACATTATCTCCATCTTTATCTTCTGCTGATAAAGCTTCAAAACTTGCTGCAGCTATGGCTAACGCGGCTAAAATTGCTAGTAGAATTGTTAAACCTACTCTTTCTCAATCTACAACTACTACTACTACTACAACATCATCAACATTATCATCAACTTCTCATTATACTAGTAGTAGTTCATCATCACATATAAAACGTAGTAGTCATAATAAATGGGATAAATCTGATGAAAAACGAAGGCATAGATAATAATAATACTAAAGCGTTATATTTTAACATCATTTCATATTTTTTTTAAAAAAAGAAATAGCTAATATATATATATATATATATATATATATTCAAACTTAATACTGTTTTTATTTGATTCAATAAATTCAACATCAAGCAATAATGCAAAATTTATATAAACATGGTAGAAAAATAAAAAACGTAAACGCATAAACTAAAATCAAATGCATTTTATTTTACTCATAAAAAATTAAAACTTGCACAATCATTTCATTAATCCATCAATAAAAATAATGAATATATATATATATATATATATTTATCTCAAAAACTTTGATTAAACATAAATAATATGATTTAATACAACAAAGAAACGGAATGAATGATAATAATGATGCCTTATGTTAAAGAAAAATATTAGATAGATTCAATTTTTTTTTTTTGTTGTTGTAAAAAAAATACACTTTTCTTTTCTCTCTTAAAAATACTTTTTATTATACAGTATATCAATCAAATTCTTATAATATAAAATTCTTATCCATCTTTTAAAGGAAATGGCTTTATATTAAGCGCATAGAAAAGAAAATGATGTCAAGATCAATTTTTAAACCTTGCTTTAAAACTCCGTTAATACCATATAACCACTACTACTTTATTCCATTTCTTTATTCAATTATTTTTCGTAGTGAAGATTATCTTTTTAAAAAATACTGATAGAAATGCCTATTTATAAAAAAAATAAAATGACGTGCTTCATAATTTACTTAATAAAAAATTAATCTCTTTTAAAGAAAAGGGAAGAAAAAAATAAAAGATGCAATTTATGCAAATCATATCAGTAGTTTCTTTTAATAATTTTTATTATTTCTAATATACAACACTTTCATATAATCATAATAAATTATATAAATATTAAGATTTTTATTGATTATCATCAATTTTAAGAAATTATTGATGAATCTAATGACTGTAAACTAGATAAATGTCTAGCAAATTCTTGCATGGTGAATATATTTCCTATTATTATTTTTTTAATATATTTTTATAAATATTAGTATGAATTAAAAAAACAACAATATAGTAAATTATATATTTTATTACCTTGACATTCCATAATGATCTTTGACCATATCTCATTATTACTTAAGAGATTTTTACTTCCAAGTATAATTAAATGTCTATATTAAAATGAAAAGAAAAAAAATCAAACATATTTTACGTTAAAAAGAAAGACAGAAAAGTTTTAGATTTAGTTTTTTTTGCTATACATGTATAGCTTACCTTCTTGCTCTTGTTAAAGCTACATTAACTCTTGTTAATTGATCAATAAATCCACTACCTGAAGTACGAACAGTTGATAATATAATTATTTCTTTTTCTGCCCCCTATTTTGAAATGTTTTAAGATATGTATTTAATATATGTTATTAACAAATCTTTATTTAAAATAAAGTACATTATGTAATATTCTCTATTTCATAAATTACCTGAAAAGCATCGACAGTTGAGATCTATTTATTTATTTGTTGTTATTATTATAAAAAAAAGATCAGCATTAATTTGTTTATTAAATTATATTATATCTTTATAATATTACCTGAATATTATTTATGTTACTCTGATTGTTGCTATTATTCCCTAAATAAGTTTGTATTTTATCTACTTGCTCTTTATCTATAATCATTAGATTAAAAATTAAATTAACAAAAGTTTAAATACTAATCTTCAACAGTAATATATATTATGTATTAAAAAAGAAAAAGCGTATACTTACATAATGAGATGATGCCAATTTTTGAACCATCTATACCAAAATTGCTTAATTCTTGAATTGTATGAGCTACAATTGCTATTTCATCTCGATTCCAAAATGAATTGCCAACTGATTTTTGATCCTAAATAATAAAAATAATAATAATGGAGAATAATTGTTTTATTACATAATGCTCCTTGAATATATAGAATTAATATTACTTACATTTCCAAGAACATCAACAAATACTAATGGAGAAAGACCATTGACTAAAGGTCGTCTAGTTTCAACAATTTGTCCATTTATTAATCTGTTATCATAGAAGAGCTTGTTGCTTATTGCTGATATTTTAGGGTGGCACTAAAACAATACCATTTATTAGTCATCATCATCACCACAATGGTTTTTTTTAACAAATTATTTTCCAAACTACTTACGCGATATTGTGATCTAAGCATTATTGACTGTTGAATTAAAATAAATGGAAATATAATATTAATTAAGTAATATATATATATTGAAGGTAAAAAAAGAAAAAAAGAAGAGAAAAACATTGATTTATAATGTATTATTACCTGAGTTCCCATCTACAATAGTTTTAAAATAAAAATATATAAACTTAGTATATAAAAATTCATTTATCAAAGATTTTCAATATGTTAATAAGAATTTACTTCAATTAATCTACTGAATAAAGTTTTATCCAATCCTTGACCGATTTTATCTTCATCAGACTGAGTTGCAATAGTAGGAGGAAGCTATAATAATGTATATATAGAATAATAAAATAATAAGATTATAAAATATTCAATAAATATGTATACCACATTTGAGTAGACTTATTTTACCTGTAATGGATCGCCAATCATGACCATTCTACTACACTTAAATCGTGCCAAGGGTACTATGGTCATTGGTTCCATGATTTGAGAACATTCATCCATCAAAATAAAAGGATAAACTGATTCATTAAATATTTCAAATGAAGATGCATTGCATGTAGTTCCTACACATAATAATAATGATAATCGTGATTGTTAGTTAAATAAATTCTTTTCCTTTTCTCTCAATTTGGTATATATATAATTTACCTACGACATCAGCTCTTTGCACTTCAAGTATATTTTCACTTCTTCTAAACCTTTGAATAGCGTTTGAAATATTCTCAATTTCTTCTTCAGTATTGTTTGAATCATCAAGCATTTGTTCTAGTTCCTTTAGCTCTATATATATGTTAATATATATATGTAATCATTAAAAAATAAAAAAACATACATGTATACAATATATATTACCATCGTTCCCTGAAATTTTTGCTTTTACAGTATAAGGTAATAAATTTTTTGCAATTCTTTTTAAACTATAAAAATATAAATGATAAAAGAAAAAGAGAGTAAGACATATTTAAATTATTTTTATGATGGTAATCTTTTTATTATATTTTTTACCTTCCAATGCGTACAAAATTATCATATCCTAGTTTTACCAAAACCTATAGAAAAAGAAAAAGAAAAATTTTAGCAAACATGGTAGTGTATATCAAATTTAATTTAATGAATATAATTTACTGATAAAATTCTATCGACAGCAACGTTCTAAAAAATATTATAAATATAAGCTCAAGTTAGTTATTCATCATTTAATGTAATAATTATTTCTTTCTATCTCCTATTTTTTATTATTCTTTTATAAATCTTACCGTAAAACAAGCAATCATTATTTTAAAAGAAATCTGATCATCAGGTTCACGTCTATTGTTTACTGTATCAATTATATTACGTAAAAAAATAATCATCACTGCGGCCAAAAAACTATATTAATTGAAAATTAGCATCATTTATACTTATTAACAACAAAGATGAATATATTATCAAAAACAATAAAAACAAATAAATACCTTTTTCCAGAACCAAATACACCTATAAAATAAAAAAAATTAATATGGTTATATATTCATTAAATTTTTTCAGGTATGTTATATAGTAATTACCATGTACCAATGTAATTGGATTATTAGGTTCTTCATTCCATCCAGGAGCTATTATAACTGACTTTGCCATAAGATGTAATGCACTATAAATATAATATAACATTAATAGCCTGTTTTTGCTCTTTTTTTTTTATCCATTTATTTAATCTGTACTTTGCTTGATCTTCATTAAGTTTATACTCTTGAATAGTTTCATCAAGTTTTTCGGATACATTGATCCCATCTTCTTCTGTTAGTTTAATGGCAGTTAGTTGGTTTGTTACATTCACTGATGCATGTAATAGTTCAGGCTGATTCATTTTTCTTGAACGTTTTCCATCATTTAAAATATTTGGTAAAATTGGCAGTTTATCTAGTGTATCTTCAAGTGTATCTATATTATTAAAAAGAAAGTAAATAATGAGTGCATATACATAAACCTTTGAATATATAAATATATATAATAGTGATATTTACCAAGCATCATAAATTCTGATCCTGCAGATATAGTACGTAATGCAAAAAGATTTGGTTGTTCAGTTGGCATTTTGGATGCAACTCTAAGATCACGTGGTGTAATACATTTAAACTATTTTTTTTTAGGAGGAAAAAAACAATTAATTATAAAATATCTTTATGTTTTTTACTATTTTAACATTACTTCAATACAACCATTAGAGGAAGGTCCATAAAAAGTGCTTCTGCCTAAGAATGTTTGACTTGGATCAAAAGTGAGAGAAGTTGATATCACCCATATATCATCTATCGTTATAAATTAAATTCATAAATAGATAAACGTATGATTTAATTTTTTATAAAATCATCAATACAGTTGCGCTTTTCTTTCTTTATAATCTTACTTATTTATTTTTTTAAAAGAAATAGTATTACCTTTGCTATATTTACTACGGTTTTCACGATTTTGAACTGCTAAGTTGAAGACGTCATCAAAAGCATAATAAGAGTTACTACATATATATGTAATTCAATAAAATTGGGTTAATCAAATGACACAAGTTGTATATTTTTATATTTTATTCTTTTTAAATATATATATATATAGGTACTTTTTAAGTTTACAACCAGTATAGAAACCCAGACCTTTTGATCTAAAAAACCGCTCCAAGTTGTTATTAGTAGCATTGTTGGAATGTAAAAAATAGTGCATTGCATTGTTCAGTAACATCAACTATATGTATATAAATAGATGAAAGATTATTATACTGATACACGATTTTTTTTAGTTAAATATAATTTACTTGAAGATGTTCATGAATTGCTTTTTTGAAAATTTCTTTATATTCAATAATGTTTTTCTATTAAAATATAATAATAGTAATAATAATAATAATAATAATGATAAATTAGAGCATACATATTAAACATATATTGCTATCATCATCTATTAATACTTACAAACTTTGTGGGTATTATTTTGGTTCTTTTTGGCAGTTGTCTAGTTTTGATTGCAGTCATTGCCTTTTCTAAAGTAGGAAAGAATAAAACTAAAGGCACAGATCTAATGGTTAAATCAATTCAATAAAATAGTATTAATAAATAAATATTGTTAAAAATTAAGTTTTTTTTTTCTTTAGTATCTATATTTATTTACACTCCATCAGCATATGGTACTTTAAAACGTCTAGAAGTTCTATAAAATTAAATTCATTATATATTTGTATTAATAAAAATGATTATATTCGTATTATAATTAATTCGATATAAAAACTTACGCTGATGTATTAGAAGATAATGAAGAATTTGATGCGGATTCATTATCTTCAGAAATAATATGAGATGCAGGTACAAATGATGATGAAGTTGTTGATATTAAAGGTCTTGTAGTTGATGAATTAGATGGTCTATCGAGAAAAAAATAATAGTATTAAAAAATCGTATTTTAAAATAATTAAAAAACCATGCATTTATATTTTTACATATTATTTTCTTTAGATGGATTGACAGTTGATGGAAGAGTTTGATCCCCTGATGATGTTAATTCGTTTGCGTTGGCGGTAAAGTTTGAATGTAATAATTTAGCTGTGCTTTTAGATAATCCAATTCTTACACGTTTTTGAACAGTAATCTATTTTTTAAAAGAAAAATGAATAAATAATAAAGTTTAACAATCGAAAATAAATATAAATGTAGTAAATTTACGTTAGTTTCTTTAGTTGAACGTTTAGTGCCTGTCTGTTGTTGTTCTTGTTGTTCTTGTTGTTCGTTGGTCATTTGTATTTCATTTGCTTCATTGTTTATAATGTTTACTGAAGTATTTGAAATAACATCACTAATTTTATTATTATTAATTTGAAATTTATCAGGTGTTATTTGTTCATAATTTGGTGGTAAATTAATAGAAATTATTGATGATCGATTGGATAGTTCAGATGAATTTTTAAATGAATTAGGTACATGACTAGTGGTATCAATTTCTATTACATTAGGTAATATTAAACTAACAAAAAAAGGAAGCATGAATTAAAATATTATTCATGTATTAACTTTTATCATTATTTATATTATTATTTATTACTTTTGTTCATTAGGTTTGTTAGTAAAAGTATTAGAAGTTACTCTAGTTGGATTTACTTGTTGCTGACTAAGGTTATTATGTAGATTAGATATTACTGTTTGTTCATTCTGATTATTAATCTGATTATGATTTGTATTACTAATTAAATTGTTATTATTTATTGATGTAGATGTATTAAATGAATTTCCACGATTTTGTCTTAATCCAATATTAGCTCTCTTTAAACGCCTTTTAGTTGGCTGTTGATCTATTTTTAATCTTGACATATCATTTTGTAAATTGCTTGATCTTATTTGTCTGTCATTATTTGTCGGTTGTTGTGAAGGCGTTATAGGTGCAACTTGTGGATTAGATATACTTTGTTGTAAAGTTTGATTATCTAATGATTCTACTGTAACTAAATGAAGATCAAATTCTATTTCGTCTCCTACTGCAGGCACTCCTGTTTTGGAAAATTTTCTGATAAGTTTGGGTTAGTATGATTTTTTTTACTTTATTTATATAACTATTGCTATTTTTTTTAACTTATAACTGTTATCTAAATGATATGATATTATTTCCTTACTTATCTATATTATATCCTTTTTCATCAATTAATATTATCTAATAATGAAGTTAGTATATAAAAATAAAGTTTGGTATATATATATATACATTATATAATTACCTTTCTGTTAAAATTATAATATACAATAGTTCCTAAAAATATATATATATATATATATATATATATATTTCAATTAGATCAATTCTATTGGTGATTTTATTAAGGAAAAAAAATTACCATCTTGCCATGTTTTATGTTTTTTATATTTTTGAGCTGTAAATAGTACTGTAAATTGTGTGCTTGTATTAGGTTCTGTATTCATATTATATACTATTAAAAGAAAGAAAAAGTTTTGGAAAGACACGAAAAAAAAAATTAGCTGCGTTTTTATATCAAATTCGTGTTTTAAACTCCGATTCTTTTTTTAAAAAAGGGTGTTTTTTTCTATTAAGGTTTTTTCTTTTCTTCCCTTTTTAAACCTTTTTTTTCACTACCCTTTTTATACTTTGTATTTTTACTCTTTATATTTATTTTGTTTATATACTTATATTTGTATTTTTTATTTTCTTATTTCTTATATTTCTTATTTTTTAACTTTTATTTTCTCTTCTAGTGTTACTTATTACTAATTATTCATTGTTATATATATTTGATATATGAGAAGTTACTTATTATTTAGAAGCAAATGGCGATTTTCAAGTCGAACACCAAAACTAACTTTACGTCCATTACTTCGACAAGTAACAACAAAACCACAAAAACAAATGCTTCCTTCTTATGATTCAAAAATGGTAGAAGAAGGTTGGTATGATTGGTGGGAATCACGTGGGTTTTTCACTGCAAGTAGTAGTACTTACTATCCAGCCACAGGAAATAAAGATTTAAACATCAATTCAAAGGAAAATAATAACAATAAGTTTACTATGATTACACCACCGCCTAATGTAACTGGATCACTTCATATTGGACATGCTCTTACTCTTAGCATTGAAGATGCAATTGTACGTTGGAGAAGAATGAATGGTTATGATGTTAAATGGATTCCTGGTACTGATCATGCGGGCATTGGTACACAATCTGTTGTGGAGAAAATGCTTATGCGTGAAAAACAAAAAACAAGACATGATTTAGGTAGAGAGGCATTTGTTGATGAAATATGGAAATGGAGACAAAAATATGGTGATCATATTTTACATCAAATGAAACATATGGGTGCTTCTGTAGCTTGGGATGATACTTTTTTTACAATGGATAAAACTAGATATGAAGCAGTTCAAAATGCCTTTATGCAAATGTACAAGGGTGGCTTGATTTATCGTGACACAAAATTAGTAAACTGGTGCTGTGCTTTGGAAACTGTTATATCTGATATTGAAGTATGCCTATTTTTTGAGATCAGAAAAAAAATAAAGATCAATAAAAAAAAAAATAAAAATAAAAATTAATATATATTCATTTTATTTTAGGTAGATTATATTGATGTTCAAGGTAGTACATTTATAAATGTTCCTGGAAGATCAAATAGGTAAGCGTAAAATGAAAAAAAGATTGAATTAAAATAATGATTTTATAATTTAAATTTTTTCATATCGATTAGTGTTGAATTTGGTGTATTGCATAAATTTGCTTATCCTATAGTGGATCCTCAACCTAATGGAATTAAAGAATTGGTTGTCTCTACAACCCGTATTGAAACAATGTTAGGCGATTGTGCTGTTGCTATTCATCCTGACGATTCAAGATACAAAGTAATAAGTTTTCATATATATAATTAAATAATCACTAGCTAATAAAATCCATTTATATAGGAACTTCATGGAAAGCAAGTTTATCATCCAATCTTAAAAAAAACATTACCTATAGTTTGTGATAGCCAGTTAGTGGATATGGGTTTTGGAACAGGGGTAGTAAAGGTAATCTATTTGATTTTTTTTAAATAATAATAATAGTAGTAATAATATTATATCGGTAGTTATTATCATAAGTTAAATATTAACTATTTTTTTTTTTTAAAAAACCGAAGATTACACCTGCTCACGACTTAAATGATTATGCATGTGCCAAACGACACGATTTACCAATTATATCTATGTTTGATAAACTTGGAAAATTAAACGATAGCTGCGGAGTACCTGATTTAGTTGGGCAAGATCGATTTGATGTGCGAGATATAGTTATCGAAAAATTAAATGCATTAAACTTGTATAAGGGTAAAGATGACAGCCATGTTATGCGTGTTGCAATATGTTCTCGATCAGGTGACATAATTGAACCATTGTTACAACCGCAATGGTGGGTTAGAAGAATAAATTGTATATATGTTTTTTAAAAAAAGGATATTATATAAATATTTATTTTGCTTTATTTTTTTTTTAAGGTACGTTAACTGTAAATCATTGGCTAAAATTTCTAAAGAGCAAGTTGAATCTGGTGTTGTTAACATCCATCCAGAATATTATACTCAAGAATGGTATCGATGGTTAGATAATATTCAAGATTGGTGTATTTCTCGTCAACTTTGGTGGGGACATGAAATTCCTGCTTATAAAATTGATATTTTAGGTCATAAAAATTCTGAAGGTAGTAGTTTATATTTAAAAATATTATACACATGTATATCTATGTGATTAGTTTTACTTATTCATTTTTTATTTATTTTAATCAATTTTGTTCTTTTTTTTTAAAAAAAAAAAAGACTTATGGGTAGTCGGAATTGATGAAAATGAAGCAATTCATGAAGCAAAGGCAGTATTGCAACGAAAAGGTTTCCCTCAAGACACTATATTCAATTTGAAAAAAGTAAACATATATGAATGAAGAGGATAGCTGACAAAGTGTGATGCTTAATCTATTTTTTTTTCATTTTTTTTTTAAAAAATAGGATGAAGATGTATTAGACACTTGGTTTTCTTCTGGTTTATTGCCATTATCTGCTTTAGGTTGGAAAGGAAATGCTACTGATGTGATTCCAGTAAGTTTTATAAATTGATTTACAATTATATATATATATTGAAATATCAAATCAATATTAACATAAAATTGAATTTTTAGGAACGTTATCCATTGCAAGTAATGGAAACTGGGCATGATATCTTATTCTTTTGGGTTGCACGTATGGCTATGTTATGTAATTATTTCGCTAAATCACCACCTTTTCAAGATATTTTTCTTCATAGCATGGTAATAAAAATAAAAAATAAAAAAGTAAATGTTAAAACAATTTTTACATAATAAAAAGTTTTGGAAACTTACATATTTTTTATAACCAAATTTAGATCAGGGATGCTCAAGGTAGAAAAATGTCCAAATCATTAGGAAATGTCATTGATCCATTGCATGTGATTAATGGAATTGATCTTGATTCTCTTAAAAGAAACCTCCTTACAGGAAACTTGCCAGAAAAAGAAATTAAAACGTAAGTTAAAAATAGAAAATAAATGGTAAATACCGGAATAAAATTTAGTCCGATTACCGAAAAAAAAATTTTTTTTAATCTGATCTGGTTATGATTATTAGGAGCACTCGTAACTTAGAACGTGAATATCCTAAAGGAATTCCTGCTTGTGGTACAGACTCTTTACGATTTGCTTTAATAGCATATACTCAACAGGTAAAAATAGATAATAACATACTCGGTTTTTTATATTTCCTAAAAAAATGAAAATTAATAATTATGCACATATTAACCACCACTTCAATATATATGGTCATTTTTAAATGTTTGTAGTCAAGACAAATCAACCTTGATATAAACAATGTAGTACAAACTTCTTACTTTTGTAACAAATTATGGAACCTCTTTAAATTTGGTTTGGCAAGATTAGAAAATGAAAACACTATACAGATTCAACAATTAGAAAATCTATCTTTTGTCAACAGATTCATTTTATCTCGATTAGCTGATACTGTAATAAAATGCCAACATGGATTTGAAAATTATAGACTATTTGAAGCTGCTGATGCTGTTAAAAGATTTATCGTAGAAGATGTTTGTGATGTATATGTTGAATTTTCCAAAGCAAATTTGAATAACAAAGAAATAACCAATGAAGAAAAAGTATTCTATATATTTATTTATACATCTACTGATTTAATATATTATATATACATGTACTAATTTAATACATTATACATATATGTAATAGTTATCGACATTATCAATATTACAAACCTGTATGGATGTATCATTAAAATTAGCCCATCCTTTTATGCCGTTTGTAACTGAGGTATACAGCGATACTTGAATAGAAGTATTATTTTTTTTTCATTTGCTAAAAAAAATAACAATATATTCGGCAGTACTCAATTATAAAGTGATCACATTATTTGATCATTAATATAAACTATTTTTTTTTTTTGTATTCAGGAATTATGGCAACATTTAAAAGAAAAGTCTTCATCTATTAAATTAACAAATCAATCACCCACTATTATGTTAGAACAATACCCTTCAACTCATCAATACTCTCATTACTACGATAAAGATTTAGAGGATCACTTCAAGGTAAATTATTCATAAAAGTAAAAAATAAATATATATTTTCCATATTTAGCGAATATCCCTTTTCTAGGTTGTGCTATCTATCATCCATGGTTCTCGTTCTTTGAGACAAAGTCATCAGATCAGTGTTGGAAAAGAATTACCTTTTACAATATGGTGTAATGATAAGAAATTATTAAGCCAAGATGGACCATTACAAACGTATTTGAATGATATAAAGAAATTTGTAAAAGCATCAAGTATCAATTTGACCAATCAAGATGTAAGTACATCATAATTCATAATATATGTTAATGTAAAAGGTGAATCTGAACTTTATTAAATGTAATTTTTTTTATTAACAGGATCTTAGTTTAGGAAATTGGACAATTAAAACTATTGGTGATAATTTAAAAATTTCGGCACCAACTGCGGACATTATTTATGCTCAACTAGAACACGCAGTAGCCAATGGTACTGATTTTGAAACTGCGGTAAGTACACGAAAAATGCAAATCAATAAAAAACTTAACAAGGCGAAGAATGATTTAATCAAAATAAATGGAAAGATAAATAAAAAGGGATATGAAGATTCAGTACCAGATCAAGTGAAAGAAAATAATAAGTAAGAAAAGATTAAAAGATAAATAACACAATGATTTATTAAACTCACCTTTTTTTATTAATGATATTACTATAATCATACTCATCTTTATTTTTTTCTAAAAAAATAATAATAGAAAACGAAAAAGAATGCTTGAATTAGAAATAGATAGTTTGATAAATGATTTGGAAATTTATAATAGAATAAACGTTTAGAAGTAATCGGTTAAGCGCCGAATTATAGAATTTTAAAGTCAGTTTTTCTTTTTTTGATCACGTTCGGCACCTTCAAGCGTAGGATCAATAAATTCATTAAACTTTATTAAATTGAGTCAAAATTTTATGATTTATGTTTATCAACCATTTTTTTTCAAATTTTTTTTTGTATCACAAATTATATACGGGCCGACTACTTAATATTAGTAAACTGTATATATATTTTTTAACAAAAGTATATAAAATAATGTATGCTTATATATATTTATATCTAAAGGTATTATAATTTAAAGGAACTACTTTTTAATCATAAACTGCTTTTTAAATATATTATATAAAAAAAAATGAATTGCATTAAATCAAAAATGGATTTGTTATTATTCATAGAATATCAATAAGGCGCGCAATTTAGGTATCAATTTTTATTGGATGGAAATCCGGCACCCTTAAGTATTTAAAGTCAGCATTTTTTTTTTGGTAATATAAAAGAAAAAATTCTAATTCCATTTTTTTGTTTCTTCTTTACTTCTTTAACTTTTTTTTATATTTCTATTTTATATTATATATATATATATATATATATATCATATTTTTTTTGATTTACTTTATATATATTTATATATTTTAATTAATATATTTATACAATACGATGACGGGCTCACCTCCTTCAACTGCGTCATCAAACACCATTCCTGGTGAAACTATTGTTACTACTACCTATACAACTACTACTACCACAACAAATGCTATTTCAACTGAGTCTATTGATGAAAAAAAATATTCGGATATAGAAGAAGTACCAATTACTAACAATGATAAAAAAAGCGATGACGATTCTAGTTCAAATAAAGATAAAAAGAAAAAAGAAAAAAAGAAAAAAGAACCTTCAGTACCTATTCACCGTTTGTTCCGTTTTGCAACTTTTACTGAATTTTGTTTAATTTTATTGGGTATAATTTTCTCTGCTGGTATTGGTGCTTTACAACCTGCTACTATTATTATTTTTGGTAACTTCTTAGGTCAAATTCAAGGAAATTTCATGTCTGCTCCTCCTGGTGCTGAATGTGTACCTTCTGATGCTGGGCTTAATGCTACAAGAGATATCATTCTTACTTTTGTATATATGGGTACTGCTGTATTAGTTTGTGCTTATTCTGCAAATGCTATTTGGGTTTGGACAGGTGAAAATCAAACTAGAAGAATTAGAACTCGTTATTTACATGCCATCCTTCGTCAAGAAATGGGTTGGTTTGATAAAGCTGAAGAAGGATCATTAACTACTCGTTTAGCTGCTGATACTCAATTAATCCAAGATGGTATTTCTGAAAAATTTGGTCTCTTTATTGCTGCTGTAGCTCAATTTTTATCTGGTTTTATTATTGCTTTTGTAAAAGGTCCTAAGATGGCTGCTGTTATGTTAGCTACAATGCCTTTATTAGCTGGTGCTGGTGGTGCAATGGGTCATTTTATTACAAAATACACCCTTAAAGCTCAAGATTCTTATGCTGGTGCTGGTGCTGTTGCTGAACAAGCTTTCCATGGTATTCGCACAGTATCTGCTTTCAGTATTCAAAATCGTTTCTTTAAACGTTATGATCAAGAATTAATCAATGCTGAAAAAGTTGGTATTATGCGTGGCCGTGTTCTTGGTCTCGGTTTTGGCACATTTATGTTTGTTCTTTTTGGTACTTATGGTTTAGCTTTCTGGTATGGATCTAGACTTGTATTAGGTGGTGAATTTCAAGCTTCTCAAATTTTAGTTGTCTTCTTCTCTATGATTATTGGTGCTATTGCTCTTTTACAATTACCTCCTAACATTTCTGCTATTTCCAGTGCCGCTGGTGCTGCTTATAAAATCTTTGGTACCATTGATCGTCAACCTGAAATTGATTCTGATACTCAAGATGGATTAACTCCTGAAAAAATTGCTGGTGAAATTGAATTCAAAGATATTAAATTCTCTTATCCTACTCGTCCTGATATTACCATCATCAAAAAACTTAATCTTAAGGTTCATCCTGGTATGACTGTTGCTTTTGTTGGTCCATCTGGATCAGGCAAGAGTACTTCTATCTCACTTATTCAACGTTTTTATGATCCTCTTGAAGGTTCCGTTTTATTAGATGGCAAAGATTTGAAAGATTACAATATCGGTTGGTTACGTCGTCAAATTGGTGTTGTATCTCAAGAACCTGTTCTTTTCAACATGACAATTAAACAAAATTTATTGATGGGTGCTACTCGTGAAGTCACTCAAGATGAAATTGTTGAAGCCTGTAAAAAAGCTAACTGTCATATGTTTATTTCTCAATTACCTAAAGGTTATGATACTATTCTTGGTGGTACTGGTTTACTTTCTGGTGGTCAAAAACAAAGAATTGCTATTGCTCGTGCTATTTTGAAAAATCCATCTATTCTTTTACTTGATGAAGTAAGTATTTATTTATTTTATTTTATTAAGATAAAAAAAAAGTAAACTAATAAGCTAAACCCTATTTTTTGTCTTTTTTTTAGGCTACCTCTGCTTTAGATACTCAATCCGAACGTCTTGTACAAAAAGCTTTAGATGCTGCTTCTGCTAATAGAACTACCATTGTTATTGCTCACAGGTATTTTTTTTTCTTTTTGCATATAAAATCCATCTATTTTTTTTAAATTATTGCCTTTGCATGAAAAATCTAATCTTTTAATTTTTTCTTATATATATATATATATAGATTGTCAACTATTCGTAATGCTGATTTAATTGTTGTCATGGATCAAGGTGACTTAGTTGAACAAGGCACTCACAATGAATTAATTGCTCTTGGTGGTGTATACGCTGAATTAGTTAAGAAACAAGAAATTGCCACTAGCAAAGTTGGATTCTCTGAAAGTGAAATTGATGAAGAAGCTTTATTGAAACAAGAACAAGAAGAATTAGAAAAAGCTAAAGAAATTCAAGTTATTACTGAAAAAGCTGATACTAATCTTGAAAAATTAAATAGCCGTTCCTCAGTCGATGCTTATGAACTTAAATTACGTAAAGAAAAGGAAGAAAAGAAATTAACTGCAAAAGCTAAAGCACCTATTGGTAAAGTTTTGAAACAAATGCGTCCTGAATGGCATCTTCTTGGTACTGGTATCATTGGTGCTGCTATTGCTGGTGCTGTTTTCCCTTGTTTTGCTTTAGTTTTTGCTCAAGTTTTAAATACTCTTATGCAAATGCAATCTGGAGCTTATTCTGCTCCTGGTCCTATGGATGGTTCTAATTTGTATGCTTTCTTATTCTTGATTCTCGGTATTGCTGCTTTCATTGGATTCACTACACAACTTGTATCATTTGAAACTGCTGGTGAAAAATATACTCATCGTCTTCGTGGTGAAGTTTTTCAAGCTTATTTACGTCAAGAAACTGGGTTTTATGATGAAGAAGACAACACCGTTGGTGCTTTAACCTCTAAACTTGCTATTGATGCTAAAAATGTTAACGAATTGGTTACTAAAACATGGGGTGACGTTACTCAAATTTTTGTTACTGCTATTACAGGTATGTTTATAAATTTCATAGATAAAAAAGAAAAAAAAACATTCATATTAATTTTTGTTTTAATATATAAATAAATAAATAGGTGCTGTTATTGCCTTTGTTCATAGTTGGCTTTTAACTTTGATTATTCTTTGTATGGCTCCATTTATTATGTTTGCTACCGCTTACGAATCTAAAATTCATCGTGGTTTTGAAGATAAAACTAAAAAAGCTAATGAACAAAGTGGTGAAGTTGCTGGTGAAGCTATTAAAGAAATTCGTACTGTTGCCTCTCTTCACCGTCAAAAACATTTTGAAGATAAATTCTATAAAGCTACTGAACGTCCTCATATCTTAGCTCGTAATAAAGCCATTACTGCATCTTTAGGTTATGGTCTCCAACAAGGTATTAACATGTATACAAATGCTGTTGCTTTCTATGCTGGTATTCGTTTGATGGATGACTGTCGTATTGATTTCTTACAAATGTTTACAACTATGATGGTTGTCATGATCACCGCTCAAGGTATTGGTCGTGCCTCTGTATTCACTTCTACTTTTGCTAAAGCTAAACATTCATCCATCGCCATCTTTGGTATTTTAGAACGTGAGCCTAAGATTGACCCTGAATTAGAAGGTATCGAACCTGAATCTGTTCATGGCGATATCAGCTTTGAAAATGTTACTTTTAGATATCCTGCCCGTCCTGATGTTCCTATCTTCAATGGTGAATTTAATTTACATGGAAAACGTAATACTACAATTGCTCTTGTCGGGCCATCTGGTTGCGGTAAATCGACTTGTATAGGTATGCTGGAAAGATTTTATGATCCTCTTGGTGGTACTGTTCGTATCGATGATAATAATGTTAATAAATTTAGTATTGGTAACTTACGTGGCCATATGGCTTTAGTTGGTCAAGAACCTACATTGTTTGATCTTTCTATTGGTGAAAATGTTCGTTATGGTATTATGGAAGGCAGAGAAGTCACTCAAGAACAAGTCGAAGAAGCTTGTAAATCTGCTAATATCCATAAATTCATCTCTAGCTTACCTCAAGGTTATGATACAAGAGTTGGTGATAAGGGTAGTCAATTATCTGGTGGTCAAAAACAAAGAATTGCTATTGCAAGAGCTCTTATTCGTAAACCTAAAATTCTTTTATTGGATGAAGCTACCTCTGCTTTGGATAGTGAATCTGAAAAATTAGTACAAGCTGCCATTGATAAAATTTTAAGTGAAAAAGATATGGAACGTACAGTCATTACAATTGCTCATAGATTATCAACTATCCAAAACGCTGATCTCATCTGTGTCATTAAAGATGGACATGTTGTAGAACAAGGCGATCACTGGCAATTATTAAAACTTAATGGTGTTTACAGTGAATTAGTACATCAACAATCCTTAAGTGCCAATTAATTTTAATTTTTTACTTTAGTACTCATTAATTAATTATTTATTATTTATCATATACCAACTATACAATTTCATTTACAGCTTAATATATAAAATAGATTTGTAATAATAAAAATGTATTATACTTTATTTTTTTAAAAAAAATAATAAAATTGACAGATGTATTTTTTTTTATCATAATTTTTTTTGTTAAAGTTTTCTTTTTTCTTTTTTCTTTTCTTTTTATTATTATTATTATTATTACTTATATATATATTGTTAATATTTTATAAAGGCTACCAGTTTGTAAAAGGTAATAAAATATATTAGTCCTATATAATAGTACAATATGACATTTATTTTTTTATTATGTTAGGTTGTATTATATTTTATATAAAATACATCCCAAATCATTTAAATGAGCTAACAAAAATTAGAGCATAGTATATTTATTATGACAATAGTATAATATATGTATAGAAACCTTTTTTTTATTAGTAGTTAACATAGTATTACTATCAATCATTTTTTCTTTTTTTTTAAGAATGGTATGTTCAAATAAAATATAATCGAAAATTTGAAAAAAATTCAGCACATTTCTATTTTTTTAGTATAATTTCAGTACAGTTTCAGTACAATTTCAGTGCAAAGGTACAACTTCAGTACCTTTATAGCCCCCAAAAGTTCTTCTTTTTTTTTTGTGGCGTTAAAAATGAAAAAGAAATTTTTATTGATAGTTGTTTTTTGTATGCAATATATTTTTTAAAAAAAATAAAAAATAAAAAATAAAAAATAAAAAATAAAAAATAAAAAATAAAATAAAAATAAAAAAAGATTTGTACATGGGGATAACTTGGTAAGGTATTTATATATGAATATGCAATTAATAACGAGTATGAGTTAAGATTGCTTTAAAAAATCTTGTAATAATTTTAAATCCAGAAGCCATTTTTTTGTTGGATTTAAATCTTCTAGTTTTTTAATTTGAATTAAAACTTCCTTTGATTTATGTTGATTTAAGCTTTTATTATAGTATACAGCTTTTAATAATTTCAGTCTCTTGATGATTTTTTGTTTACAATAGGATAATCTACATTCGTAGAAGTCGTTTAAAATTTGACCTAATGAGTGGTATTTTAATAATTTTCCAATTTCATTGGTGCAGTAGATTTTGGATATATTAATATGTGAGATTAATTTAGAAGTTTTATATCAACCTATATCATTTGCTATTTCTAAATTTTCATCATCTAAAGTTACTACTATATTAATATTAAAATGTTCTTCATATTTAATATTGTAATACTACAGTATAATAATAAAGCAAATGGCCCATAAGTAAATTCATGATGTGGATAGTCATTTATATATTTATATATCTATATTACCATTTTTGAAATTTGCTATTATTGTTTTTTATTTTTATTTTTTTTAAATAATCTATGTAGACGTAAGTCCAAGCTCCAATTGGTAACTCCATTAAATTTATTTTATTACCTACTAAAACAAATTTCCCCATTGATTGAAAAAGTTGCTGATGTTTTTTTACAATCATACCCTTTTTAAAAATCACGTAAACATATATATAAGTAAGTAATCTTCATTATTCCAATCCCAATTTTTCATTTAGTATATTTACCCGGAAATCTTTGAAATATGGATGTATTTCTGGAAGAGTATCTTGATTCAATAATGATACTATATAATTAATGATACTGTAATATTACATGGAGTGATATAACCTTATTTATCCATATATTAAATAGCTAATTTAACGTTTATTTCCATATTAATATATTTTTTTTCCTAGATCAAAGCTTTTACTTCCATTTACCAACATAATTGGTAAAATTGGTAAAAAACTATTATAATTGAAATAAAAAATATTTTAGTAAATATATCAGTACTTTTAATAGCTTTATAATGTAACAAGAATTTACAAGTAAGGTTCGATGCCATCATCATTATATTTCTTGTATTTCAAACGGCCTTGGTCTTCTTTTTTAAAAATATAATTAGTAATTTCATTAAGTTTGATACACAGTTCTTTTTTTTTCTGATATAGAAGATCCGCCCTACAAAATAATAATAAAATAAATAAATAAATAATATTTGAAAACTTACTTTCCGGCAGTACACTTACATCGTAACGCGTATCAAATAAACCTTCTGGTAAAATTAAACTAATATTATTACTTCTAGTAAATTTTTGAGTCATTTTAAATATTGTCATACCTATTTCATCTCTTGCCCAATATTTATGAGCGATATTACCTGCATAATTAGATGATTCAGGTGAAATTATATTTTGTGATTTTTTATATTTAAATAAGACGTATAATACCATTCGTTGACTTGAGTTTAATTCACGCATGATGTATGAAAATACATTCATGTAATTATTGCATTGTTCCCGTATGTAATCATCTTTGACTGTCAATTCAATATTAAATCACATCGTTAATCTCTGTAGAGTCTTATATAGGTAAATTTATATACATATACAAGTTTTAGGTATGTTTGTTTCGGTATACTAAACGCAAAAGTCTCTATCATTCGACTTAGTATAACTATTAATTCATTTTTCAAATTTATCCTTTCAGATACTTTTAATCTACTAAATAAAGTATCCAAAAAAGAAAAATATACATCATCTAGAGTCAAAATTATTTGTTTATGTTGTTTGACATCCATAAAAATATTTTGAGCATCTTTTGGATTGAAGTTAGCCAAACTCTATTTTTATTAACAAAAATATTTTTTTTTTTTTTTTTTTTGGATGGGACTATTTTCGCGATTTATTTGAATAAATGTGTTTATTCATGTTTAAAAATTCATATAAATAATAATAGTAATAATAATAATTGAAGAGTTGAGTAGTAGAAAAAAAAAGTTATGAAAAAATTACATTTTTAAAGCTTTATGAATGTACGATATGGAGATTAGGAGAACTGGATACTTTTTTTGTTTTTATAATTTTATTTTATATGTATATAAAAGAAAGTGAATAAGAAAATCATTACCTTTGAGTAAATCATTTTAATTATTATATATGCAGTCATCTACTTTTAAAATAAACATACAAATAGAAATAAAAATCATAATAAAAAAATGGTGATCTAAAACTATTTATTTATTTACTTATACATGATAAAGATTTAAACAGCAATATATATATATATATAAATTATTTAATTGATTCGTTAAAAAAAAGTGAAAATCAAGATAAAATAATAAATAGTACCACCCATTTATTTATTTATTCCCATTTTCATTTTCTTTTATTCTTTATATTGCTATTGTTTTTATTACTAACTTGCCTCAAATAGCGTCAGTGAAAAAAAAAATATTCATAACTACTCTTATATCTCAGTAAAAGGATCCTGAAGACTATATAAATCAAAAGTTAGCAAAAAGGCGCGAATGTCTTGGGTTGTTTGTCACTAGATCACTTTGAATTACTGATTAAAGAGAAAACTTAAAATATTTGTATTAGTATAAGGGATTTTTTTTATATAAATTAATTAATAAAATGAATAAATGAGTGGCAAAATGATTGAAAAAAGCATAAATAAATTAAATATATATATAATAAAGCAAAAGGAAAGCAAAAAAAATAAGGTTGAAAACTAAAAGCCATTTATATATAAACAAAAGGTGACTGCTGATTTAGGATCCTTTGACGATTTTTAAAATTCAGACCGTTCACATATATAAAAAGTTAATGGAGTATATATTTAATATCGTTTTATATGATTAAGAATAATAAAGGTGATAAGAGTCATATATAAAATGAAATTTATATATATTTACTAACGCATAAATATTTTATACCCAGTATAATCTTTATTTTTAAAAGTGTAACAATTATACCTTGTTTAGTGCTATTGTTTATTATATATGGTCATTCCTTTTATATACATATGTATGTATTCATACAATAAGGACTTTTACATGGAATTAGATTATTTAATACAAACTATAAATAATGATCACTATTATAATCATGATTAATTGTATATATCCAAAAAGTACTTGTCTCATACTAATCAAGAAGAGTTCATAATTATAATGTTACATATAATCGATTTTGTTTTTGTTGTTTATTTTAATAAAATACATATAGCATTAATAATTTTTTTTTATTTTCTACAGACATGCTTCTTTTTTTATCTGCACATCTTTTATTGTAAGTAAGGAACTTATTAGTGTAAAAAAATAAAAAAATGCATGATATATTTAAAGAGAAAATTGCATATCCATTTTATAACTAAAACTGATGTTATAAAACTACTTTATTATATATCTATTCATTTTTTTTTATTACTATGAATTATTATAATGAAAATACATTGATATCAATTATCCAAAAAAATCTAGAGGTCAATACATATCTAACTTATATATATACGTATTTCACTTGGTTTATTAACAAAAAAAAGTCATTTTCTTATGATCATGATAGTTTTTTTATTCATGTATATTCTAATGAAAATTAGAAACATTTTGAGTATAGAAATCAGTAATCTATAAAAGATTTAGAGATAATGATAGATTCATTTTACTACTGATTATAATTAAAACCGCGGATTTAAAAATACTTTGTCTTGTAACATTTCATTATTTTTTATTCATCCTTCTTCTTATAATAATAAAAAAACATGGTGATGCAGATGATCATAAAATTCTAGAGGTGAAAGCATTTATTATTAATAGGGAAGTGTATAGGTTACTAACAAAAGTTTTTTATTCCAGATTTCAAAAAAGGAAACCAATTAGGTCAGGTTTTGAAAAAAAAAAACACGGAATTTAAATTTCCCAAAGTCGCGATTTGGCGCAGGTTGACAATGAAATAATAGAGGTACTTATTTTTTTCATCTCTTTTACTCTTTTTCTTTATTTTTCCAATTTAATCTATTTTTAAAGTTAATCTATATTATTTAATATTATAATGTCACAATCAGGCGATGAAGATGATGGAGAATATGGTCCCCTTTTAATATCTGAACTTGAAGTAAAATAAAAAACAATTTATAAGTTATTTGTTATTATTTTTATTATTACTCTTTTTTATTAATAATTCAATCTGTTTGATCTTTGTTGTTTATAAATATGCTTTACTAATATATTGATTATTAATTTAATATAGAATAATGGAGGTATTACATCAGGTGATATTAAAAAATTAAAAGAAGCTGGGTTCTTCACTGTTGAAGCAGTAGCATATGCACCAAAGAAAGCATTATTAACTATTAAAGGAATATCAGAAACCAAAGCTGATAAGTTTCTTGCCGAAGGTATTGAAGTGATATAAAATAATAATAATAATAATAAAAATATACTATATATATAAATATTTAAAGGTATATAATATGAATGGTTCATTTATAATTAATATTTTTCTTTTCCCTACATTTTAGCCGCTAAAATGGTCAATTTAGGTTTTACTACAGCTATGGATGTACATCAACGTCGACAGGAGATAGTAACTATTACAACTGGAAGTAAGGAATTAGATCGTGCTTTGGGTGGAGGAATCGAAACAGGTTCAATCACTGAAATTTTTGGGGAATTTAGAACAGGTAAATCTCAGCTTTGCCACATGTTAGCAGTTACAGCACAACTTCCAATAAGTGTAGGTGGCGGACAAGGAAAATGCTTATATATTGATACTGAAAGTACTTTCCGTCCAAGTCGTATATTATCTATTGCTCAGAGGTAAATGCATATAAATTCATCAGGGTTTTTTGGTTTTATTTTTATTTACGTATTTATTTTTTTAATATGTATTAATTATATATATTTGCTATGTAAAAAAAAATAGATTTTCATTAAATGGAGAAGATACTTTAGATAATATTGCTTATGCTAGGGCTTATAATACTGATCATCAAACCTCATTATTAATTCAAGCAGCTGCCATGATGTCAGAAGCTAGGTAAGTACTATATATATATGTATATCTATATTTATATACATTGGAAATATCTAACTTAAATATATATATGTGTATATATATAGATTTTCAGTTTTAATTGTGGATAGTGCTATGGCTTTATATCGTACTGATTATGCTGGACGTGGAGAATTAGCAGCTCGTCAAGGTCATTTAGCCCAATTTTTACGGCAATTGCAGAGATTAGCAGATGAGGTAAATTATTTGATAAGCATAATAGTATATGTATATAAATAATGATACTAATTATATTTTTATTTATTAGTTTGGTGTTGCTGTAGTAATAACAAACCAAGTGGTAGCTCAAGTAGAAGGTGGTGCTTCAATGTTTAACCCTGATCCAAAAAAACCTGCTGGCGGAAATATAATTGCACATGCTTCTTGTACTAGACTTTACTTAAGAAAAGGTCGTGGAGAAAATCGTATTTGTAAAGTGTATGACTCACCATCATTACCTGAAAATGAATGTACATTTGCTATTTTAGAAGATGGAATTGCTGATGCTGTGGAGTAGTCATTATCACAATAATATCAATCATCTTAATAATAATAATGTCACAAAATAATAATAATAATGTATAGCGATTAAAAAAATTCATTATTAACTCAAATCATCATTTTACTCCCCAGCATTAATTTCCTATTTTATTTTTAAATTCAATTTATATATATTTCAGCTTTTCCTCACCATTTATTATAATCATTTACTTCGTTTGTATTACTTTATTTTATTATTATTTATATATTTTCTTTCATTTTTTTAATTAGTTTTACATATTTGAACTGTTCACAATTTTATAATATAAATATATAAAAATATATATATTCGTTTTAATCTTATTTTCATATAACTTTTTTTTTTCTTTTTTCATGCTTTTTAATAAATTTCTTCTGTTAAAACATTTTTATATATGAAATTGAATAAACATATATTTATTAAATAAAGATAATATAATGGTAATTTTATAGAATAATTACCAAAAAAAAAACCTAGATATGATATTGCAACTAATAAATTGATAGAGTTTCTAGAAAAGAAAAGAAAAAATAGGAATGGGTAGTTGATATAAAATAAAAAAGATGATCATGTTAAAGAAGATCATTTTCAAAACTCAGTCTTGACAATGGTATTTTTTCTTGGTGAGAATTATTCAAATAACTATTTTTTTAAATACTAATAATAATGAATGGTACATATTTATTTATTTTTATTTTTATATATGATCATGTCAATTTTTAGCTGATTTGAACATATTGTTAAAAAGAAAATAAATCTTCCTATTTTTTTTTTAATATACAACATATGAATTATATGTGGGTATGTATATGTATTTTTATTTTTTATTTTTTATTTAAAAAGTACGTTTTCTGACTTCCAAAAGTTTTTGTAAAAGTGAATCAAGATCAATTCATTAATAGATGCAAATCCAAAAGTAAATTGTATTTCATAAAATATAAAATATACTCTTAATAAAACCTTACACCACTGTTTCTTTTCTTCTTTTTATGCAACTTTGTAAAGTATGGCGAACTAGATGATTTTTATTCAATATCAGCTTATGCTGGTTTATAAATAGTTTAAAATCCAAAAGGTATAAGTATTAAATAAATTATAAAAAATAGTAAAAATAGCAGACAAATAAACAATGCTTTACTCATTGTACCTTTTTTTCTCTCTGCTATTATCTTGATTTTTTTTAGCCCAGTATATTCAGCATATTTTTTAAACTAGAAATTTTCTTTAATTTATGATTCAAAAATAAAAGGCACTTCAAAAGTAAAATATGAAAGAATAATATAAACAAAAAAAGGAAAGACAGTTTTTTAATAATTATATATTTAAAATACATTTATTTTATCATTATTATTATTATTTTGTTTTAGATTTTTTTTTTTTGGTAGATAGTAGTGGAAATGTAAAAAAAAATAAAGAAAAAGCTGGAGGAAAAAGGGTATGGAATAAAATACACAAAATAAAATAAATATAACAATTGTAGTGGTAATAATAATTTAAAATAAACAAATATAAATAATACTTGTTACTTTTTTCCTTTTTGTTTTAAAAAAATAATAATAATTAATTATCAACTAAAGGACATTGACCAGTAGTTAAGATTTTAGCAGCGTCTGACCAAATTTTATGAACATCATCAGCATTATCATCATCAAAGTGTAATCTACAATCGGCATTGTTGACACTGTATTCTAATAATTCAGTTTCTTTACCCAAATCTTTACCAACAGCTTGAGGACGATAAACTTCACGGAAGGTCCAACCCATATCAGCACGTTCAGGGAATGGAGTAGGGGCATCTTTATCATCTTCTAAACCTAAAACACTTAAATCTAAAAGAAATCCAGAAAGACGTTGACTTTCACCACCAGGGAAAGAAGCAAATTGCATTCTATTTCCAGCGATACCACCTAAACCTAAAGCAGCTACTTTATGGGAAATACGTAAACGAGAAGCAACAATAGCACAAGTGGATCCACATCGGCCATCAGATAAAATCATAATATCTTCAGATTTCCATTTATAAGGGCTATGTTTCTTGACCTTCAAATCAGACTCCCATCGATCACAACTAAGAGATATAGGTTGGGAAAATTTGACTTGTTCTTTTCCACGAGTATAAGTATTTGTATGAGTATACCAATCAGCACCACTATAGTTGGCACTCTTATAATCACTCCACTTAGTACCAGGTGTTTCATAAGCTTTTTTAATAACGCGTTCTAAGAAGGGTGTATATTTAATATCAGATGGATAATCAGGTGTAGTACCAAAGAAGGTATTAATAATAAATTCACCAGCACAAGCATCACCACCACCATTAGAAGATAAATCTAAAATGACTTTTTCAACACCATTGCTTGTAAAATTATCAAGACCTTTATAGAAAGTATCGATGAAAGATTGACGATCATTTGTATCAATGGAGAAGCTACGAATATCAATTACACCAACATTCTTTTGATCACCATCTAATTGAATAAAGTCAACGTAGGCTTCTTTACCATTTTCATCAAGGATAGCGTTTTCATTACTTTCAGGACTTAAATCAAAAGCTTGACCTTCGTGCATTAAACGAATTTCATCCAAATCTATATGACTAGAAACAGTTGAATCGTCGCCATTTTCAACTTCATCACGTTTTTTATAGGAAGCATGAGGAGATTGACAATATTGATTCCAATAAGATTCAGCATCATTAAAATTAAGAGGTACTTGAGCAACCCAAGGAACAGAAACAGTAAAGGGTTCTTCAAATTGACCATCAATAGCTTTAGTACCTTTTTTAGGACATGTTAAAGTATAATTATGAGTTCCTTGAGCAGGTAAAAATCGGTGATAACCTAAATCATCAGCACCATCATCCCAACCATGGAAATAGGTCTTTGTATTCATGATATGATTAAAACATGTGTTAACATCTTTACTTTCGCCATTATTATTGACAGCATAATTAACAACCATATCTAAAGCATCAATATTATCAATATGAGTGACTTCACAATCCACCCATTCTTTTTTAGCTTCTGGCCAAAGATCATCTTTAACATAAGCAACATTAATTACTGTTCTTTGATCACGAATAAGTGAATTTAATTGGATAGGTTGCCAAAAGAGGAATTGACGATAACAATAAGGTGAATAAACCTATTCATATATAATGATTATATATATATATATATATAAGTATATATAAAAATAATAATAAAAAGTTAATAAAATGACTTGATAGAGAATAGTATATTTAGTATGATTAATATTTATGTTTGTTATTGAATTTTTTACCAAATGAGTATCATGAACTTTATCTAATAATAAAGCGACAGCATCTTGAAATTCTCTATCAGATTTCCATTTTTCATTTTCAATAACATCAAGTCCATGTGCAATATCTACTGGTACAACTGATAAACCTTCTACTTTAGGTGGTGAAGTAGCAATTTCCTAAATAATAATAATAAAAAGGAATGACAAACAGGTAAATAAAAATTATAATATTGTAAAATATTTATGGTTATGTTTCAAAAATAAATAAATAGTATGTATAAAATACATACATTAAAAACATATAATTCCTTTGTTACTTTTCGAATAGTATTTAAAGTTTTAGTTGCAATTGATTTATCAAAAGGAAAATAATCTAAACAAGCTTTTGCAGCTTCATAAGTTGTTACTTTTTTTCCAGCAATAGCTTCACAAGGATCTGTTTTTATTGTTGTTGTATGATTACTATTTGGTGCAGCATTAACAGTTGATAATAATAAAGTAGTGGCTAAAAATATAGAGGTTACTTTTTTATAATACCCATTTTCGTTATTAACTAATCTCATTTTATTTATGAATTAGTATATAACAATTATATATATATATAAGGAAAGGAAAGGAAAGGGTAGAGAAAAAAAAGTATATATATATAATAAGAAAAGAAAAAAAAAAAAAACTGAAGAGAAAAGAAGAGAGAGAAAAAAGAAAAATAGTAACTAATAATTAAATTTAAAAATAGGTCTTTACCAGAAAATTAATGTTACACTAGTCTTTCCATTTTTAGATAGTGATTTTGAACTCCATCAATTTTTTTGTTAAACTTACTTCACCGCCTCAATATTAATATTAACCTAACCTTTTATTATATGCTTTTTATATTTTCTATTTTTAAATATATATATATATATATATGACTTATTAAATAATTCGTTAAAATGAAAGAGAATGAATAGAAAAAATGAAATAAAGTTACAAAGTAAACAACTTTAATAATATACAAGTAATTAATGAAATTATACATAAACAAATCTAGTCCCAGATCTTAAAATGGTAATTTATTATAATTTTTTATTTTTAATGTGGGTAGATCATTATAATACACCTTGAGAGATGCCTTTAGCAAAAAATTGTGCATTATTATCTAATATTTTGTAATGCATGGATTGAGGTTGGGTTGAAATAGTACCAGGTATGTACTTTGGTCCATAAATAATAGATAACTATATAATCGAAAAAAAAATAATCAATTAATCAACTAACCAATTAATATTTAATGATGATATATCCTTTATTTTTTTTTTCTTTACCTGTCCATGCACATCCTTTGCTAAACCACTTCCTAAAGGTTGGAATTGTAATATTAATTCTGAAGTTTGTACAATTGATTTTATAAAAGTATCTTGTTCAATGTCATCGCTACCTTCTTCATCTACGTGAATTAAACTGATTAATGTGCTATCCATACTTTCTATTAATGTTTTTAATTTTTTAATAAAGATATATATATTATTTGATCCAAATCCATTTGATAATAAAGTGCTAATATCATCTAATATTAATATACATCCTGATTGAATGTATTTTTTTATATGTTGATAAAATACTTTTAATATATTTTCTTCTCCTCCTTGAACGTTATTAGATCCATTTAAGGTATCTGTAGGTGTTGTGGGTGTATTTGCTGTTGGAAAAGGTGTATTTGCGGAATACGGGTTAAGATGTGTCAATCCATCAATAAATATGTATTGTCCTGATTGTTTAAAGCTTGTTAAGTTAGTTCCCTATCAATATATATATATATATATATATAGATATTAATACATATATTAATATTATTAATGCTATAAATACTTGTTATTATTATTATTATATTACCAACTTGCGACTGATTAAAAAATAGTGATTAAATATTTGCGATAAACCAACCAAAATAACACGTCGATCAGTTTTTAAATGATTGCTAGTAAAGTGGTGTATAATAAAGTTTGCATCTGATTTTAAAGTATCTGTAATAACAATATGTGATTTTTTTGGTGGAAGATTATTTGGAAAGTGTAAAGCTGCATTTAAAGTATCATAACCCATTTCTTCAAATAATAATAACAATAAGAAAGTTAAAGTAGAAAAAAAACGAAACTAAAAAAATAAAGGGAAGAAAAAAAAAGAGCTGGATATGAAAAATTAGCATATATTTTAAAAAGACAGTCACTCCGTATTTCAATATTAACATATTTACATATAATCTTTTATATATTACCTTTCTTTTATTATTACCATTGTTATATATTATTATTATTATTATTATTATTATTATTACAATAAGTGTGGCTTTAAATATATTTATATATATTATATTACTATCTTTTTTTATTTAATGTTAAGTACACTATTTTATCTTTAATAAATTAAATAAAAAGTGAGGCGCTGTTTTCCTTTTTTGGTCAAAAATTGAATTTGTGTAACTGATCATTAAACAAAATCTTTTTTTCCTCCTATTTTAAAAATTCTTGATTTACTCTTTTTTTCTTTCTTCTTCTCTTTCCCTTTATTATTATTATTCCTTTATAATACATATACTTATATATATAAATTAAAAAAATGAAAACCAACTTGGTTTTATCATTTTTATTATCTTGTGCCGTAACTCTTATAAATGCACAAGATATTACACCACGATATAAGCAAGGTCAATAGAATTATATATATATGAAAGAAAAAGAATGTCAAAAGAATATAAAAATTAAATGTATATATATTGTATTTTATATTTTTTTTTTTAGGTTGTGAATTGTTAGGAAAAAAGATTTATTGTTTTGGAGGTGCTGCTAGAGACTTAAATTCAGCTACTCCTGATTTTAGCGATTCCTTTTATAATGACCATTACGTTCTTGACTTAACTAACTTTAATACTGATCAAGATGTTAACAAGTTGGTAAATAATTTAAAGCTAAAAACATAGAAATAATAGCACTAAAAAGTTTATTTCTATGGATTATTTTAAAAAAATATGATACTTATTAATTTACATATATGTATATATAGAAATGGGAGGTAGTGCCCCCTCCAGCTAATGGTTATAGTTTAGAACCCAGAGCTGACTTTGCTCACGTTAAAGTATCTGATAATTCTTATGTTATTTTTGGTGGTGCTGGTACTCAAAAAGGTTATAGTAATTCACCTAATATTAAAAACTTAACTTCTATTTATTTTGCTGATTCAAATACTTGGCAAACTATTCCAGCTAGTAATCTTTTACCTCAAAGTCAATTAAACTCTCAATCGTAAGTAATAGTAATTATAATCATATTTAATATAATTTCTTATGATGATGAACATTTTCTTATTTTTTTTTGAATGAATAAATAATAGATTTGGTGCTTCAGCCACTATGGATTCAAACGGAACAGTTTGGTTATTTGGTGGTATTAGTGTAATGATCATATTAGCTATATTAGATAAATAATACGTTTATGAAAGCAAGGTATGTTTTTAATACTTATTCTATTTTATTACATATTTTTATAGCCAAATCCTTCTTTCCCTGCTTTAAATTTAAATGCTACTATTATTAAAATTGTTTCTCAGGTCAGAAGAAAAAAAAAAACACTCATTTTATTTGATAAGTTTCAATTTAATATTTAACATTTTAAATATTTTTATTAACCATTTTAGGATCCAACATGGTCAAACATAAATGTAAACGCAGTAAATCTTAATACTTCAGTTCGTTTTGAAAGTACTTTTCACCATACAGCTTTAGCTATGCCAAATGGTCATATTTACGCTTATGGTGGTAGAATGGATTCTACATCACAAGATTTTAGTAGTATATTTAAAACCCCTACTAATTATCCTAATCCAACTACATTATATAAAGCTAACACTAATTATTATTATATGTATGATTATAATATTCGTAACGTTTCAGGAAATTCAACTCAAGAATTCTTTCCCTCCGATAAAACTTATCCTACTACAAGAGAACTACATACTTTGACTCAAAGTAAGTAACTATAAATTGTATATACACATATACATTAACATGAATCCTTTTTTTTTCTTATAGTATCTAATTCAAATAGCGCCTTATTATTTGGTGGAGCTGTTGGTCTTACTATTGCAGATGATTATTGTTATGTTTTTGATTCAAGCAGTAACTCTTGGAATAAAATCACCTTCCCGACTGGTGGTCCTGGTGCACGGTATGTGAATTAATATAAATATACATACTCATAATTTATTTGCTAATAATTCTATTTATTTTTTTATTATTTTATAAAAAAAAATAACATATATAATTATAGCTATGGTCATTCAGGTAATTTGATTTGTTAATCTTTTTATTTTATTTTATTTTAACTGTATATACGTTATGGATGATTATTCTAATTATTATTATTATTATTAATTATTATTGCTTAGCTATTTCTTATGGAAATGATTCAATATTTATCATGTTCGGTTCTAATCCAAGTGGTGTAATGCAAAGTGATACTTATTTATTAAACACTTCAACTTATACTTGGTATCAACTTTCAAGTCAACAAGATGGTGTTAATCCCGGTATAGGTACTCCAGCAATTATTGGTATTGTAATTGGTTCAATTGCTGCCGTAAGTTTTTAATCATAAGCGTTATCATATATATATATATATATATATAATTATTAATTTATTTACCTTATTTATTTATTTTTTAAAATAAAAGATTGTCATTATAGCTGGTGTAGGTTATTACTTGTATCGCCGTGGTGTATTTAATTCAGGAAATGAACCAACTCAAATCACAGAAATTGTATATAATGATCAATTTGCAAATGATTATGAAAGACCAACAGATGAAAAATTTGTTAATCCTGTTGGATTTGGAGCATATAGAGATAATAATAATAATAATAATCAAAATAATAATAATAATAATTCAACTTCATCACCTTCAGAAGCTTCTTACCCTATGACCGATATGTCAAGAAATTATAATAACAATAATGGATTTAGTACCACTAGTAGTGAAAGTGGTGGCATCAAAGTATTAATGAAACCTACAGAAACAGTTAGTGATGGAGGATTATCTAGCCCAACTACAAGTGATAATTATACTCAATATAGTACTGCAGTAGTAAAGCCATCTGAACCTATAACTATGGAAGAATTAGATAGAAATAATAGAACTAAACCACATGCTCGTTTATCAAGTGAAGACAATAATTCCACCACTGGATTGGTGAAACCAAGTGGTTTTGATTAAAACATATACTTGATCGACAATTAGTCAATCAATCAGTCACTCATTACTCTAAATAATTTATTACTCTATTTAATTATTTTATTTTTATACTCACATTCTTTTTATTTTTCATATAATTATTACTATGTAACTAATAAATAATAGTTTTAACATGTAGATTTTTAAAACAAAAAATAAATAAATAAATATTGATAGTTGATGTTATTCTTTTTTTATTTTAATAAATAATTGCATTTCATTAAAAATGTATACATATCATCAATTTTACACTTTAATTTATTTATAACTTTTCTTTAATTTTAGCCAAATAGCTTTTAAGATCATCTTGGGTTACTTGTTTTTGGGGCCAAACAATACCAAGACCTTCTTCCCTATTTGGTTTACCAATAATATGGAAATGGACATGCTTAACAACCTAAAATATGATGTCGATGATAATTATGATATAAAATAAAATGAATAAATAGTTAAAATTAATTTATCTTTTTTTTTTTTTACTTGATGAGCCATAGCACCATTATTCTAATCATCGAAAAATAAATAAAAATAGATTAGTAAATAAAATATAAACAAGTATTTATATATATATATATATATATATATATGATTCATTACTTGTAAGAGATTGTATTGTTCAAATCCACTGGCAACGGCAATTTTTTTAGCTAAAGGTAAGATATCAGCAAGATAATCTTCAGGAATTTGATGGAAAAATTCACCATGGTCTATTATTATTATACGGAAATAGTTTTTTTTCATTAGTAAAAAAAAAAAAAATGTTTTCGATAATGTTTTATGTATACTAACGTTTAGGAATAACGAGCTATATAAATATATATAAATGCGAGATGAAAATAAAAATAGCTGATTAGCCTAATCTTTTATCCAATTTCCTTTTTTACTAAGTTTATTTATTCATTTTTTCTTCTGGTGCAACTTATCTCACGCGTTAAAAAAAAACAGAATATGTAAACTTACAGCATGACCTTCACTCAAAGGATTGATATCGAGAAAAGCATAACTAGTAGTATAATAATAATAATAATATATATTTTGTTAAAATAAAAGGTAGTACTATTATTTATAAATAGTATTTTTTTAATAATACTATTTAATATTTAATATACATGTATATTATTACCTCTTATCGGTTTCAGCAATCTTGTAGGAAGGTATATCACCTCTAAATAATTGTGAAAATACAATACATAAATAGATTATTTTACATATTACGTATATATATATATATATATATATATATATATATGTTTCATTTTTATTAGCTTACTTGATAATTTTACAGAAAATACAGTTTCCATCAGTATGATGTTGAGCCATGATTTATTATATAAATATTTAAAGTAAATAGAAAGAAAAAAAGGAAAAGAAAGAAAAAAGAAAAATAAAAAAAACGCCAACTTTTATAAAGAGAATGGTAGACGTAAAATAAAATAAAAAAACGGAGTTTGAAATCAAATCTAGATTTTTATCTCTATTTCTTGCTTTTTCATTTTTCTTTCTCTTTTCACTTAATTTTTTTTCTTCTTCCTGAACTTAAAAAAAATACTACTTTTTATTTTATGGTTAAAATATGGATTTTGCTTCAGCCCCATTACAATCACTACTTTATGGAAATGCAGATGCTTTTCAATTAAATACATATATTGAACAACTTTATGAACAATTTAAAATCACTACTAATGAACAAGATCGGTTTGGCACTTTACAGATCTTATTTCCAATTCTTCAAGCTCATCATGATCAATTACCTACACAGCAAGAAAAAGAATTATATTTAAAAAAAATATTACAGCCTATAATATTATTTACACTTGGACATGATTCTATGGTATCAACTGAGAGCGCTACTCTTGTAGCTAAAGCTGCTGCTCATTATACTTTAGTATCTATTACTTCTTTTTATAATAAAAACAATAATAGTAATAAAAAAATGGATCAACAACAAAATAAAATAGATGCTTTAGAAGATACTTTTGATGAACCACCTACAATAGAAACAACAGAAGCAAAAGTAGTAGAAAATTTAAAACCTGAAGAAGGATTTGGATATACATTATTAAAAACCTTAATTGGTCATTTGGTATTATTAATAGATATTGAACCTGATTTTGTAGATCTTAAACCACTTGTGTTTATTAATGATCATACTAAAAAAGATGATGGCGGTGGAAGTCATGATCTATGGTTAGATATTAAAAATTTTGTGGATAAATTGGAACAAAAATGTCAACGTAGATATAAAATGCGTTTATCTATGTTACAAGTTGAAGAAGACGATGATGATGATAATAGTAATTATGATAATCAGCTTGAAAAAGAAGATAATAATAATAATAGTAATGATGATGATGATGATGATGATGGTGAAAGTATAGTTAGTGGTATGTCTTTAAATACAATGACAACAACTGCTGGTAAAATGACTTTATCTGATTTTACAGCTATGGAACTTTTAGACATGGAATATAGTTTAGATATAATTACTCGATTTGTCCAAGAAATATTAGAATGTTATTATGAGCTACAACAACAACAGCATAAAGATTCAGAAATGATAAATGATAATAATAATAATAATAATAATAATAATAATAATGATGATGATGGTGATCATAATCAACTTTTAAATTCTTGGATTCACTTAATTATGGTATTTTCTATTGCTATGTTATCTTGTACAAATAGATCAGTTCGTTTAAAATTTGTAAATGATATTTTACCAACTGTACTTCATTGGCAAAAAAAAGTTTATAAGGATGATATTGTATTTAAGGATACTTGTCAGGTAAAAATAATAATAATAATGAAAATCAATTATAAAAAGAAAGAATATATTTGATATATTTTTATTGAAAATATATTTTTTAAGTATAACATGATATATTTGGATATATAAATACGAATGGATTTTTTATATAAAATAGATGATTTGGAAAAGAACTTTACAAATTTATGGTTTACCAGCTACAAATTTGATGAGAACAGAAACATATGGTTTAATTGCTAAATACTTTGATACCTATTTTGGATTGGATTACAACGTTCATGAAACACCTACTGTTTATTTAGATCTTCGTTATAAAAATGAATTTTTTGCAATGTTACAGGTACATGCAAATATTTTTTAAAAAAAATAACAAAGAAAAATTATACCTGATATTCATATGGTGGACTAAGTTAGATTGTGTTTATTATTATTAGAGTGGATTACAAAGTGATGATGCTCTAGCACGAAAATATACATCATTTATATTAAAAAGAGTCATTGATTATTGTAACAAATATCCTCAAACCATTAAAAAAGACGGTGATCAAAAACAATCTTGGACAAAATATTTTGAATGGAAATCAGATATGGCAGAAGAGTATACAAATTTATGGGATGATTGGTTTTTATTGTATGAAATCATGCATGAAAATGTTCTTCATTTAGTACAACCAGTTTTATCTCGCTTTGAATCTTTATTAAGCTATGAACCTCATTTGGATGCAAGTTGGTGGACACTTATACTTCATCGTGGATTTAATAATGAGACACTTGTTATTCAAAAAGAAATTTGGGAATATATATTTGCTCGTGAAAATGTAGATACATTAAATAAACTTGGATCACAACAAAACTTTTTCTTTGGTGCCTTTTTAAAAACAATTGATAGCACAAACCTTTATTCAGTACCAACTCAAGGTACTTTGGTTAGTCCTTTTGGTGAACATTTAAAATCATTCATTACTAAGATTGTAGGAGCTATTAAACATCAAGACGTAAAGGTAAAAAATATAAATATAAATATATATATATGATAAATAATGAAAATAATTTAAAAAGCGTATATATATATATATTAGTTTTAAAATTAGTTTATATTGTATTTTTATTATTTAAATAAATTAGAAACAATTTTTACAACAAATGATTCATCGTTTAGCTCATGTTATCAATAGTCATATTATGATTTTATATATAATGGAAGGTTTAGCTGAATGCGAACCATGTGTGAGTTGGAAAAAAGAAGAACTCAAGTCATTGCGCTACTTGGTAGATCGTCATCGTCACTTCAAGTAAGTTTTCTTATTATTACTATTATTATATATGTGTATATTATTATTTAATAGTATAAATCAATTATCTAAATATTTTACTTTATATGCATATACTTTTTAGTACTCCTAATCGTAAAACTTTTATTAGAAAGCTTGGAATAATCTGCTTTCAGCGTTTTGCTGATCCTTCACAAATTTCATTTTCTGATGTTGCAAAGTAAGATAAAAATAAAATAATTTTAATGAAGTAAAATTATATTAGTAATATATATATATATATATATATGTAAAAAGCTAATAATAATAATAATTAATACTTTTTTATTTAGGACTGTTTCATCCCTTTTTACTGATTATCCTATCACAACAATATCGCATGAATATAAATCCATTAAAACTTGGTTAAAAGAAAAAGTGGCAAAAGAAAAGGTAATTCAATATCTAATGATTGGAAACTTTAATTGTATTTTTTTTTTTTATCTTATTCTATTTTTTTTATCGTTTTAGGATCTTGGAGATATAATATCAAACTTAAAAGACAGAATTAATACATTTATTCGCGATGATTTAGCTGATGGTAATCATATTGCATTAAAGAAAAAACTTTTTCTAATCATTTGACTCGTTCTTTTTTTTTTAGATGTTCCTGTTGGTATTTTAAGAAATCAATCTAATGTATTAGCAAGATCAACTTTATTTTTAATTAGTAATGATGATGGTAGTATAAAACCTGAAAATCTTGAAACATTATACTCTGAATGTTTCGAAAAACTTCAAGATCAATCTACGTATGTAAAAACATATATACATATATACAAATTAATTTTTGTTGAATTTTGTATTGATAATTTTTTTAATTTCAAATTTTTTTATTAGCTCATTATGGACATTTAACCGTCTTCTTATATTGTTTGTCTCATTATGGGAAACCATTGAACCATGTTTCGAATCAAAATTAAGTAAGAATATTATTTACTACCCTTTTTATATTTATTTTATATTGCTTTTTTGCTAATTTTTTCTTGATTTATATATTCTATTTATTTTATTTTATTTTATTTTGATTTATTGTAGACCTTACTCTCTTAATGAATGGAGGCGATTTATCATTCTATCAAGATATTTTGAAACGTGTTGAAAGTCAGCTTATGGATGATGGATCACCTATTGTAACAGGTAATATTAAATATAAAAAGAAAAATTGTATAGATGTAATGTAAATATATAAATAACTCTACTTAACTATAATATAGATGAATATTTAATGGAATTGCTTATTGTGGTATTACAACGTATTCTTTCTAATACAACTAATGCTGATGATTCATTAAGAAACCAAAAATTAAAAGATTATCAATCTTGTGTAATAAAATCACTTTTCAATAAGAGTAAAGGTAAAACTAATTTTTGGTTATTATTATAATTATTATTATTTTGTACAATATTCATTAATATATACATTTTATTTATATATTTTATTTTTAATTTTAATATAGAAAAAAGTGCGAATAAGGAACTATCCAAGTTTACCAATCTTTGTTTACTTCGTTTGACATATCAATTGGCTGTTGAATGGAATATAAATGATTTGGAAATAATAGCATCTGATATGAAAAATATAATAGATTTATCAATTAATCGTGTACCTGAACTTGTTAAAGTACGACAATGGGGAGATACGATAGCTAATTTCATTCGATATAAATGGGACTGTTTGGAAAGTTTAGTTTATTTTATTAAAAAGGTGATTATACATAAAGATCATTTATTAATGTATATATTTTTAAATTTAATATGCATATATGGTTTATTTAATTAATCACTTTTTTTTTTACTTTTTAAATAGAAAATGAAATCAGGATCAATTATTAAAATATTTGATCCAAAACAGTTATATCAAATAGCAGTAGAGCAATTAGAATGTGCATCTGATATATGTGCAGATTCTATTATTAATTGTATATCAGCTATACTAAGTTTATCATGGGAAAAACATGCTGATTTAGTCATGTCTTCAGTAGATTATACAATTTCTGTTCTAAAAGAGTATATCAACAGTTCAAAGGTTTTCCCTGTATTGATGCAAGCTTTAATCCGTATGGTATTTCAACCTAATTTATTATCTGAACCTACATTAAATCAAGATGATGGACCATTAAGAAAAGTAAATATTTATATATATATATATATATATATATATATATATATATAAATATGTATATATATCAAAATTGTTAAATGACCACTCTTTTTTTTTTTACAACTATTGAAGGCTGTAAAAACGATTCTTGAAATAGGAGAATGGAAACCTTTTATAGTTGGAGATGCTGTAGATTTATTACATTCTTTTTGGTCAACTTATACACCTAAAGCTATTGATTCAATGATATTATATACAAAAGAAATTGCAACATTTTTAACATTTGGTCCTCCACGTGATCGTGAAGATCAAAAGATAGACCTTTCTACAATGATAAAATTGCAACATAATGATGTCCTTGAATTAGCCAAAGGGTAATGAATTAATAAAATATAAAATAATAGCAATAATAATAAAAGAAAAAGAAAGAGAGAGAGAATGAATAATTGACTATTCTTTTTATCTTTATTTTTTAAATATTATCTAGAACTGCAGAAATGACATTTAATCAAAATGACTACTACGTGCGAGTTTTAATGAATGATTTAGTGTTGAGATTAGATGGTACCAATCCAAAACATATTGAATTTGCTTATAGTCTTATGAAGGAATTAATAGATATAAATGATAAACCTGAATTATATATTGGGGTATTTACTAATACACCTGTACACCGATTCAAGGTAAAGTATATATTTATAGAAGACACCCAAAATATATAAAATATAATTACTTATTTTTTTTTCCCTCACTAAATATACTTAAATTAATAGATGCGATCTTGGTGTACTATTATCTTGTTAAGTCGATTTATAAAAGATGAACATGTAAAAGAATATTTAGAACGTATTTTCCAATTGATGCAAAAGGAAACCAATGTGTCTGTTAGATCATATATGGAGGTATATATTTATAATATCATTCTTTCTAAATATCATATAAGATTAATACTGATTTTTTTACTTTTTATTATATATATATAAATATATTATAGTGGACTGTAGTTCGATTGTTTTTACAACATCCAGATTATATTACTATTTTATATGAACAATTAGGAAAACTAACAGCAAAACCTTCATATATCATTTCGGTAATGACTGTCACATTTTGTTTAGGTGATAAAATTGATGATAAAATAGCTAGTAATTATTTTGAAAAGGTAAAAAAAAAAAAAAAAAAAAAAAAAAAGATTATATGTTATATATTCATTAAAATATGTATATTTTATCTGTAGCTATTTCCACTTTTGACTCCTTGGTTAATACCTAATCACTTTAATATTCGATTATATGCTTACTGTGCTTGGGAAAGAAATTGGAGAGCTTGCAAGCAACGGTAAAAAAAAAAAATTACATATAATATAAATTGAAAAAGTATTTTTTTTTTTTTTTTCACAAGTTAATCTTTTATATTTTTTATTATTATTTTTATTTTAACGATTAGTGGTTTCAATATAAAATTGGAAGAAAACCCTTATGTACAAGCAATTAATACATATATGTTACAAAGTCCTGATTGTAAGAAAATGTTTGATAAAGCTAAAGCCCATTATTATATGACTCATTTTGATCCTATGGATGATTATAATCTTGAATTTATTTTCCGTGAAAATTTACATATATTTGATGTGGCAGAAGATGAACGTATAGGATCTGTAAGTCATTCATAAATATATACAATCTAAAAAAAAAAAGCATATATATATATATATATAAGGAAGCATTATTCATTTATTATTTATATTCACATATTACTACTGTAGAGAGCATTCATGCGTGTAAATTCCACAGCAGTTTCTAGTTGCCCATTTACTAGTTCAAATAAACTATACCAATATAAATCTTGTAATCCTGCTGAAGAAATAAATACAATTGAGCAAAAACAAGAAGAAGAAAAAAGTAAAGAAAAAATGAATTCTGTTGATGACTCTTATCAAAAGAAAATAACACCTTGGGAAATGATGTTACAAACTGATATTGATTTAACTAAAACCTTATTAAAAGAAAAGGTAATATATATATATTTAATGATTAAAAGTTTTAATTGTACATATGCTATTTATTTATTTATTTATTTTTTGTTAATGATTTATAGCGCAGAAGAAATGATTTAATTGTTGTAGCCACTTTAGTAGATAGAATACCAAATATTGCAGGTATATATATATATATAAGTATATGGCCTAGAATCATACATTAATATGCATATATACTTTTATTTAATAGGATTATGTAGAACTTGTGAAATTTTTAATGCTTCTCAATTGGTTGTTAATGATATGTCGGTAATTATATATATTAATATACGCAAAAAAAAAATAAAAATAAAAATAAAAAATAAAAATAAAAATGATTATTTAAAATAATGTTAAATATTTTATGAAAATGGGATTTTGATTATTATTGTTATTATTATGATTATAGGTTAAAGATGATCCATCTTTTACAACAATTAGTGTTTCTTCAGAAGTAAGTATAAAATAAAAAAAAAAAAATATAAATGTATTTTTAACTAATTGAAACTTATCATCCTTGATTTTAATTATTTGGCCATTTTTTTTAGAATTGGATGCCATTAGTCGAAGTTCAAATACCAGAGATACCAGATTATTTAAAAAGGAAAAAGGAAGAAGGATATATTATATGTGGATTAGAACAAACAACAAATAGTGTTAAACTGGGCGAATATGATTTTCCTGAAAAATGCGTTTTATTACTTGGTAAAGAACGTGAAGGTATTCCACCTGATTTATTACAATTATTGGATCAAACTATCGAAATTCCTCAATATGGACTCATTAGATCTCTTAATGTTCATGTTAGTGGAGCTATATGTATGTTTGAATATACCAAACAAATGAAATGGAGACAACAACAATCATTAACTTAATCAATATATATATATATATATATATATATATATATATATAAATGCAACTATTCAATATTAGATGCAATAAAAAATAAACAATAAAAGGAAAAAGAAAAAAAAAGTAAAATCATATTAATAAAATTAGATTTTAATATCATATAATCCTAATAAATATTTTATAATTAAAATTAATAAATTTTTAAGTACTAATTGCATATTAGATTACTGTAATAGATCAGCAAAATAATCCTCATATTCTTCCTCTATTGTCTTTTCTTCATTTTCTTTTAAAGGTTTACTCCAAACGGATGAACCTGATTCTTCTATTTTTTATATGTTAAAAAAGAAAATGGCATTAATATCTTTCCTTTTTCCTTTTTTTTTAACATGTGTGTATATTACCTTGATCTTCCTTAGATCCATCGCCATCATCTTCATTATTGGTATCACTAGTTTTTCTCTTTTTTCTACTTTTTGATGAAGATAGAGTACTACTAGTATTATTATTATTATCTTTATTATCTGAATCATGATCGGAATTATTATAATCATCATTAATTAAATCAGAAAAATCGTCTTCATCTACATTATCATGTTGTTGTCGAGTTCTTTTTTTATTTTTATTTTCTCGTTTTGCGATTCGTTTTTGAGTTTTATAATTAAGTTTATAAGAACAATCCTTACATAATCGTACTTTTACTAATTCATTTTTTTTAATATCATCTTCAAAATAAGCGAAATTGACTTCCCAACTTGTTAATTTTTCAGTATTTTCACAACGTGTTGAAGCACATATAAATTGTCCTTTCCCAATAAAAACTTCGTTTTCAGTTCTCCATCGTAATGCTATTTTCCCTTGTTTATAATAACTTAAATCACATAACGCGTATTCTTTAAATAATTGGTCATAATACTTTTTGGCGATACGTTCTTCCCATGTTAATTCAACCTTATCTTCGTTATCAAATGTTTGAATAAACCTAATATACATACATATAAATGAATATATATAAGTATATTTAATACATGCTTATTTGTTGTTTGTCTTTTTCTTATATTTTCTTTGTTTTTTTTTTTTTTACAACAAACCTATGATGTTTTCGAAGTATATCATGTTCTGGATTATAACTTTGTTCTTTTGGTTTATTCACTTTACCATAATAACGTGCATAATCTTGAACTAATTTTTTATGCCTTGTATACTAAAATAATAATATATATTTATTAGATCATAATAATAAAAATAATTCAACTTATAAATCTATTATCTTTTTTTACTTTATGTTTCTTTTGTACTGTTATTTTTATTTTGAAAACTTAACTTACTGCATCAACGCCATTAAGCTCTTTACGAAATACAAACTCTTTCATATGAATATTATTTTTAATCAAAAAGAGAGAAAAAGAAAAAGACGGAGTTTTAATTCCAGTTCTTTCAAATTTTTTCCAGACAATAGAATGATTGAATTTTAAAAATTCAACCCCTATTTCGCTGCTATCGGAGTTTGATTTCAATTTTTAAACTTCTCTTTTTCCTTCTGGTGCAATTTTTTTTACCTCCTCCTCTTTTAACTTGTAGACTTTATTACTATTATTATTATCATTACTCATTTTAAATAGTTTTATATATTTGTTTTTTCCTTTTATTTATATTATATTGTATTTTCTTTTTTTATTATTATTATAAAAAATATGACTTCTTCTTTAAGAGATCAAGTGAATGATTTATTAGCAGAATATTTACAAACAACACAAAAATATTTTCAGTCTTTAATAAATGTAACAGAAAACAATACAGTAGAACGTGAAAATAGTTCAGAACAATATATAAAAGAATTAATTAAAGTAGATGCACGATTACAAAAAGCCGTTAATGAAAGTATGTTATAATAATGTATTATTATCATCAACAACAAATATAAATAACTCTTATTTATTAATAAATATCCTTATTGCTATTTTTTTTTTTTTTTAGTTGGAGAACACCAAGCAAGACAACAACAAATAATAAAAGTACAAGAAGATATAGAACTTTATCATAACACATTAATATCTATGGTAGAAAAACTTGATTCAGCTAATCAAGAGTTAGATCAATTATTAAATGTTGGTAAAAAAGAACTTAAAGCTACACAATATGCAACTGAAGGTAATAATACAAATATATATATATATTTATATATATATATATATTCTATTGATATTTTAAAAAATGTACTTATATATATATATTAGCCAATATACAATTTAATAATGTGTTATCATATGCATCAAAGTTATCTAAATATACCTCAGCACCTCCTAATTTCGATTTAATGAATCGTGAAGTTAAAGTTGATTTTGAAAAACCATATCCTGATGAAGAACGTATGAGACGTGGATTACTTTATTGGCAACACTCTACACAACCTATTCCAGAAGATAAATGTAAAATCAATATCAATTAAAAGATAAAGAAAAAAAGAAGCATAAAAAAGGACTATTATTAATAAAAATATGATTTCTTTTTTTTTTTTTTTTAGTTGAAAGTTCAGATAATGAAAGTGCATCAGAAGAAGAAAAAGAAGTTGAAAAGGAAAAAACAACAACTAAACCTGAAGAAGATGGCCAAGCTCTTTCTTGGATTTTAGATTTAAATCCTTAATATATCAAGTTTTTTTATTTATATTATTATTATATAATTACTTGTAGATAAATATGTACAAACACGCGTTAAAAAAAATCATTACATTAACAAAATAATTTCATGGATCATGGAGCTATAAGAAAAAAAAAACCATTAAAAAATAAAAAATAAGAGAAAAGTGAATTTATAAATAGAATATATATAAATGTATTTTTATTTGTTGTTTTATACTTAATATTTTTTTTCTTTTTGGAAGATTAGGATCATTTGCATAAACTAATTTTTTTTTTGTTTAAATCATATGAACTATATATTTAAATTTATTAGATTGAAGGAGGTCATTTCCCTAAAAAGGAAAAACAAGGTATAGGTTTTATCCCTAATTTGAATTTTTCTCCTCAACTAAAAAAAAAAACTCTGGGCATACACATGGGATCAATGATCATTATTATTATTATTTTTTTGATTTGGTTTTTTTTATTATTATGATTATTGTGAAGTAATAATAAAAGGAGTAAATATTAAAAATAAAAAAGATATTGTAAAGAAATATAAATACTATATATATATATATAAATGATAAAATTCATAAAAAAAAAGAAATAAGATTACTATTATCTAATATTTTTTTTATAAAAATATAGGAAAATGCATTAATGATGACAAATTAGTTAGTAGTAGTACGTTGTTGAGTTTTTTTTTATTATTATTATTAAATAATTTATAAGATAAGAGCAGCGGCGGCAACACCAGCACCAACCATACCAGCAATACCAGCCTTTAAGGAACCAGCACCTGATTTTCCATTTTGACTGCTAGTGCTATTACCAGAAGAAGTAGAGCTAGCTTGGGCACCAGAGTTAGTACCAGATGGAAGGTTATCGAAATTAATAGAAGTAGCGTTAAGACCGCCAGTACCAGGAGCTTGACCAATAATAGTGAAGTATGGAGAGTAAGAATCACCTAAATCAGTTTTGAAAACGAGAGAATCTAGAAAGTAGAAGAAAAAAAGTTAATTATATATTCTTTTTTAAATACCCGACCGAAACAATCAAAAAAAAAAAAAGACTAAATGGAAAAACTTTTTTTCTCATCTTTTTTTTTTTATAATAATCAGTAATATTAATAATAAATAAATAAATAATAATAATACTTACAAGCAGGTTTAGTTTCAACGTTCTTGGGGATGTTCCAGTTATAAACACCGTTAGAATCAATAGGAACGAAAGTATCAACAAGAAGATATTGTTGTAAGTTGGTTGATTCACCACCCATTAATACAATAGCCTTGATGGTTTTAAGAGAAGGATTGTTGACAGTATATTTAACAACTACGGTGCTAGGGGCACTGAGAACAGCCTATATGGATTATAAATAAAATTTAGTTAGGTTTGATTGATTTATTTAGTTGTTTGTTTATTCATTAATATATAAAAATGTTTAAATTTTATTTTATCATTAGTTGTTTTTTAAATAAATTTTAAACTTACACCTTGTCCAGGGGAGTTAATAGCAAGAGGGCTATTAGTAGCATTTTGAGCGAAAACGCTAGAAATAGTAACTAATAATAAAGTAGAAATAGTAGAGAACTTCATTTTTTTTTTTATTAAATTAAAACGAGATATAAAAAAAAGGATAAAGAATAATAAAGAAAAAAGAAGAAGAAAAAAGAAAAAAAAATGAAAATGAATTTTTTTTTTGCCCTTTTTATATCAATCCTTGGAGGGAGATGATTAAAAAAAACCTACTTTCTATTTTTCTTATTGGTGTAACAGTATCTTAAGAATATAATGACAACTACTCCGATTTTTATTTTTACTTTTTTTTTAAAAAAATAGGGAAAAGGAAATGAATAATTATTTTTATTTATTAATGATTTATGTACAATATTATATTTATGTATAAATAAATCATATTTAAATATATATTATTATTTTGATCTTTTATATTATTGTATTTTTTTGGATTTTTATACTAAAAGTATGTATGATCTTTTTATTTTATATACATTATATAATCTTACAATATATTTATAAATTTATAATTTACATCTCTCTTTTTATTTAACGAATAGTGTAACCAAAATTCACGTTTTTTTAAATGAGGTGAATATTCAATGTCCGTCAAGATTATTGTTTAACATTTTTATACTCATGTCCTTTTTAAAATAAATTTAAATTATATCTTTTTAATCCCCGATTAAGATATATTAGTACATATTGAAACATATTAAGAATGTAGAAATTACTCGATTTTACTAAACATAGAATTTAATAATAATTCGTGATTTATTATAACGCGCACTCATATAAACATAACAACCTCTTTTTTCTTTTTATATTTACATCATCATTATAATGTGCTTCTTATTTTTAATCAAAACAAACAAACAATGAAAAAATCATTATTATTAATAATAATTAAAAAAAAAAAAGTTACTTCTTATTAAATATTTATTACAACTTTATATATAATTATTATTATTATTATTATTATTATTATAGATGATGATAATAATGCCAATGATAATGATAATGATGATGTGAATGATAGTATGAATGATACTAAATGATAATAATAAGTTTTTTAAGTATAGAAATATTAAATTCAATAATTATGTAACCTATTTAAATAATAATAATAATGATAATAATAAAATAATAATAAATGATCAGTTTTTGCTTTTTAAGTTGATTAAATCATTATACTGTTATATTAAAAAAAATTAAAAAATAACCAAGTATACACCTCATTTTAAACCTAGAACAAAATAAATACTTTGTGGAGAATGCTGGATTTTAAAATAATAAAAAAACAGACCACTTTGGTCATTATAAAATCCTTTTTCCCCTGAACATTTTGTGTATATAATAGTCTCTTTTGACATTCATCCATTCTTTTCTTTTCTCTTTTTCTTTTTTTTTCTTTTTCTTTAGTTCTTTTTATTTTATATACTTATTGTATTAATCTTTTTAACTTATTGAATAACTATAATATAATTTTTTTCCATCTTTTTTGAAGGAGGAATTTATTATTGTTTTCTAATATTTAATTTAATCATCTTTTTTTTTATTATTTACTAAAGAAAAAAAAAAAAGAAAAGCTCCTTTTTTTTTTTTATTCTTTTTATTAAAAAAAAGATATATATATATATATATATATATATATATATATATAATGGATTCAACATCATTAAAAAATGTGTAAGTAAAATAAATTATAATAATAATGATAATAATCAAAATAATAAATTAATATATATATATATATATATCTATTTATTATATAGTGATTCCAATTTAGAAGATAAAGATTTTCAAACGTCAATATTAGGTAACAAAAAAAAAAAAAAAATTCCTATATATTAATTCATGCCACTGCGGTATTTTAAATATCAATTTTTTTCTTTTTTATTGTATTGGACTACCATTTTTTTTTTTTTTTTTTCCCTTGCTTACCTTTTTCATTTTTACCTTTCACCCTCTCTTTCCCTTTTATTATTATTATTATTATTATTAATCATATTATTATATTCCTATTTAACTTTATAAAGGTACAAAATCACCTACACCTTCTAAAAAAACAAATAATTCATCTACAACATATCAGTTATATCCAAATTGGAATATTTCAGATGCACCCTTATGTATATCGGAAATAGAAGCTATTTTTATCACTTTTGAAAAATATTATGGATTCCAACATGATAATGTTAGAAATATGTTTGATCATTTACTCACTTTATTAGATTCACGTGCTGCACGTATGAATCCACAACAAGCTTTATGGTCTTTACATGCTGATTATATTGGAGGTGAACACGCTAATTATCGCACTTGGTACTTTGTTTCTCAGTTAGATTTAGATACTTCTTTACAAGGCAAATCACAATCAAAGGCTTCTAATCAATTTATGGAACAAGCTAAACAAGAATGGCAAGAATATATGACCTCTATGTCTGATTTTGATCGTATTTCTCAATTAGCTTTATATTTATTAATTTGGGGTGAAGCAAGTACTTTACGTTATATGCCTGAATTGATTTGTTTTCTTTTTAAATTAGCAGATGATCGTCGTTTAAGTCTTAAAAAATCAACCAATGCTATCCCTCCTCCAGATAGCTTTTTAACTGATATTATCACTCCTCTTTATCAATTTTCTCGTGATCAATCTTATCAAATGGTGAACGGTCAATGTGTTAGAAAAGAAAAAGATCATAATAATATCATTGGTTATGATGATATGAATCAATTATTTTGGAATAGAAGAGCTATGTCTAATTTGGTTTTATCTGATGGTGTTACTTTATTAAAAAATATCCCTCCTTCTCAAAGATATGAAGCTTTACCTTTTGTAGATTGGTCGTCTGGTTTTAAAAAGACTTTTTATGAATCAAGATCTTCTTTACATTTATTTACTAATTTTTCTCGTTTTTGGATTATTCACATTTCTACCTTTTGGTACTTTATGGCTGCTAATATGGATTTTGTATATATTGATAATCATGGAAAAACTTATCCTTTACCTGTTAAATTATCCGTTGTAGCTCTTGGTGGCCATATTTCAGTTCTTTTTATGTTAGTCTCGACTATTATGGAATTTAGATATTTACCTTCTTTATATCACATCAATAGAATCTTATTAACAAGAATCATCATTTTATTAATACTTGCTGCTGCTCATGTAGGTGCTTCCTTTTATGTTATTTATTTTGATCACGCTAGTTGGATTGCTACTATCGTTGCTTCTTGTCAATTGGGTATTGGGGCTATAATAACCATTATTTTTTCCATCATCCCTCCTTCGCGATTATTTAGATTTGGCAATCAAATTCATCTTGCCACGCATGCTTTTACTGCCAATTTCCCTGCCATGTCCACCGAAGATAGATTCTTATCCATTTTACTTTGGTTCTGTATCTTTGCTTGTAAATTTATTGAAACTTATTTCTTCCAAGCTCTATCCTTCCGCGATGCTATTTCTACCATGGCTACTTTGGAATTAACTAATTGTCATGCTGATCCTTTATTAGGATCTTGGTTTTGTCCTATGATGCCCATTTTAGCTACCATCCTTATGTTTACAGTGGAATTGACTCTTTTCTTTTTAGATACCTATTTATGGTATGTTATTTGGAATACTGTCTTTTCTGTTTCTCAAGCTATGCGTTTAGGTATCTCCATTATGACTTCTTGGAAAAGAATGTTTGCTCGTTTACCTGATAATATGTATGCCAAAATCACTTCCACACGTGAATTATCCACTAGCTATTTAAGAAAAATGGCTTGTTCTCAAATGTGGAATGCTATTGTGATTTCTATGTATCGTGAACATTTATTATCTATTAATAATTTACAATGGTTAATGTATAAAGTATATAATAAATCTGAGGATTTTGATGATGATATCATTACAACTAATAATAATCATAATAATGATAATGAATCAACCACAGGAACTACAGCCTCAGCATCTAATCGTGGTTTAGCTAAACCTGCCATTTTTGATATTAATAACAAATTAAAAAGACAAGATTGTTTCCCCGAACATTCTGAAGCTGAACGACGTCTTTCATTCTTTGCTCAAAGTTTATCATCTGATATCCCTACTCCTTATTCTGTTCAACAAATGCCTACTTTCACTGTATTTACTCCTCATTATTCCGAAAAGGTACTTTTATCTTTGCGTGAAATCATTAGGGAAGAAGATTCATCCTCTCGTGTTACTTTATTGGAATATCTTAAAAGATTACATCCTGCTGAATGGGACCACTTTGTTAAAGACACTAAATTTATTGCTGAAGAAGGTAAGTCTCTGAGTTAAAAAAAAAAAAAAAAAAAGAGAAAAAATAAATACTAATTTCCTTTTTTTTAATTTTTATATATAGAATTAATGGAAGCTAGTATTCATCAACAACAATCACCTTTACCTAATCAAGATGGAAGAAGAATGTCAACATTTGGAGTACCAACAGCAAATGATAAAGATGATTTACCATTTTATTGCATTGGATTTAAATCTTCAGCTCCCGAATATACTTTAAGAACTAGAGTATGGGCTTCTTTAAGAGCACAGACTTTATATCGTACAATTGCTGGCTTTATGAATTATTCAAGAGCACTTAAAATTCTTCACCGTATTGAACACCCTGAATTATCCGATTTGGAAATGAAAGATGATGTTCAACATATGGAAGCTACTGAAGCTCATTTGGATCAATTGGCTCAACATAAATTCAGATTTTTAGTAGCAATGCAACGATATGCTAAATTCAATGAAGAAGAAAATGAAAATTGTGAATATCTTTTAACTGAATTTCCTCATTTGCAAATTGCTTATATTGAAGAAGAAATGCCTCCTGTTGATAAAGAATCTAATATTAAACCTGAACCTATTTATTACTCTGCTTTGATTGATGGATCTTGCCCCATTTTACCAAATAAAAAACGTCAACCACGTTGCCGTATCAGACTTCCTGGTAACCCTATTCTTGGTGATGGTAAATCAGATAATCAAAATCATGCTATTATTTTCTCTCGTGGTGAATATTTACAATTAGTAGATGCCAATCAAGATAATTATTTGGAAGAATGTCTCAAGATTAGAAGTATTTTCCGTGAATTTGAAAATGATAATTATGATGTAAATAATGATGATGATCCTTCTGCAGCTTATGCTTCTAAAACTCTTGCAAGCTTTTATAAATTAAACAACTCATCAAAACCTTCACCTCCTCCAGTAGCTATTGTTGGTGCAAGAGAATACATTTTTAGTGAAAATGTTGGTGTATTAGGTGATATTGCAGCTGGTAAAGAACAAACTTTTGGTACTTTAACACAACGAATCATGGCTAAAACAGGTGGAAGATTACATTATGGTCATCCTGACTTCTTAAATGCTGTGTTTATGACAACTCGTGGTGGTGTTAGTAAAGCCCAACGTGGATTACATTTAAATGAAGATATTTATGCTGGCATGAATGCTATTTCACGTGGTGGTAGAATTAAACACACAGAATACTTGCAATGTGGTAAAGGTAGAGATCTTGGATTTTGTTCTATTCTTAATTTCACAACAAAAATTGGTACTGGTATGGGTGAACAATTACTTTCAAGAGAATACTATTATTTAGGAACCCAATTACCTGTTGATCGCTTCTTAACCTTCTTTTATGCTCATCCTGGTTTTCATATGAATAACATCATGATCATTTTTGCTGTTCAAATCTTTTTATTCTGTATGATGGTTGTTGGTACTATGTCTATTTCTGTTCCTCAATGTACTTCTTTAGAAGATCAAGAACTTTATCAATGTATGAATTCAACACCTGTTTATGATTGGCTTAAAAGATGCATCATGTCCATTTTTATGGTTTTATTCATTTCATTCTTACCATTATTCTTACAAGAATTATCTGAAAAGGGTACTAAGCGTAGTTTATTAAGATTAACTAAGCAACTCATTTCTTTATCACCATTCTTCGAAGTATTTGTTACTCAAATTTATGCTAATGCAGTTTTATCCAATCTTAGCTTTGGTGGTGCTCGTTATATTGCTACTGGTCGCGGTTTTGCTACTTCAAGATTATCCTTTAATGTATTATTTTCAAGATTTGCTAATCCAAGTATTTACTTTGGTGCACGTACAATGTTTATGCTATTACTTGTATCATTAACTATATGGATTCCTCATTTAATTTATTTCTGGGCAACTGTTTCATCATTAGTTATTTCACCATTCCTCTTTAATCCACATCAATTCGTTTTTACTGAATTTATTTTAGATTATCGTCAATATTTACTTTGGCTTATTAAAGGAAATGGTAGTGAATATCAAGAAGATTCATGGATCACTTATTGCCGTCAATCTAGAACCCGTGTCACCGGTATTAAAAATGAACATTTAATGAAAAAGAAGAGATCAAAGGATAAATTAAATAAAAAATCCAAAAAGAATCAACAATCATCCACTGCTGCCAAATCAACTACAATTTCACCAAAAGCAAGATTTTCTAGTATTTTTGTATCAGAAATTGTTATGCCTTTTATTCAAACAGCTTTATGTTTTGCCATTTATTGTTTTATTAAAAGTCGTGAAAACTTATCATTTGGACCTGGTGGTGCATTAGCTCGTATTGGTTTCATTACCATTTCTCCTATTGCTGTTCATGCCGTGTTGCTTGTTGTTTTGCATATATTCTCTTTAATGGTAGCTGGTATTGGTTTAAATAAAGGTCAATTTGGTAACTTTATGGCTACAACTGCTCATCTTTTATCGGTTTTGGTCGTGATTACAATGGTAGAATACTTCTGGTGGTTAGAACGCTATGTTATTCAAACAACTTTAATTGGTTTACTTGCCATCTTTTCTTTACAAAGATTCATCTTTAAAACATTTGTTGCCATCTTTTTAACTCGTGAATTACCAAATGATGCTTCTAATCGCGCATGGTGGATGGGTAACTGGCTTTCTACAAAGGTATATATATATATATATATATATAATAGAGTAATTCAAATAGTGAAATAAATACTAATCCTTTTTTTTAATTTTTTTATTTTTATTTTATCTAATAAATTTATATATATATATATATATATATATATATATATATATAGGTTGGAAAACATGCTTTAAGAGAATTTGTATGTAAAGTTGTTGAAATGTCCATTTTTACCAATGATTTCATTTTAGGTCATTTAATCTTATTTGGATTATTCCCGATAACATGTATTCCATACATTGATCGATTACATTCATTGATGTTATTATGGTTAAAACCTTCTAATCAATTCCGTCCTTCCGTTTTATCTACAAAACAAAGACAAAGACGAAACAGAACTTTATTATGGTTTGTTCCATTATTTATCTTTATGCTTTGCTTCTCTGTTGCTCTTGTAATCGTCCCATTACTATATTTGAAACCACTTTTACCTATAAAACCTACTTCTTTGATTAATACTTTGTTCTAGATTACTTTATATATATATATATATATATAAATATATATTTATATATTTATTTATTTATTTATTAATACTTTATTTTTTATTTTTTTGTTATTATTTTTTATTCTAACTTATTCTTTTTTTTTTTTTTTAATTTATTTATTTAATAAAAATTCTATTGTCGTATCATTTGTTTACATAATAATAATAATAATGAAATAGTATTCTTAGTGTTTACCATTAATTTCAATACAAGTATTATTAAAAAAAAAACTTGTCTACTCTTCCTCCCTTCCTATATCAGTTGATATAGCATGATTATTATTTTTTTAAATACCGATTGTCAAGCTAAATAAAATCAAGTGATTTGAATTATGATCATTAAAAAAAAAAGAAATAGACCATCCGTCCTATATTTAAATCATCATACCCTTCATTTTTTTTTTTAATATTTTTAGCGATTTATTTTTTTTATTGATCATAATTTACAAAGCATAACTAGATGAACTAAAAGAATAATCGTCATCATCTAATTCTGTGGTAAAACTACTTGTATGATTACTTGAAGAATCATCAGCTGGTATTAAATCCCATTTTTGATTTTGGTTATCTTTAAATTTACGTTCATATAATAAAACAACAGTACCTGGTTTTGTCCAATTTCCCTGTATTTTTTTAAATATATAAATTGAATCATAAAATATATATATATATATATATATATAAGTAAGAATTAAAAAATAATATTAAACAACTTACGCGAATATCTAAAACTAAATTTGCATCAACTTGAGGATAAATAAAACCATCTTCACGATAATACCAACGTTGATTATGCGCATCTTCTGTCATTTTTCTTTTATATTGAATCATTTGTTTATCACTTTCTAATATACCTATTAACGTGTATGAATATATATATAATATTTTATAAGTAATGAATCAAATATATCTATATAAACTTTGTATCATACCTCCTTGAACATCCAAGACTATATATAAATTAATAAATAAGTTAATTTTTTTGTTTTACTACTGCTGAGCTTATATTTATATACATATATATATATTATATACCTAAACCAGAGTTTTTGTTAATAATATATCCATTATCATACATCCATAATTGATTATCTTTATCAGCTCCAGTCTTTTTTGGCCATACAACGATCTTTGCAGCTTGCTAAAAATAATAATAATAGGAATTAATATTTAACAATATATATAAAGTTATAAAAGGATATTATTTATAACTTTACTTTCAAAGAATCCCAAGATACATCAAGTACCATCTTATGGGTACACTGTGATTGGATGTAAAACCAACCAGAAGGAAAATTACTCATTTCTTATTTCTTATTCCTTATTTTATTTATTACAAAGTATTATATGTATTTATATTTATTAAATGGATTTAAAAAAGGAAGTAAAAAAAAAAGTAGAAGAAAAAAGAAAAGAGGTAAGAGAAATGAAAAAATGAAAAGTATTAGAAAAAATACGGAGTTTAAAATAAGCAATGATCATTTAATTTTAGAATTAAGACAAAAAAAGATAAAATATCAACACCTTTTTGTTTACTTGATGTCATTTTTAAAATCGTGATAACTAAGACACTAAACATATAGCTAGTTCCCTTTTTTTTTAATATTTTTTGAATAGTTTGGTTTTATATGAATTTATGATATAATATAAAATACTGTGATTTATGATTATAATTTATAATTATTATATTTTCTTGGGTATGAATTAACATCCTTGTTTTAAATTATAATGTTCAGAATGAGATATTACTATAAGTGAAAAACAAAAATTAAAAAACAACTACGGAGTTTTGATTATAAAAATAAAATTAAAAATATAGAAAAAGGGAAAAATAGAATCATAAAGATATATTAGGTTAGTTTAATTAAATATAAAATCCTATTTTTTATTTACAAAATAAAATTATTATCTATATGTTATATTGACGTGTTCCAAAAGAAGAAGTATGAGCTACATAATGATGGATGATTACCATCATCATATTTTTATACAATTGATTTAACGTTTGTCATGAAATATTAATCAGATGACTTTATATTCTTATAAGTTTATGTACAGCTTAAAAAAAAAAAGTAATGTTCTAAATATATTTTACCTTTTTTTAGTCATGGAAATATGTAATTGTTCTACTAACATAAACAAATAAAATGGTACAGCCACGTTTTGAGATTTATACTTACATCTTCTATACCTTTTTTTTTTATGATTCTTTAGTAAAAAAAAAAAAAAATGATAATGTATATATAATGATAAACTAACGATTATATATATGACATTATTTTTTAAACTTATAAATGAAGATTGAAGTTTATTCATTTTGAAAAAAAATTATCCATTAATATTCAAAAATAGGATACGAAATACGTAGCAATTGACGGATAAAAGAATAATGGATATTATATGTATACATAAAAGTTTAATTTTATTTTGGCACACCTTCTTCTTATTACTTTTAATTCTTACGTCAAGGATGATAATAAAGAAACTTCTATAAAAGAATATATATATATATATATATTGCTACGCACTTAGACGAAAGTATAAAAAGTTTTGCTATTATTACGAAATGGCTGGATTATAGTTACACCAAGTGGCTAGTATGTTTTACGGAGTTTAAATTTCCCTTTGCATTCTGAAAGTATAAAAAAAAGGAAGAAAAATAAGACCCTGACTTTAAACTTTTCTTTCTTTCTTTTATTTAATTTTTCCTTCTTTGTTACTCCTAAATTAATAATAATAATACAAAAATGAAATATAAATCTATAACTACTACCTTATTTTTACTATTTATTATAAACGTCATTGCTAAAGGCGGCGGTGGAGGGTAATCTATTTATCTATGATTTTTATGTGATTTTATTTTTTTGTAATACTGTCAGTCTAATCTTTTCTTTTATTTTAAATTAGTGGTGGACGTGGTGGAGGCGGAGGTGGAGGTGGAGGGTAGGCAACAGTTATATATATATATATAATTACGACTTACTTATGGACTTTACTAATTACTATTCCTTTCTTTTATTATTATTATTACTATTATTATAGCTCTCGTGGAGGAGGAGGAAGCAGTGGTGGTGGAAGCAGTGGTGGAGGAAAAGGGTAATCATAACAATATTATATATATAACAATATCATTATTTGACTAATATTTTTATTTTTTTTCTTTTACCTTTTGTTTAACTATTATTATTAATGACCATAGTGGTGGTTCAAGTGGAGGTGGAGGTGGAGGTGGAGGTAGAGGCGCCCCGCCAGCTGGATCCAGATCACCTGGTGGCGGTATTTCATCTGGTGGTGGTCGTGGTAGTTTCCCTAATAGACCAAGTTACTCTAATACTGGATCAAGACGTAATGGCTACTATTATTATAAAAAAAAAATACATTATCATTATCATTATCATTTTTTAATTAAATTTTTTTTTCACTTATTTATTAAAATAGAAACATTTAATAATTACAGACCTACTTATGCTGGTCCTTATTATGGTGGTGGATATGGTTATGTAGGTCATTATAACCCAGCTTTACCTTATTTCTTCATTATTCCATCCGCTTTATACTTGGGCTATTATGCAGGTTATCATCGTTATCATAGTAGTGATGGAGCTTATTATGCTCCATTAATTACCAACCAAGGTAGCGGAAGTAGTAATGTATTAATCAATGGAACAGCTTATCCTGATGACAATGATAATTACCATTACACATTCAATGTATCAGCAAGAAGTGATCAATTTGCAACCATCGATTTAGCATACTTTGATTCATCTGATTATAATGCTAATCCAGCTGACTTCATTTATCGATTAACCATGGCTCATATTTTAGAATTTGATGATACTAACAATAATGGATTTTATGATGCAAATGAAAAAATCTTATCCATTAGTTCATTACAAAATGTAAATTGGCAACCTATGACTGTAAATAATCGTACAGTAGCAAATAATGTATCGCAAACATATTTAGAAACTACTACTTTTGCTAATGTAACATACAATAATACAGCAAGTCAAAACCAATCTAATGCTAATACTATCTTTGGTATCAGTATGACTATTAGATCCGCTAATCTTCAATTAAATGGTACAGCATCTATTCCTTTACAACCTAATTCTGTTCAATATGATATTCAATTACAAAATTTCCCAGCTATTACTCCAGGTACATTAGGTGCTGCCAATCCTCGTACTGCTTTAGCACAAGTCATCACTACAAAACCATTCACTAACATTGTAATGGATGTAAATAGCACTACACCATTAAATATTGCTCTTCAAACAAAGACCAATGTTACTTATGGTGCATCTGTTGGAAATTTCTCTGAAGGAAGATTAGAATATCAACCAAGTGTCAATATCACTAATATGCAAGGTATTAGTACATCCACTTGGACAAACCTTTTAGATCCTGCTCAAGTCAATCGATTAAATGCTCCTAATGATTGGGCTTGGGGTGCTAATAATGGTGTAGATAACCGTCAAAGTACCATGTTATTAGTAACTTTAAATAACAATACTCAAATGTCTGGCTTAGCATTCATGGATACCGATGTAATTAGTTCTGCAATCAATAGTGCTGGTGGTTCTAGTCATTATCCTACTTCCGCTGCTACTAAAGTTTTAGCCAGTGGTTTAACTACTTTATCCCTAATTATTTTATTACTATTGTAAATTTAGACTAAAAAAAAGAAAACATCTACTCTTTTTTTTTATTACATATACACTACTTATTTTTTACATTATTTATACTTAATCTATTTTTTTTGCTTTATTTATATTTACTTTATTTTATAATTTTTTTCAAGTTCTCTTATTTATATATTTATTTATCTAGTTTTATTATATTTAATTTATAATTGTATATATATATATATATTTCTTTTATACATATGTATGCAAATAGAATATTTATTTCAATAACTATATAGAAAATTCTACAAAAGAATAAATATAATGCTACGTATTTTTTAACACAGTATAAAAAGCAAAAAAAAAAAAAATAGGTTTGGTATTATTACGAAAATGGTTGGATCGCAGTTACACATGTGGCTAGTGGTCTACTGCTGAGAATATAATTTCCTTATGTATTGTTATTTTTCTTTTTAGAATATAAAAGGGAAGAATAACCCAAATTTTCAACTTTTTTTTTTCTTTCCTCTCTCTTTTAATTTTCATTCTTAATTACACATAAAATATAACAATAATAATATCATTATGAGATATAAATCTATCACTACTGTTTTATATTTATTATTTATTATAAACGTCATTGCTAAAGGCGGTGGTGGTGGTGGAAGGTAAATTATTAATATGTATATATACATGGTATTTATACCAAGTCTAATCTTTTCCTAATTTATTTAAAATTAGTGGCGGTGGTGGTGGTTCTGGTGGAGGGTAAGTTATTTAACGTATATATGTATATATATATTTATATAATTTTTATGTCAGTCTAAACTTTTCGTTTTTTATTTTAAATTAGTGGTGGCGGCGGCGGTGGTGCCGGTGGAGGGTTAGCAATTTAATATAAATATATATATGATTTTTATGCCAAACTAATATTTTCTTTTCTCATTTTAAATTAGTGCTGGTGGTGGTGCTGGCGGTGCTAGTGGAGGGTAACTTATTTAATATAAATATATATATACATATATATATATATGATTTTTATGCAAGTTTAATCATTTTTTTTTTTTTCATTTTTAAATTAGTGCTGGCGGTGCTGGTGGTGGAAGGTAAATTATTTTATATATATATGTATATATGATTTTATACTAATCCAATATTTTCTTTTTTTTTTAACTTAAATTAGTTCTGGTGGCGGTGGTGGACGAGGCGGAGGTGGAGGGTAAGTAACAGCTTATATATATCATTACAATATACTTGCAGACTTTACTAATATTTAATTATTTTTATTATTATAGCTCTTTTGGTGGTGGATCTACTGGTGGATCTACTGGCGGCGGAAGTGTTGGCGGTGTTGGTGGTGGAAAAAGGTAATCATTACAATATTATATATATAACAATATCATTATTTGACTAATATTTTTATTTTTTTTCTTTTACCTTTTGTTTAACTATTATTATTAATGATCATAGTGGTGGTTCGAGTGGTGGTGGCGGTAGAGGTGTCCCTCCGGCTGGAGCCAGATCACCTGGTGGCGGTATTTCATCTGGTGGTGGTAGTGGTAGCTTCTCTAATAAGCCAAGCTATACTAATACTGGATCAAGACGTAATGACTATTATTATTACTATTATTATTATTATCATTTTTTAATTAATTTTTTTTTTTCACTTATTTATTAAAATAGAAACATTTAATAATTACAGACCTACTTATGCTGGTCCTTATGCTGGTGGTGGATATGGTTATGTAGGTCATTATAACCCAGCTTTACCTTATTTCTTCATTATTCCATCCGCTTTATACTTGGGCTATTATGCAGGTTATCATCGTTATCATAGTAGTGATGGAGCTTATTATGCTCCATTAATTACCAACCAAGGTAGCGGAAGTAGTAATGTATTAATCAATGGAACAGCTTATCCTGATGACAATGATAATTACCATTACACATTCAATGTATCAGCAAGAAGTGATCAATTTGCAACCATCGATTTAGCATACTTTGATTCATCTGATTATAATGCTAATCCAGCTGACTTCATTTATCGATTAACCATGGCTCATATTTTAGAATTTGATGATACTAACAATAATGGATTTTATGATGCAAATGAAAAAATCTTATCCATTAGTTCATTACAAAATGTAAATTGGCAACCTATGACTGTAAATAATCGTACAGTAGCAAATAATGTATCGCAAACATATTTAGAAACTACTACTTTTGCTAATGTAACATACAATAATACAGCAAGTCAAAACCAATCTAATGCTAATACTATCTTTGGTATCAGTATGACTATTAGATCCGCTAATCTTCAATTAAATGGTACAGCATCTATTCCTTTACAACCTAATTCTGTTCAATATGATATTCAATTACAAAATTTCCCAGCTATTACTCCAGGTACATTAGGTGCTGCCAATCCTCGTACTGCTTTAGCACAAGTCATCACTACAAAACCATTCACTAACATTGTAATGGATGTAAATAGCACTACACCATTAAATATTGCTCTTCAAACAAAGACCAATGTTACTTATGGTGCATCTGTTGGAAATTTCTCTGAAGGAAGATTAGAATATCAACCAAGTGTCAATATCACTAATATGCAAGGTATTAGTACATCCACTTGGACAAACCTTTTAGATCCTGCTCAAGTCAATCGATTAAATGCTCCTAATGATTGGGCTTGGGGTGCTAATAATGGTGTAGATAACCGTCAAAGTACCATGTTATTAGTAACTTTAAATAACAATACTCAAATGTCTGGCTTAGCATTCATGGATACCGATGTAATTAGTTCTGCAATCAATAGTGCTGGTGGTTCTAGTCATTATCCTACTTCCGCTGCTACTAAAGTTTTAGCCAGTGGTTTAACTACTTTATCCCTAATTATTTTATTATTATTGTAAATTTAAGCGAAAAAAAATAACACTCTTTTATTATTACTATTATTATTTTGTATACTTTTTTCTATTTTATTTATATATTTACTTTATTTATATTTATTTTATTTTTTATTTCATTTTTTTATTTATATATTTATATATCTAGTTTTATTATATTTAATTTATAATTATATATATCTGTATGTATGTATGCAAATAGTATATTTATTTTATTGATTATACAGAAAATTTAATAAAAGGTTAAATTTAGTTATTACCAATATTCAATGACAGACGTTTTTTATTTTCAGCAAAATCAGCTGAGTAGTTTTTTTTTTCGACCTATATTTTAATAATCCTCTTTCCTTTTTTTTCTCTTCTTTTCTTTTTTTCTCTTTTAGTTTAAAATAAAAAAACATCAGTTTATATATAAACTATATATAATAAATGTTTCCACAAGGGTATTTTTATATTTTATCTTGTAAACATGGCTTTGCATTAGATGTTTATGATGGTCAAACAAAAGTAAGTTTATTATTATTATTATTATTATTATTATTATTATTATTATTATTATTATAATTATTTACACTTTACCTATATATATTAATTATCATTATTATTATCATTCTAACAGGAAGACGCTAATATTATTGTATGGCCACAAAAGTTTGAAGATAGTGATAATCAGTAAGTATCCTTTTAATTTTACTTTTATTGCCTATTATATAATGTAAGATAAAAAGAAAAAAACTAAATTGTTAATTATTTCATTTTATATAATAGGCTTTGGTCTTATGATAATGGTCGTTTAATAAATAAAAAATCTGGTCATGGTAAGATAAAATATATATATAAGAGAAAGAGAAAAGCGAAAAAAAAAAAAAAGGATTTAATTTCTAATCAATGGTTTTTTATTTTATTTTCTATTTATTATTTAGCTTTGGATATTAGATCTAGTAAGTTAATAGTAATATAAACTAAATTATTTTTAATTTCACCTTTTTGTATAGTTATTCAACTTTATTTTATTTCCTATTTTTCATTTTTTAGGTGCTTTTAAAAAGGATAAAGTTATAGTTCAAAATAAACGAAAAGATAAAAACCAATCTCAATTTGTAATATATAAGATATAGATATATATAATTAAATTTTTTATTTTAATCATCAATACTAATTTTATTTATTTATTTACTTATTATATAGTGGATTTTTGATCAAGGATTTATTTGCTCTCAAGAATATCCTAGTATGGTATTTGATATTAAGGTAAAATGAAATGGAAAAAAATGAAATAAAAAACGAAAATAAATAAAAAACGAAACGAAAAAAAGTCGCGTTTATATTAATCAATTACTTTCATTTCTTTTTTTTTTCTCTGATAAAAAAAAATAAAATAAAAAAGGGTGATAGTGAAAAAGGAGGAGCTCAAGTATTACTTTATAAACGTAAAGAAAGTGATAATTTAAATCAAAAATGGTATATAGAGTCATATCATAATATTGAAGCATCTTTAAATTTGGCCACCAAAGATATTCCATTACATAAAAAGCAAGGATTTGGTTTACCTCAACCTGGTTATGCTGCTCAAGTTGGTGCACCACCTGAATTAAAAGTAGTTCCTGCTAATAATAAAATTTCTGGTGTTGGTTATAATCCACCTTCAAAATCTTCATCATCATCTAATTTAAATCCAACTGGGCCACCTCCACCACCAAAAAATTCTACATCTTCATCTTCATTAATTAATAATAATAATAATAACTATCCACCTCCACCTACATCACAACCATCATCATCCAATTTTTATCCACCTCCTTCATCCCCACCACCAGTAACATCACCATCTAATCCTGGTTACCCACCTCCACCTTCCAATTATCCACCTCCTCCATCATCAAATCCCGGTTATCCACCTCCTTCATCACCATCTAATGCTGGTTATCCACCTTCATCCGGTTACCCACCTTCATCTGGCTATCCACCTTCATCCGGTTATCCTCCATCTAATGATGGCAGTTATCCTCCTCAACCCCATCAACAACAACAAGCAGGTAGTTATCAAGGCCCTACAGCTGGTGTAGGTGGTTTTGTTCTTCCAAATAATAATAATCCTCCACCTCCTCCTCATTATCCTCCTTCATCTGATCAACCTTATTATCCTCCACCTCTACAATAAAAAGATAAAAAAAAAAAATAAAGGATGATAAAAAAAAAAAAGGACAAAAAAAACACTCAAATATGTATTCCCTTTTATTTTATATATATATATATATATTCTTATTATTATTATAATTCTTATTATTTAATAAATTAAAAAAAATCGTATTAATCTTTCATCTTTTTATATTATAAAAAAGGAAAAAGGATAAGGAAAAAAAAAGTGATTAAAATAAATTAGAATAGGATATCATTAATAATAATAATAATAAAAACATGATTTCATTTATTCAATAATACTTGAAGATAAAGAAATACCAGAATGAGAAGTTTTTGTAGGTATCATCAAATGAGTATTATTATTATTATTACCATTTTTATGATTATGATTATCTGATAACGAAATCATACTATTTTGTTGATTTTTTGATAAATAATCCCATTGAGTAGAACTTGAAGGGGAAACGGAATATTGATTAAAATCAGATAATTCATCCACATCATCATCTTCTTCAGTATCCGTATCGGTTGTAATTAAATGACTTCTTAATAAAGGTGATGTAGAAGTAGGAATAAATGTTGGTAAAGGTGATGATCTACATAAATAATCATTTTCATTATTTTCAATAGAGGTGGACGATGATGTTTCTTCTAAAATCATAGGTATAGACGGTTTATTGGGTTGATTTAAAAGTAATTTAGATGGTATTGTTGTAATTAAAAGAGGAAATGATAATAATGGAGGTGAAACAATACATGATTGATTATTATTATTATGATTATTATTATTATTATTATTATTTGAATAAAAGGATGTTAACCAAGATGATGTAGAAAATCTTTTTGAAGTAGTAGGTGATATTGAAGGAGATGTAGATGTAGATGATGTTGATGATGATGATATATCTTGAAAAAGAAAACGTTGATGATGATGATTAGGCGTTAAACTAATAATCATTTCATGTTTTATAATAATGCACATATTATTTTCATTATAATGAAAAGTAGGTAAGGTTATATAAGGCATTAATAAGGATAAAGTAGTAGAATGATTCATTGTTTGCTTTGGAATGGTGACTTGATAAGGTTGATGATAAATAATGTGTTGTTTTATTAATTGTTCGGTTTGTAAATGAGAAATAATAGTGATATAAAATTGATTTATTTTAGTATTGGATGCATTATTTGTAATGACTTGAATATTACATAGTTCACCTATATATATATATTAATATTAAAAAATAAATAGTATGAAACAAAAAAGGAGGTGATCATTAGTATATAGATGCATTATTATTATTATTATTATTGTTCTTATGTTTTTTTTTATTTGTTTGTTTGTTTATTTATTTATTTGTTTACATTTTTTTTTTCTTTCTCAATTTTTTTTTTTTTTGTAATTTACATTACCTGGATAAAATGAAGGTTGTAATAATTTGGCAGTAAGTTCAATAGATGAAGAAGAACGAGTATATGATTGTTGTTCTTTAGCATTAAAGGTTTTATCTTGAATGACATTGACTAAAGGAAGATAAATAATATGTTGGGTATTTGTATAAAGGATTGTATGAATAGATGAATGTTCTAAATAACCTTGAAGGGTATATTCAATTTCATACTCTTCATCAAAAGAAATAATACTAGGTGGATAATTATTGATAGGTAATTGAATAGCAAATAAATATAAATGATTTCCTTTTTCTACTTTACAACCATTATATTCTTTAAATAAAAAGTAAATTTCATAAGGTTACATAAATAAAATATAAAATAACGCGTTATGATTATTATTATTATTATTTAAAAAAAAATAGTATTCATTTATTTCTTACCTTTCTTTTTATTTAAAATGATTTCTTTTACTTTAAAAAAAGTAGAGGTTGTATTTTTTTGTTTTATTTGACATTGGAATATAACTGATAATTCATAAATGTCTAATAACTGACTATTATTTAAAGTTAAAGAACCTATTTATACATATATATATTGAGGTAAATAACAAAAGAAAGAAAAAAAGATAGTACATAAGTAATAATGAAAAAGGTTTGTTATATATATATATATATATATATTCTCTATTACCATTAATAACTGAACCAGGACCAAAAGCTACAGTTTTATCAATTCTTGCTGAACTAACATTTAAACTAAAAGAGTTAATAATAGGTGTTGATTTGGAAAAAAACATATTCTTAATAATAATAATAAAATAAATTAATAAGTAAAGAGAGAAGAAGAAAAAGGAAAAGAAAGAAAAAAGGAAAATATCACACATTTATATATTTATATATTTATATATTAATCAAAAATTTAAAGCTCCTTTCTATTTTTTATATATGCATAAATTTATATATCACAAGATTATTTTTTTAAAAAACTAATATTACATATATAAAGAACTAATGGAATATTCATTAAAGATGTTTCTTTTTTACTTCTTTATTGTTTTTTTTTTTTTTTTTTTTATTGTGAAACTATTTTAAATAATCAAATATATATATCAAAGATATACGTAATTAGGTATATGTGCTAAATTAAGTCGAGTGAACCATCATCATCCAAATATATATATTTTATATATTCTTGCTCTTTTTTTTTTCTATTTAAAAAGAAAAGAAAGCTATATATATAAAGTATATCTGTTAATAACAGTTACTTAAACACACTAATGTATGTATTTAATTTATTCTCTTTATTATATAAACTTGTGTAATTTAAAAGGAAAATAAAGATATACTGTAATATCTTACTTTTAAGGAATATTCAAATACTCAATTTTATGATTATTTTAGATCTTTTTTTCGCAGTCTCTGTATTAATAGTGATCATCTTTCTTTTTTATTTTTTTTATTTTTCTTTTTTTATCGTAAGTAAAATAAACAAATAAACAAATATTTCTTTTGCTTTAATATAAAAATTTAATACCATAAAAGTAATATTTAAAAAATCCAAATGAATTAAAATTCCACTCATTTTTAAACTCCGCTTTGACTTCATATATTGGATTATCTCTTGTTTTTCACTCTTTTCCTTTTCCTTTTTTCATTTATTATGTACATAATAAAATAAAATGATTCGTAAAATAATACAATAAAAATGAATTAGTATCACAATACTATGGGGTGATGTTATAAATTATTAAGAAACAGTGAATTTTTTTAGGAATGAATATATATATATATATTATAATTAATATAGTTACTAGTAACATTTACTTTAGAGAAAAATGATATTTGGATTTACCTGACACTGCTTTTTTTTTTCTTATATATCAGTAGTATATAAGTTCAGTTATGATGATGATAAAAAAAAAATAGTTAATAACATATTCAAACTTTATATTTACTAGTTTTAAAAAATATACTTTCTGCCTTTTTTTTAAAATAAAAAGATTGGATGAATATATGTGTAATTTTTATTATTTTTAAAATTTAAAGTTCCTTTTTTTTTATTATTATTATTATGCATGATTACATGCTTAGGTGGTAACAATAGATAAGCTCTATGAATCGTAATGTTCCTAAACTTAAAAGATACACATTTTTAATTTTTATTCAGTTGATTCAACACATATACATACATGCATCATCTTCAATTAATTACTGAAAAAAAAATCCCCCTTTTATTACTTTTTTATATATGTAAAAGTGCATTTATGTATGTAAGTTTAAAATAATGAATGAAACTCGGTTAAAAACAAGATGATGATGATCATCATCAGCATTTTCTTTAATTAATTAAATAAATAAATAAACGGGATGTACTCTATTTAAAAGATTTTTTAAATATAAAAAAAAATACATTATTAGCCAAAATATAAATATGTATATATATAAAATATTTTTATTTATGATCAAATTACAACTTTTTTTCGTATTGATCATATTCCTTTTAATTAGTGTAATATCTTTATGCAAAAAAATAAAATAAAATAAAAGCAACAATTCCTTTTTTTTTCTGTGGATATTAAGCTGAGAATGAATGTATATAATCTCCATTTTCTTTTTATGGATTATAATCTCTTTATTTTCTTTTTATGGATTATAATCTATTTTATTTTATTTTATGGGTATACCAAAAATAAAAGATTATTATCCTTTAAATATGGATAAACTATTATTGATTAATATTTAAATCATTAACTAGTATATATATATATATATATATATATATATATATATTTAACAAGTTTATCAATAATTTACTTTTTAATAAATTTAGATAAATAATAATAATTCATGTCTTACGAATTCGATAGAGAACGGTTGAAGTCATATGATTACATCCGAAAACGATTCTTGCTGTCATTTTTATCTTTAAAGAATAATAAAATTATGATAACATTTGATAATGATGAATAATAAAATTTCGGTCTATATATATATATATATATATATATATATAAATATTTGTATAAATGTAATATTTAACACAAAAAAAATAAAAATATTTTTTATTATATAACCATGATGATCAGTAAGAAATTACCATTCTTATCCATTTTTATCTTTATTTTTTTTCTAAAATAAAAAAAGGGAATTTATTTTTTTTCCAGAATGGAGTATTATTAATAAGGTAACTTTGACTTAGGATGAGCTAATAACTCCATTGGATCAAATAATCATTTTCAACCAATCATTTTCTCACCTTGTCAAATAACAATGACTACTTTGGTTATTGAAAAAAAATTTTTTTTTTTTATTATATAAATAAATATTATCTGAAAAATACTGGAAAACATGGAAAAAAAAGAAATTTATTAAAAACTGAGTTTCTATATATATATATTTATTTTTAAACATAAAATGAAATCCTTGTTATTTATTTTTAACAAGATTATGTTTTCATAAAATTAGGGATGATTTTCAAATGATATTCAACAATCTAAAAAATAAAAATGAAAGAAAATGAATACACTAAATTAATTAGATACTTATCGAATAAATTGATTAATTCAAAAAAGCTTCCTCGGAAAAAAACTTTTTATAAAATTTTTAGTCAAAAAAGAACTCGCGTAACTGAGATTGAACTGAAACTTAAAAATAAATAAGAATATTATATATATATACATGATTGTACCTGAGTCATTATCCATTTCTAGTTTTTTTTTTCATATAAAAAGATTCTTTTTTTTTTTCATTTCTTTTTTTTTTTTTTTTCATTATTCATTCATTCATTCAATTCAATCACTTTTTTTTTTATAAAACAAAACAAATTAAAAAATGTATGCTCGTATTGTTAATCGTTTAGCTACACTTCCTGCCAAGAAGGTTGTTTATGTTGCTGCTGGTACCACTGCCTCTGTTGTTTATGCTCAACAATGCAAAAATGATGTTATCTACTTCACTACCAAGAACTAAGAAAAACAAAAATATTTATGAATCCATCAAAAACAAAACTTAACATACACCAACAAAAAAAAGACCAATTGATCTTTTTTATATATATATAGAAATATAGAATTCCTCTTTTTATTAGAAGTAATCTTCATTATAATGTACATTAATACCACTTGCATCTTTTAATATTTTTTTTTTTTTTTTAATAATCATTACACATTAATATAATTTCAATTGTTTATATATGTAAATCATTTTTAATAATAAATTTTTTTTTGTAATAGAACCCTTAATTTCTTTTTGGGGCTTAAAAATAATCATTTAAAACTCAACTCTCATTTTTTTACTTTTTTCATACTTTTTCAAATGATTTCCACCTGATTATCATATTAATCCTTTTGACTGATCTTTAAAATGGGATTTGGTTTTTTTTTTTAAGTACTTTTCCCGCTTTCTTTCCATTTTTTTTTTATTTTATTTTCCTTTTAAAGGACTATCCAACTTTTATAACCATTTCATCATCATCATCATCATCATCATCATTTATCATTCAATATATATATATATATTAAGATAAAGAACATGAATTATTATTGAAATAATACTCTAAAGATATATTTCTATTTCTTATTATTATTATTATTATTTTGTTAATATATACTGAAATAAAATAATAATAATAATAATTCTATATATAATGTTATTGCTTTAAAAGGATTAAAGTAGATAGAAAAGAAGAAATATAAAAAAGGAGAAAGAAATAAAATATAAATTCTATAGATACTTAGAATATAAACTAAATGTAAAAGAATAGTATATAAAATTATTACGTATGTAAAAAGAAAAGAAATTCTAAAAGTTTTTATTGAGGATATATATATTTCAATAATCATTTAAAAAAGATATCAGTACATTTTAATTTAAACTAATTTATTAATTGTGGAGTTTTTTACTTTAAAAAGAGAATGAATGGAGAGAAAGAGTAAGAGATATATATATTATATATATGGCGGTACTTTTTGAACAAGACGTATCATCATCATCATCATCATCATAAGTAAAAAAAAAAAAGGGAGTTTATTTATACAAAATAAGGAGAAAAATTGGGTTAATTCAAAGTTTATATGTTTATATTTTTCCCTCTCAAAAAATCTCCTACTCTTAATCACTTTTTATGGTTTAAAAGGGAGTTGCATTACAGCTGACCTTGCATATAAATATTATCCTGAACCTTTTTTTTTTTTTTTTTTTTTACATGCTATACGTTGATAATCTATTAATTAATATAAAGAAATATATAAGCTTGATCATTTATCATCATCATCATCATTATAAATATTATCATTATCGTTTATTAAATGTCATTTAAATATAAAAGAAAAAATTTTTTCTTCTCCTTCTTCTATATACTTCTTCTTATTCTTCTTCGTTTATTACTTAATTAAAAAAATATCTTTTTTAATAAATAATATATATATATATATATAAGATAAATAATAATCATCATCATAATAATAATAAATAATAAATAATAATATATATTTATATGTAAAACAACCTTTTTTTTTATCCCTTTTTTAATCCTTTTGATCTCTATTGGTAAAATAAAAAAAAAATTAGAACCACTTGATTTTCTTTTTTTTTTTTTCTTTCTTCTTTCTTTCTTCTTCACTTTTTCTTTTACTTTTAATAAAGTAACTTGTTTTTTCATTTTTAATTTCTTTTTTATTTTTATTTTTATTTTTTTATAAACACATATTACTATTATAATATTCACATATTATTAATAATATTCATATTTTTTTTCAATAGATTCAGTTTTTTAGAAAAGGTAAAAAAATAAATAAAAAGATTACATAAAGTGAAGAATAAATCATAAGTTTATTTTTTTTATATTTTCATTTTGGGTGAAACTCCGTTTTCTCTCCTTTTCTCTCTCTTTTTTTTTTTATTCAATTTTATTATATATCATGGTTTTTCTTAAATATATTAAAACATAGTCTTTTTTTTTTCTTTTTATTCTCTTTCTCTCTTCTTTCTATTAATATTCATTTTTATTATTATTATTATTATTATTATTATTAGTATTACTATTTCATTTTGTAAATAGTAATCATATACATATTCATTTATTAATTTATTTATTCTATTTTATCATTCATCTCATTTATTAACTTCATATATTTATATATTTATATTATATCTTTTTTTTTATTTTTAGTATATATATATATAAATATATAAATCAATGTATTCGTCATCGCCACAAACGTGTCATTATTATAATAATAATAATGAAAGACCTAATACACCACCTCATCAACAGCAGCAAGGTAGATATAGTCATTCCACTTCATGGCAACCTTTAGATACCAATACCAATACCAATACCAACACCAATAATAATAATAATACTGCATATGCTTCATCTTCTTCTTTAAATTCACCAACACCTACTTCTCCTCCTTCTTCTTTTTCTTTAAATCATTATTCATCCATGTTACCACCAACTAATCATCATCATATGAATAATCATTCATCATCATCAAATCATCATTCTACAACAACCATGACTTCATCTCCTTATATTTTATCATCCCATACATCAAATAATCATCATCATCACCATCATCATCCTAATTATTCTACTCTTCCTCCCCCTCTTCCTCCTACTACTTCAACAACTGGCCATGATTTACATTCAGATATTCCTTCTCCATTACCTTCTTATGGCTATACTTTACCTCCTCGCAGTTTTTATCCAAGACCTAAATTAACTACCACTTTATGGGAAGATGAAAAAACTATTTGTTATCAAGTAGATGCTAATGGGATTTGTGTTGCAAGACGTGAAGGTATATATATACATAATTATTATATTTTATTTATTAAAAAAAAAAAAAGAAAAAGAAGAAAAAATAATCTTTTTTTAATTTTTTTAATTTTTTCATTTAGATAATGATATGATAAATGGTACTAAATTATTAAATGTTGCTGGTATGTCTAGAGGAAAACGTGATGGTATATTAAAAAATGAAAAAGGACGTGTTGTTGTCAAAGTAGGCGCTATGCATTTAAAAGGCGTATGGTAATTAAATCATAATAATCATAATAATCATAACTAAATAGAAGGAAAAAAAAAAAAAAAGCATGAATGGTTACACAAACCTATGCCATATATATCCATTGTCACTAATCATTCATTATATATATACATATACATAAATGTTATTAATTCTTATACTATATATTTTAAATAGGATTACTTTTGATAGAGCTAAAGTATTATCAGCACAATTTAAAATTCAAGAATTACTTTATCCTTTATTCGTTGATAATCCACAAACTTTTATTTATAGTCCTCCTATTACTACTACTTCCATTACAAGATTTGGCCCTTTTCGCCCTTTTTATCATTGGGATCGTACAGATTCACCTTCTTCTAATAATCATAATCATAATCATTCTGAAGTACATAATGATGCATCTTCATCTGCATCTATAGGTAAATATTTATTTATATATATAAATATAAAAGTGCATTTTTTTTTCTATTTATATTTATACATTTTTATTTATTTATTTATTTATTTATATTTATTTATATTTATTTTTCAATTTATACATATATATAGGTTATCGCCCTTACCCTACAACACCAACATCCACTACCTTTAGTGGAAATGATTTATTATCTACTTCAACTAATTCGGATAATTTGACGGATCAAGTGGAGTCACATGGTAATCCTTATTATAATGATTTATTAGATCCTAATAATGGTCATCCTCTTCCTCGGCCAAATGAAATGGCATATTATAAAAGTAATTATTATTATTATTATTATAAATGATAATATGACTTAATAAATTAATTAAAAAGTGATATCATATAAATTAATGATTCAATTTTATACTTTTATAGATCCAAATAAAACTTCATCATCTCCACCAATAACATCACCTCCTTCTACAATGGCAAATACAAATCATCATTCATTATTAGATAATCATACCAACCCTAATCATACCAATATTAACCATAATAATAATAATAATATACCAAAAAGAATTAATAATAATAATAATAATACCTCTGCTTTTCAATATTTAGAATCAACTAATTATTCTTCGTCTACTAATTCATCTTCTCCATCTTATTTAAATAATCATCATCATTATCATCATAATGAAAATAATAATCATATTAAAAATGAAAATAATAATAATAGTAATAATAATAATAATAATAATAATAATGATCCTTTACCATTTACAAATAATAATAATAATAATAACAACAATAATACAATGTTAAATTCTTCTTCTCATCATCCTCATCATCGTCGTGATAATGTTATGAATCCTATTATTAGTAAAAATAATAATTCTATTCAACGTCATCATCCTTATTCAACTAATAATTTAAAACTTTCTAGTTTACAAGATCATTCTACTAATACTACTTCTCATTTTAAAAAGGGATATTCTGCTAAATCATCTATAAAAAAAGAAATCTCTACTACTACTACTACCAATAATAATAATAACGATCATATATCAAGACCTTGGTGATTTGTTTATATATATATATTATATAAAATCAAAATAATAATAATCATTAAAAAAAAATGGATAAATAATGATGATAAAAATAATAAAAAATACAACCAAAAAAGAAAAAAAGAAAAAGAATATATATATATATATATGTTATTCATTTTATATTTTATATACAAACCATTTAGTATAGTATCATTTTTCTTATTATTATTATTATTATTTTTCATATGTTATTGTTCTTACTTTCGCTATATATATATATATATATATATATATTTATAAATATAAAGTTTTTGTTTATTTATCATTGAATTATGTATAAACGTTAATTATAAGGTTTTTTTTTTCATTTTTCTGCATTACTTATTGTTGATTGGTGCGTTAATTTAATTTTCTTTTGTTTTATATATAAAAAAAATGGTATGGATGAGAAATTTTTTCTCACTCTTTTTTTTACTTCCTATTTTTTTTTTTTCACGCGTTTTTCTTTCTTTCCTTCTTTCCTTTTTTTTTTTTTTTTTTTTTTTTAAAAAAAAAAGCCTAAAATAAATTCATCGCTATAATAATATGTCTCATAAATATAAACCAGGTTCACCAGTAGGTAGACCAGGATCAAGACCAAGTACACCTCATACAAAAGTTGAGGAAGATTTACATGAATTTGCTGGTATTGATTATGATAAAGTAGGTAACAATAATGCATACATACATCATACACACACACATATATATATATATACAAGTTTACTTAACTTTCTATATTTATTTATATCATATTTTTTAAAAATATAGGTTACCATTAAACATAATCCATCTGTACCAGTATTATATGAAGAAGCTTTAACTCATGAATTAGGAACTGTTATATCATCTACAGGTGCTTTATGTTCTTACTCTGGTAAAAAAACAGGTCGTAGTCCAAAAGATAAAAGAATTGTTAAAGAAAACCAATCTGAAAATGATATTTGGGTAAAAAAAAAAAAAAAAAAAGAGAAAGAATTTATAAAAGTGGGAAATATATATATATATATATACTAAATGATTTCTTTTTTTTTTCTTTTTTCTGTTTATTTATTTATAATCATATTAAAAAAAGTGGGGATCAGTTAATCAGCCAATCAGTGAAAGAGTATTTTTAATTAATCGAGAAAGAGCCATTGATTATTTAAATACACATCCAAGATTATATGTATTTGATGGATTTGCAGGATGGGATCCTAAATATCGAATTAAAGTACGTATTATAGCTTCAAGAGCTTATCATATTTTATTTATGAGAAATATGTTAATTTGTCCTACAGATGAAGAGTTAGAATCCTTCGGTACTCCCGATTTTACTATATTTAATGCTGGTGAATTCCCTGCTAATCGTTATACTACTGGAATGACTTCAGCTACTTCGATTTCTATTAATTTTAAACGTCGTGAAATGGTTATTCTTGGTACAGAATATGCCGGGGAAATGAAAAAAGGTGTAAGTTGATAAAAGAAAAAGAAAAAAATAAATGGTATTACAAAAAAAAAAAAAAAAAAAGTAAAAAAATACAGAAAAATAAAAATAAAAGGATATACAAGGAAAAAAGGAAAAGCGATGTATATATATATATATATATATATATATAAAGATCATCACTTTTTTATTTATTTATTTTATTATATATTATATTGATTAATTTTTTATTATATATATGTAGATCTTTACTGTTATGCATTATTTAATGCCTAAAGCTGGAGTCTTATCATTACATTCATCTGCTAATGAAGGACCTGATGGTGATGTTTCTTTATTTTTTGGCCTTAGTGGTACAGGAAAGGTATGATATAAATATTTAAATATATTTTATTTAAACGAAAAAAAAAAAAAAAAGAAAAAGATAGGATGACAAAAAAAAAAAGAGAAAAAAAAGAAAAATTAAGGTTTATATATATAATGTTTTTCTTTTTTTTAGACTACATTATCAGCTGATCCTAAAAGAAATTTAATTGGGGATGATGAACACTGTTGGTCAGATAATGGTATTTTTAATATTGAAGGAGGATGTTATGCAAAATGTATTGATTTATCTGCTGAAAAAGAACCTGTTATTTATAATGCTATTCGATTTGGTGCTGTTTTGGAAAATGTTGTATTAAATGAAGATACCAGGGAAGTAGATTATGCTGATGACTTTTTAACAGAAAATACAAGATGTGCTTATCCAATAGGTAATAAATAAATAAATATTATTTGCATATTATGATTTTATTTATAATTATATATTAAATTATTCCATTATATATATATATATATATATATATTTGATTATAGAATATATTCCACATGCAAAAATACCATGTCTTGGAGGTCACCCTAAAAATATCATTTTATTAACCTGTGATGCCTTTGGTGTCATTCCATTAGTATCCAAATTAACACCTAGTCAAGTTATGTATCATTTCATATCTGGTTATACAACCAAAGTAAGTGGTACTGAAGATGGAGTCAATGAACCTACACCTACTTTTTCAGCCTGTTTTGGATCACCCTTTTTAGTTTTACATCCACAAAAATATGCAACTATGTTGGCAGAAAAGATGTCTCATCATCAAGCAGATGCTTGGTTAATTAATACAGGATGGATTGGATCATCTGTCATTCAAGGTGGGAAGAGATGTCCTCTTAAATATACTCGGGCTATTTTAGATAGTATTCATAATGGTTCTATTCATCAATCCGAATTTGAAAATTATCCTGTCTTTAATTTATCCATTCCAAAGAAAATTGAAGGTGTTCCTGATACTTTATTACATCCTAAAAAGGCTTGGCAATGTACTGAACAAGCTTATAATGATACTGTTCGTCAAGTAGCTAAAATGTTTAAAGAAAATTTCGTTCAATTTGAACAACAAGCTCATCCAGATACTATAGCTGCTGGTCCTGTTATTTAAAAATAATAATAAAAAATAAAAATAAAAAATAAAAAGAAATAAAAAAAATAAAAAGAAAAAAAATCATCATCAACCATTCATCATTCATCATTATATATATATATATATATATATACATAATGAACAAGTATAAATAAATAAACAAATAAGTAACTAAATCATTCTAGTATCATTTCTTTTTATTTGTATTTTTTTTAGTCATTTTATAACGTATATATATGTATTTATTTATTATTTATAATGAATAATTTATTAATTTATATTTATATAGATAGAATTCGATTCAAAAAAAAATAAATACCAAAAGTGGGGTAATAAAAAAAAATATTAAGGAGGAAAAATAAAGGGAAAAAAAGACTAGGGATCAAAAAAATAAATAAATTATTGTTGACCATTTACCTTGGATGGGGTCTAAATAAAAATAAATAAATAAAAATCAATGCATGAATATGTATGAATTCTTTATATATATATATATATATACACTTAAATATATACACATAAATATAAATAATAATTCTTACCATGATTTTAACAAATTCTTCATAATTGATCAAACCATCACCATCTACATCAGCAGCTTCAACCATTTCTCTTAAATCTTCAGGAGTGATTGTTTCACCTATAGATATATAATAATACATATTTATTAATGATCATTCGATTCCTTCATCGTCATTCATTCATTTTTTTTATATATTTATATATTTATATATTTTTACCAAATTCTGTAATAGCACGTTGTAAATCTTCAGAAGAAACTAAACCATCACCATCAGAATCAAGTTGTTCAAATAATTTAGAAGCACCTTCTTCACGATTAGTTTCATATTGCTATATATATATATATATATAAATAATACATCATTTAATAAAATTCATTATCATCATCATCATATAAAAAAAGGAAAAAATATAACTTACGCGAGTCATTACAGCTAAGAAATCATCAAAATCTAATTTTCCATTTCCTTTTGAACTAGCAGCAGCAATCTTTATAAAATAAACAAAATTAGTAAATTAAAAAATGATGATGATTTTTTTTTAAGATGATCAATTATTCATCTATATCTACCTGACGATTTAATTCTTCTTCAGAAACAGGTACTTTTGCTTTACGATAAATTTCGGCTAAAGTGGTAGCATTTAAACCATGACCATGAGTATAAGAGTCATAAAATTGTCTGATTTGATTAACTTCAGCGTCAGATAAAGTAGAGCCAGTCTATATATATATATATATATATTATATTATATTATTAAAATTAAAGTTTATACTTGATTTTTTTCTTTATTTATTTATTTATTTTACCATTATTGTATATATATTTTATTATTAAAAAAAAAAGAGAGAACAAAGAAAGAAAGAAAGAAAGAAAAAGAAAAAGAAGAAAAAGAGAGAAAAAAAGTAAAAAATAAAAATATTTTAAAAAAATGATACTTTAATTTTTTTTCCCGCGTTATATATATAATAAAGAATGAGGAAAAAAGTTTTTTATTTTTGTGTGTGTATATTGTTTATTTATTATATATATATATATATATCCCTTTTTTTCCCCTTTAAGAACAAAAAGGTCATGATCTTCTTTGTTTTCTATAAACTCCTAAAATAAATAAATAAGTAAATAAAAAAAATAAGTGCTCTATTTATTTATTTACAAATTCCTCCTATTGATTTGCATTAATCTTTTGGATTTTTACTTTTTCAAGTGGCTTCATTTTTTTTTTTTTTTACGTATATACTTATATAAATACATGTTTTCTTTTAACTAACTCATCTTTATTAATAATTGTTTTTTTTTTTCTTTTCATTGTTTAAAAAAAAATTATATATAATGAAAAAGAAAAAACTCTATTTTGGTTTTATTGTAACAGTTGGATTGATGTATTACACAATTCCCACACATATTTTCACTATATTTTTTTCTCATTTAAAACAGTTAAAAAAAAGAAAATAATTTTAAACACCGAATCTTTAATATATTATTTTAAGTTTTTGCATCATTCTTTTATTCTGTTTTTCTTTCATTTTGATATTACTTTTTTCCATTATAATATAAAGTAAAAGTTGAATCAAGTTAATAAAATAGATTATATATAGTTTTATACATGCATTTATATATATATATATATATATATATATATAAAAGAAAATGAAAAAAAAGGAAAGAACTTTTTTCCTTAGAAAAACATTGTATAATAACTCTTAAATTATTCTTACATATATATTTCAAGTGTATAGAAAAAAAAAAAGCTAAAATATCTGCCATTTTTTCTCTCTCTCTCTTTAAATATTATAATTAAGGATAATAAATAGAGATCAATGACTTAAAGAAAAAATATTTAATAAAAATAGGATGAGTAAAAGGTATACATAAAATAACCATAATAGTAAATTTTACTTATAATGCTTTATTTTATCCAACAAGTTCTTTAGGACATATATGATTTAATTGAAATGATCATCAAAGAGAGCATGGATGATCCTAATATATATATATTAAGAAACTGAAATAACCACCCAAATATTAAAATTAAGAAAGCTAATACAGGCATTTTAATTACAGATCAAGAGGGCAAAGATGATATATAATCTTAATTTAAATATTAAGAAGGCAAGTATGATCATATTTATTTAAAAATCATGAGAGTAAGTATGACATTAATTTAAAAATTAAGAAGTTAATTATGATCATAGTGTTCTTCATCAAACTATATATATGTACTATAAGGTAAATTAATTTAAATTAAATATATAAATAATATACTAATGCTTGCAGATGAGGTTCTTTTTTAAGATTAATTCACTCTGGTGCTTCTATTCTTTTTTTTTTTTTTTTTTTTTTTTGCAGGAATAAATAATAATAATAATAATAATAATAAAAGGAAATCCTGATTATCTGAATGTTCTTTATGCCCTTTTTTTTACATATTTATCATAAATTAGCTATATTTAGTTGATCATTTTATTTTAAATAGTTTATTTTCATTTTGTTATTTTAGTAATGTTAATATTATTACTTCTACTGTCATTTTTATGTAATATTCATATTTATATTATAATATGTCCTTTATTATTACCATTTTTTAATGTATAAAAAAAGAAAGTAGAAATGCTCTAATAATATTTAATATAGTCTTCCCTTACTTGAGTTAACCAAACTAATGATGTCACTATTTTATTGGAAAAAAAAACAAATAAAATAAAGTAGAATTAATAAATAAAGTAAATGAATCATTATTATTATTATCATCATCATCCTCTTTTTTAAATCATTTTTACCAGCTACACATAAAGGTGATAAATAAGGTCCATTAAATTTACAGCCTTTGAATACTAATAATTCTCCAGCATAGTGAGTTAAAGCAATAACATAAGTCCAAATACCAAGATCATACATACTAAAAATAATGAAATAAAAAAAGTAAATAATCAAAAATGATAAAACAAAAGAAGAGAAAAAAAAAACACGTATGTATATATATATATATATATATATATATCACTTTACAAACGATGTTGAAGATGAAAAGCTGCATAGATACGAATCATACTAACTGACCAGGTCCAAGTAGCAAATAATCTAGCACTTAAAGGAGTTACTATATAATACATATATTTATATTAGCGAATAAAATTCTTTATACATACATACATATATATATATATATATATATATATATATATATATATATATTTATTAATTGTTTTTTTTCTAACCTTGTTCAGGTTTGCCAGCATAAACACGTTTTGTTAAAGAGTCAGTACAAAAGTTTTGAATGGTATTAAAAATACCTAAAGCAGAAGTAAATAATAACCATTTAGGAAGGTAACCTTCTGGTAAAGTAGAAAAAATATCTGATACAGTTGAAGTAATAAATTCCATGTTTTTAATGATGAATATGTATATAATAATAATATAAAAGAAAAGTGAAAGGAAAGAAAAAAGAGAAATAAAATATAGGTTCAGATGTAATATCAATTTACAAAGTTTAATTTGATCGTTTTTTGAAACTCCGGTATGTTTTCAAAGTTTTTTAAATTCAGGTGGAAAAAAAAATTTCAATCCCCTTTCATTTTTACTTTACCTTTCCTTTTTTTTTATATATTTATACATAAAAAACAAAAAGTCGGTCATGTTTTTGACTTGTCAACAGTTACCTTCACGTTTAAAAATGAATAATATGACTATTCATATTCAGCGTGTTTATTTTTCAGTAAATAATCCTGCTCATAAAATAACAACAATAAATACAAAATTATATCATTCATTCACTACTGTTTCTTCTCCATTTATAAAAAAATATCGACCTAGAATAGAATATAAAAAACCTATATTTTCTTATTGGATACAACAACATGGTATAACTATACCTTCTCAACAAAATATAAATAATAAAGATAATAATAATAATAATAATAATAATAATAATGTTTCTACAACAGCAACAACAGCTATATCCTATGGTAATTTTATTGATCGTCTTCCACCTAAATGGCGTCCTTATGCTTTTTTAACAAGAGTAGATAAACCTATTGGTACCTGGTTACTTTATTGGCCATGTGGTAAATAAATAAATAAATAAATAAATAAATAGAATAAAAGGAAATAACAATAAATAAAATATGAATATCTAATTTTCTTCTATATATATATATATATTTTCTCTTTTCTTTTATTATTATTTTTATTTTTTAAAAAAAAGCATGGAGTATTAGTATGGCAGCTGCTCATACTCAAGCACCATTATCAACAACCATTGGTATGTTAGCATTATTTGGTATAGGTGCAATTACTATGCGTGGAGCAGGATGCACTATTAATGATTTATGGGATCGTGATATTGATGATAAAGTAGAACGTACAAAAGTAAGACCTATTGCTTCAGGTGCTGTTACTCCAAAACAAGCTATTGGCTTTCTTGCTGGACAATTAACTGTTGGTTTAGCTGTTTTAACGCAATTAAATTATTATAGGTAAAGGTAAAAAAATATAAAAAATATAAAAATAAAGAAAGAAAAAGTGATTTAAATAATATTATATATTTACCTACCTATTTATCCTTTTATTATTATTATTATTATTATTATAATTATTATTTCATTTGTTATGATCATTACTTTAGTATTTTATTAGGTGCATCATCTTTATCACTTGTGGTTACTTATCCATTAATGAAAAGAATCACTTATTGGCCTCAAGTTGTTTTAGGATTAGCTTTTAATTGGGGAGCATTATTAGGTTGGTCAGCTATGACCAATGGATTAGATTTATCTATTGCTGGACCTTTATATGCTGGTGGTGTTGCTTGGACTTTAGTTTATGATACTATTTATGCACATCAAGATAAAAAAGATGATCAAAAGATTGGGGTTAAATCAACTGCATTAAGATTTGGAGATAAAACTAATTTATGGCTTACAGGATTTTCATCTACTTTTGTTACCATGACTGCTTTAGCTGGTTATATGAATGATCAAGGAGCTCCATTTTATCTTATTAGTGTATTAGGTACTGCTGCTCATTTAGCTTGGCAATTAAAAACTGTCAATTATAATTCCCCTGCTGATTGTTGGGCTAAATTTAAAAGTAATACTTGGACAGGTGGGATTTTATGGTCTGGAATTGTCATTGATAGTCTTTTATCATCACCTTCTATCTTTTAATAATAATAATAATAATAATAATAATAATAATAATAATAACCATATATATGTCATTTAGAAGAAAAAAATAATATTTAATATAGTTAAAAAATAATATATATATATATATATATATATATAGTAAATAAATCAAGTAAATAAATAGAAGAAAAAAAAAAGTATTTATCTTTTATATAATACAAATGGCTGTCAATCTTTTTTGTTCCTTTTTTTTGTTACACTGAATTTGGATTCCGCATTTATGCTCTCTACTTTTTTTTTCAATTACCTTGTCACGGTAGACATACATACATAAGATTATTTAAATAGTTTATTTAAATAGGTTAATTTTTTTTCCAACTACTCTTTTATCTACCTTTATTTAATAATTACTAGTTTTTACTATTTTTATTTTTATTTTTATTTTTATTTTTATTATTATTTTTATTATTATTATTATTATTATTATTATTATTATCATTTTACTTTTATTTTATTTTATGAGCCATTTTTCTTTTATTTGAAATCTTCATTATATACATACATATAAAAAAAAAGAAAAATCAAACGGAGTTTTAAAATTATTCATGACGTTCTTTTTTTTTTTGTTTATAAATTCCTACACTGCGGGAGCTCTTTTTTTTTCTTCTCTTTCCTTTCCTTTCCTTTAAACCATCCTTTTTTATAATTTTTCCACCTTTCAAATTTTTTTGTACTTTTGAAATAAAGAAAGATTATTAATATATATATTTCTTTTTATTTTTATCTTCTTTTTTTAAAAAGAAAATAATTGGATTGGGGACAACACCATACTTTTTTTTATCGATATATTATATATATATAATATTATTAATAATAATAAACAACTATACAACAGTTAACGACAACAAAAAAATAAACACAACAAAACAGTAAAAAAAAAGTCAAATAACAAAAAAGAAAAAAGTATATTTATCAATCACTTTTTCATTAATTTAATCATATCAACTTTATAAATCTTTTATTTTATACATACGTTTTATTTTTATATATATACAACAAATAATAAGAAAAAAAAAAGAATATAAAAAATGAACGGTCATCCTTTTGCTTTTTCATCTGCACCTTTAAGACGTGTAGATGCAGTTCAATTTGGTATCTTATCACCGGATGAAATTGTAAAATACTTTGTCTTGTTTTAAAAAATAAAATAAAATAATAGAAAATAGGAAGAATAGAAAAGAGCTGGATATTTTATATAAAAGTTATATTTGAAAATAAGAGATCTGACGGATTTATTTATCATATATATAAATAAATGTAGAAATCAATGTCAGTGGCAAAATGTGAATTTCCAGAACTATATGACGAAGAAACACAAAAACCCAAGATAGGTGGTCTTGTTGATCCAAGAATGGGTACCATTGATCGTAATTATAAATGTCAAACCTGTGGTGAAGGTATGGCGGAATGTCCTGGTCATTTTGGTCACATTGATCTTGCCAAGCCTGTATATCATATTGGTAAAGAAAAAAAAAGCGTGTATTTTTTATTTTCATTATTAGTATTATTAAATAGATAATATTAAGTTAAACTTATCATTTTTCTATATGTATTTCTTACCTTTCTTTATTTTAAAAAATAATAATGATCCTATTTTAGGTTTTTTGACAAAAGTGAAAAAAATTCTCGAATGTATTTGTTTCCATTGTTCAAAATTAAAAGTTGATGAAGTAATATCAATATTTACAATTAGATTTAAATATTAAAAACAATACTGAATGAATGTTAAATTAATCTTTAATCTTTTCTATTTTTTTTAAAAAAAAGAGTAATCCTAGATTTATACATGCTCGTAAATTAAGAGATCCAAAAGCTAGAATGAAAGCCGTATGGGAACTTGCAAAAGGAAAAATGGTTTGTGAAGGCGGTGAAACTGATGAAAATGGTTTAGAAGATGATTTAGATGGTACTCGTAAAAATACTCATGGTGGTTGTGGTAATAAACAACCTCTTATTCGTAAAGAAGGTTTGAAACTTTATGCTTTATTCCGTGCATCTGCCAGTGATGTAAGTTTTATTATTATTATTATTATTATTATTAATATATATGTTATAAAAAAAGAACCAATGATATACTTTATTTTTTTTAATCTTGATTTTTTAACTTTTTTTTCTTTTTTTTTTTTTTTCTTTTTTAAAGGATTCTGGTAATGAAGGTAAAACACAATTAACAGCTAGCAAAGTACTTCAGATTCTTAAAAATATAAGCGATCAAGATGTTCGTGATATGGGTTTATCCAACGAATATGCAAAACCTGAATGGATGATCATTACTATTTTACCTGTTCCTCCTCCACAAGTACGTCCTAGTATTCAAATGGATGGTACAAGTCGTGGTGAAGATGATTTAACACATAAACTTTCTGATATTTTAAAAGCTAATGCAAATGTACGTCGATGTGAATCTGAAGGTGCTCCTGCTCACGTTGTACAAGAGTTTGAACAATTATTACAGGTATATTTTAAAAAAGATATATATATATATATATATATAAATGCTGATCTTTTTTTTTCTTAAAAATATAGTTTCATATTGCTACTTATATGGATAACGATATTGCTGGTCAACCTCAAGCTTTACAAAAATCTGGAAGACCAGTAAGTATACTTATATACTTGTAAAAAAAAAAAGAATGAGTCACTTATTGTAAATTATATAAATATATTATAGTTGAAATCTATTCGTGCTAGACTAAAGGGTAAAGAAGGTCGTCTTCGTGGTAATTTGATGGGTAAACGTGTTGATTTCTCTGCTCGTACAGTCATTACAGGTGATCCAAATTTAGCGTTAGATCAAGTTGGTGTACCTAGAAGTATTGCTCGTAATTTAACCTATCCTGAAATTGTAACACCTTACAATATTGATAAACTTCAACAATTAGTAAGGAATGGACCATTAGAACATCCTGGTGCTAAATATGTTATTCGTGATAATGGTGAACGTATTGATTTAAGATATCGTAAAAGAGCTGGTGAAATTCCTCTTCAATATGGTTATCGTGTTGAACGTCATCTTGTAGATGATGATGTGGTTATTTTTAATCGTCAACCTTCTTTACACAAAATGTCTATGATGGGTCACAGAATTAAAGTTATGCCTTATTCAACTTTCCGTCTTAATTTATCGGTCACATCTCCTTATAATGCTGATTTTGATGGTGATGAAATGAATCTTCATGTTCCTCAATCCTTAGAAACACGGGCTGAAATCATGGAAATTTGTATGGTTCCAAAACAAATTGTCTCCCCTCAATCCAATAAACCAGTCATGGGTATTGTGCAAGATACTTTATGTGGTATTCGTAAATTTACACTTAGAGATTGCTTTTTATCCAAAGATTTAGTCATGAATATCGTCATGTGGGTACCTGATTGGGATGGATTTATACCTCCTCCTGCTATTTTAAAACCTAAACCATTATGGACTGGTAAACAAATCTTATCGATGGTAATTCCTAAGGGTATTAATTGTGAAACGTTTTATTTCAGTCATCCTGATGGTGAATCTACATATATCTCTCCTGGTGATAGTCGTGTAATTATCTCCAATGGTGAATTAATATGTGGTATTGTATGTAAAAAGACAGTAGGTACATCTGGAGGTGGTTTAATTCATACTATTGTTAATGAATTGGGATCTGAAGCAGCTAAGAATTTCTTAACGGGTACACAACAAGTAGTTAATTATTGGTTATTACAAAATGGTTTTAGTATTGGTATTGGTGATACGATTGCTGATAAATCCACCATGACTACTATTACCAATATTATTTCTCAAGCTAAACAACGTGTACAAGAATATATCGATACTGCTCAACAAGATAAATTGGAAGTTCAACCTGGTATGACTTTACGTGAATCCTTTGAAGCTAAAGTCAATCAATCTCTTAATAAGGCTCGTGATGATGCTGGTAAATTGGCTCAAACTAGTTTAAAGAATGATAATAACGTTAAACAAATGGTAACAGCTGGTTCAAAAGGTTCCTTTATTAATATTTCTCAAATGTCTGCTTGTGTGGGTCAACAAAATGTGGAAGGTAAACGTATTCCTTATGGTTTCAAATTACGTACTTTACCTCATTTCTCAAAGGATGATTATAGTCCTGAAAGTCGTGGTTTTGTAGAAAATTCTTATCTTCGTGGTTTAACCCCTACAGAATTCTTCTTCCACGCTATGGGTGGTCGTGAAGGTAATTATAATAATAATAAAGAAAGATAGAGAGAAAGAAAATGGATGGTCAAGTAGAAAATTTGATTAAAAAAAAATATAATGAAGACAATGATGATAAAAATAATAATAATAATAATAATAATCATAAAATGAAAACAAGATAAAAAAAAATGAAATGGAGTCTATTTTTCATTTTTAAAAAACCAAACAATCTGATTTTATTTTCCTATTTTTTCTTTTTTTTCTTTTTAGGTTTGATTGATACTGCTGTAAAAACTGCTGAAACTGGTTATATTCAACGTCGTCTTGTGAAAGCTTTAGAAGATGTTATGGTAAAATATGATGGTACAGTTCGTAATTCACTTGGTGATATTATTCAATTCTGTTATGGTGAAGATGGTATGGATGGTTGTACAGTTGAAAAACAAAAATTATTCCCTATTCGATCAAATAATAAGCAATTTGAAAGTCGTTATCGTGTTAATCTTGCTGATGATGGATTCCGTAAGGGTAGTATTGGGTATGATGTATTGAAAGATATAGAAGGCAATGAAACCGCTCAACAGTTATTAGATCAAGAATATCAACAACTTTTACAAGATAGATCTACCTTACAAAAATTCATTTTCAAGAATGGTGAAGATAAATGGCCTCTTCCTGTTAATCTTCAACGTCTTATTACCAATGCTCAACAAATATTCCATATTGATCCTAGAAAACCTTCAGATGTACATCCTCTTCAAGTCATCGATGGTATTTCTTCACTTGCTGAACGTTTAGTGGTCGTCCGTGGTAGTGATAAAATCTCTGCTGAAACTCAAAGAAATGCTACTTTACTATTCCAAATGCTTTTACGTTCTACTTTTGCTGTTAAACGTGTAGTTGAAGAGTTTCATCTTAGTTCTCAAGCTTTTGAATGGTAAGAGAAAAAAAATAGCAGAAAAAAAATGATGAATAAAAAAAAAGGGAATATAATACATATTAAAAAGAAATCAGTAATGATGATGATCTCTAATATTTTTTTTTTTTTTGCCTTTAATTTTCTTCAATCAAATAGGATTCTTGGTGAAGTTGAATCTAGATTTTTAACATCCATTGTTGCCCCCGGTGAAATGGTTGGTACAGTAGCTGCTCAATCTATTGGTGAACCTGCTACTCAAATGACATTAAATACTTTCCATTATGCTGGTGTGTCTAGTAAAAACGTCACACTGGGTGTACCTCGTCTTAAAGAAATTATTAACGTAGCTAAAAATATTAAAACACCTCGTTTAGAAGTTTGGTTAGATGCTGAACGATCACGTAATATTGAACTTGCTAAAGAAGTCCAAGTACATCTTGAACATACAACACTTCAAAAAGTTACTTCAGCTTCAGAAATTTATTATGATCCTGATCCTCGTACAACCATTATTGAAGAAGATGCTGATTTCGTAGATACATACTACCAATTAGAAGATGACAACTCTCCTGTAGTTACTCGTGTCTCACCTTGGCTTCTTCGTATTGAATTGAATCGTGGTATGATGATTGATAAACGTCTTAACATTACTGAAGTAGTACAAAAAATCTCTGATGAATTCACAAATGATCTTCACGTCATTGGTAGTGATGAAAACTCTGAAAAGTTGATCATTCGTTGTCGTGTTATGACAGATGAAAATGAAGATAAAGAAATGGATGAAGATGAAACTCGCACAGAAGAAGATACCTTCCTTCGTAAATTAGAATCAAGTATGCTTAGCTCAATCAATCTTCGTGGTATTCCTAGAATTTCAAAAGTTTATATCGTTGAACGTAAAGATACTACTCTTAATGATAATGGTGACTTTGAACAAACCACTGAATGGGGTCTTGATACAGATGGTATTAATTTACAACAAGTCATGTGCCAATTTGGTGTAGATGAAACTCGTACTTATTCTAATAATACTGTTGAAATTATGCAAGTATTGGGTATTGAAGCTACAAGAAGAGCTTTACTTAAAGAACTTCGTAACGTTATTGAATTTGATGCTTCCTATGTCAATTATCGTCATTTAGCACTTCTTTGTGATGTCATGACTAGTAGAGGACATCTTATGGCTATTACTCGTCATGGTATTAATCGTGCTGAAACTGGTGCTCTTATGCGTTGTTCCTTTGAAGAAACTGTAGAAATTCTTATGGAAGCTGCTGCAATTGGTGAATTAGATGATTGTAAAGGGGTTGCTGAAAATATTATGTTGGGTCAAATGGCTCCTTTAGGTACTGGTGAGTTCGATGTTATGCTTGATGAAGATATGCTCAAGAACGTCCCTGATGAACATCATCGTCAACATCTTTTATTATCTAATGGTATGGCTCATTCAGCTGCTGAACCTGGTTTTGCTACACCTGGTCCTGGTTTCATGACCCCAAGTATTGCTACTCCTTATGATACTAGATCACCTGATTGGGTTGATTTCTCAGCTCCTTCTACTCCTTCAGAACCTATGTTCTCACCAATGGGTAATTCAGGTGCTTCATCCGCCTCTATCGGTGCTAGTCCTTGGCGTGGCGATCTCTCTCCTTATGCTGCTTCTCCAGGTTATAATCCTTCTTCTCCATTTGCTGCTTCACCATCCTATTCTCCATCTTCACCTTCATACTCTCCATCTTCACCTTCATACTCACCTTCTTCACCTTCATACTCTCCTTCTTCTCCTTCATATTCACCTTCTTCTCCTTCATACTCTCCATCTTCACCATCATACTCACCTTCTTCCCCATCTTATTCTCCATCTTCCCCATCATACTCACCTTCTTCACCTTCATACTCACCTTCTTCACCTTCATATTCACCCTCTTCACCATCATATTCACCTTCTTCACCTTCATATTCACCTTCTTCTCCTTCATACTCTCCATCTTCACCATCATACTCACCTTCTTCCCCATCATACTCGCCTTCTTCCCCATCATATTCACCCTCTTCACCATCATATTCACCCTCTTCACCATCATATTCACCAACTCAAAACAAAAAACAACAATAATACTATATATACATAAATATAATATAAACAAATATAAATATATATTAAACAATAGTATTTAAAAATCAACTCAATTAGTTTATTTACTGATATAAAGATATAATTTTTTTTTTAATAAAAATAATCATATACAATTATAAATCAACTTTGTTTTTCTTTTTTTCTTTTATAAGTATATTGATTTAAATTATCATTTAATAATAATATTTTACTTTTTTGTTTTTAGCACTTGAAATTATTTTTTTACTTACATATTTAGCTATAAAAAATAAATAAATAAATAGAGTTTTATATAAGTACTCATTGGCATTTTAAAATTTAGTTTATAAAGTTTGCTATTTCTTTTATTTAATATAAATCGTTTTTTCTACTTCTACCTATGACATTATTTTAATAGAAATAAAAAGAAAGTAAAAGAAAAGAATATCCTTTTAACTCTGACTTTTTTAAGTAAATCCACTGATTGAATATTTTTTGAAAAAGCACTATAAAACATATATAATAATGTCAATAAAACTATATAAATATATTTTTGATGTATCAATAATCAAATAAAAATATAAAGTAAAATAAACGAATGATATATAGGTAATAAAAGTAAATGAAAAGTAATAGAGAAATTAACAAGGAACAAGGCATTAAAAACTAAAGGTTGATTTAAAAAGTTAATTTATTTCTGTATTAGTATTTTTAAATTGATTATAAATGGTTTTTGTGACTAACCAAAATATAATGATAACTTCTCCCATTTACTCTTAAAATAATGAAGTAGTTTTTACCAATTAATAGTAAAAGAAAACTTTTCTTTAAAAAAGAACAAAGTGAAAGAGAAGTAAAAAAGGAAATTCCAAACTGCGCATTTTCTATAATTAAAGGGGGTATTTAGAGTTTCTCTACGCGCACAGGAAGAAAATGAAAAATAAAAATTAGCTAAAAGGATAATTCTTAAGTATATTTTAAACTATGATAAACTTATCCTTAAACATCGACTGATCTTTATTATAAGTAAAAATATTGATAAAGCAATTAATTTGATAGTAAGGTAACTCCATTAGGTTATTTCTAACGATTGTATTGGATGAATTTTTGACGTATGTAACCTTTATCTTCATAAACTATAAATATGTATACCCTCTTGGATTAAAAAAATTAACATTTAATATTTATATTAAATCGTTAATTAATGTCTATATTTTTACTACAATTTACTTTTTACGCTTTATTTTTTTCTTCTTTTTCATGGTGATCTAATTACTTAAAAATTAGATGACCCTAACATATAAGTAAAGGAAGGTAGCAGCTACAGACAAATATCTTGATTCAGACATACAGGCAAACAGGGAAACAAGAACACAGTGGTAAAAGAACATTACAATAAGTGAAATAAGAGGCAGAGTATTTAGATAATATATGTTAAATAAAAATTAAAATAAATAGAAAAAAATAATAATGAGTTTATATGTTATTAATTTTCTTTATTCTTTAATTTTCACACTGGTTTACTATTTTGTGTATGCGTTTTTGTTTTGTTTTGTCATTGTTTACATACTAAGATATTACATCAATTCATATTTAATCATTAATAAAATAAATATATTTATTATTTTTCATTGCAAAATCAATAACAATGCTGCTTTATTTTTAAGTTCTATTAAAGTATTAGTTTTTTTGGCATACTGGTACAGTGTTTCCTGTGCGTCTCATTTTCCGATATTTATGCTCTGCGAGAAAAAAGAGTACTTAAAACTCAGACCAAAATTTTTTGCTCTCTCACATTTTTTCACTCTCTATTTACTTTTCTTTTTATATTTTCCTTTTTTTATACTATCAAGAAATATATATTTATATATATATATATATATATATTTATTCTTAGTTAATTTTACTATTAAAAGTTTAAACAAAATGTTTGAAGAAGATGAAGAAGATTTAGCTTTATTAGAACAATATGAAAATGATAATAGTTATTCAAGGTATAAAAAAAAGTTTAATATATATATATTTATATGCTATTTATGAATAATAAATATTAAGGAAAAAGAAGTCAGCTATAGTTCTAACAAAAGTCATTTTCATATTTATTTTTAGTGATGAAGGAATAGGTAGTGATTTAGAGGATACTATTATGAGTATGGTACAATATGGATCTATAAATAATCAAACAAATACAGAACTTAGTAAAAATGAATCAACTGATATTAGTAACGCTAATGATAATAACAATAATAGATCAAATACAACAGAAAATGCAAATGATGATAATAATAGTACAACAGATTCTTCTGATGATGATTCAGTAAGATCTGAAATATCAGATTCTGATAGCATTAGTTCTGACCAATTATCTGATAGCAGTAATGAAGAATTACCACAAATCACCCGTCATATTGATCTAGATCTTGATAACTTGAATCAACCAAAACATATTGATGAAGAAATATTGGATGATGATGAAAAAATGTTAAATAAACGATTACAAGAATTAATTGACAGACAGGTATGTTGATAAATAAAATAAAATAAAGTATAGATAATCAAACAATTACCATCATCATCTTATTCATGTTTTTTCTCTTTTTATTATTCTCTTAAAAATAATTAAATAGATCATTGATCGTCAACGTAGAGGTAGAAGACCATTACGATTTTGCCAAAATTGTTACTTAACAGGTCATACAAGGTTTGACTGTCCTACGGTATGTTATATATGATCATTTTAAAGTTCATTTTAATTAACTATTTTATTTTATTTGTTTCTAGTGTTCTGATTGTGGTGATTTAAAACATGATGGCTATATTTGTCCTGGTATACTTTTCTGTACTAGATGTAAACAACCTGGTCATTATAGAAGAGTAAGTATTTTCAAAAATAGAATATATATAATATATATTAACTTATAAAATTTATTTTTAGGACTGCATTAATAGTAAGTGTTATGATCGTTGTAGCCTTTGCGGAGAATCATCTCATATACCACAGGTAAATCGATACAACTAAATAAGTAAATAAATAACAGCTTAATATTAATTATTAATTATTTATTATTTATTAAAATTTATAGTACTGCCCAACACTTATACATATATATACTGAATATAATTCAACAGATACAAAACATAAAAAATTTGAAAAATATTGTTATTATTGTGGAGATGAAGGCCATTTAGGTGACGTAAGTTATTAAATTCAATTCAATTAAGAGTATATATATATATATATATATAATGTTTATATGCATAATGTTTATGTTTATATTTGTGTAGGATTGCCCTGATTTATCAAGTGATAATGAATTTAAAGCAATTGTTTTCAGTTCAAAAGTTATCAAATCAAACAATGTTTCATCATCTATTGATAGTGAAGATAGTGATAGTGAAAATGGTGTTCAAAGACCATCTTCACCACCATCATCATCATCATCACCTCAGTTATCATCACCACCAAGAAAAAGAAAATTCAGAAATAAAAAGGATAAGCATTTTAAATCGGATGAAAATCAAAGAAAATATAGAGATAATGATTATAATAAAAAATACAAGTCAAAATATAGCAATGATAAATATAAATCAGGAAATAATAATTGGAAAGCATTGTCACAACAACAACAGCAACAAACAAATTCACCATCATCATCAAATTTACCGCGACCATCTAGAAGTGGATATATGAATTTTAACCATAATATAATCACAGACTTCCCCCGAAGTGAAAATGCATTACCAAAACCAACTAGAACTGGATACACGAATACTAACTCAACAGAAAGAAAATTACCACAACCAACACGTTCTGGTAACATGGACGATTTATATAAATTTAATAATAAGTCAAGGTATAAAGGTGGTTATCGTAGAAATTAAAATAGTTGCTTGCTTATTTTTATTTTTATTTTTTACCCTTTAATTTTTAATTTTTAATTTTTAATTTTTATATATATGAAAAAGTAATATTTTTAGTGTTTATTTCTGTACCTCAATTCTTTTAAAATGATGTTACACAATACGATAGCATTTAAATGGAATTCAAATAAAGTCCATTTTTTTTTTTCCTTTCTCTTCTTCTCTTTCTCTTTCCTTTCCTTTCTACTTTTTTTTTATCCAAAAAAAAAAAAAATTCAATCTTTGTATGACCATATATCAACAAAATGGACTATCATCAAATACATTAAATCGCCGTTCTTTATTATCACCTCCACCATCGTATGATTCAGTTATTAAAGAAAATGATGATGATCAAAAAGTATAACTTTTTTGTTTTTATTTTGTTTTGTTTTTTGATGTTTATTTATTTGGTTAAAAAAAAGAAAGTATTTTAATCATCCTTTTCTTTTTTTTCATTTCCAAAAAATAAACAATGTTTATTTACTCAATTTAAAGATAACCGAAACAACAGATCCTTTTTCGGATGTACAAAAAATAATAGGGGATACATATTCGATATTATATGACCTTCAAGCACGTTTAACAAGGTAAAAAAAAATAGAATAGATAATAAAAAGACAAACAGCATAAAAAAACATTGAGATATTCAATGTTTACATGTATAAAAAAAATAGGATGATAATATTTTAAAAAGATTAAAAAAAGCGGAGTAAAGCATAAGGGGGAGGAGGGGAGGAGGATAAAGTATGGTACATTTTTTTTTATATAAGAAAAATGATTAACCTTTTCATTTTTTCCTTTTCTCCTTTTTTATTAATACATTTATTTTTGCCACTTTTTTTTTCTTTAATAGAATTGAAAATACAAATGATTCATTAGCCAATAACTTAAAAATATGGACACAACAACATAATAGGTATTCAAATATATATATATATATATATATTTAAGTTAATAAGCCCGTCTTCTATTACTTTTATGTTTATTTTTATTTACAACTGACTTTTTTTTATTTATATACTTCTTTATTTATTTATCTCACTCTTCTTATTTCCATATGTACTTGAACAAAATAGGAATGGCGATTCCAGCAGACAAAATGAAATAGAAGGAAATACTGACGATAATGAAACTTTAGATACCATGACTTCAACAGTGCAGCAATTACTTGAAGAAGCAAATACTAGTTTAAATAGTAATAATATACATTTAACAACTTTACTTGAAGATTCAGAAAACGAAGACTTTTCAGAAGAAATTGTTTTGTATTTAGATCATATGTTACAATATGAAACAAGTGAAAAAAGTTTAGATTTTGCTTTTAATCAATTGTTACATACTGTAGATGATTATAATATGATATCAACTTTATCTTCAATAAGTACTTTACCAACAACAACATCTGTAAATATGTTCAATATAAATAATAATAATAACAATATGGATAATAATAATATGTATAATCAACCTATTGAACAACATATCCATCATACTTATCATCATTATCATTATCATTATCATGCATCTTCTTCCTCTTCAATACCGTCTCCTCCTCCTCCACCTTCATCTTTTCTTTCACCATATCCTCAACAACAACAGCAGCAACAATCTTATAGCAATAATAACAAGGATGAATTTATTCAAGGAGAAAATTATTATTATAAAGAGATTCTTCCACAAATAAATGATACAAGTGATACGATGAGTTCTACATCAACAGATGATCATCAAGTGAATGCAATAAATTCATCTATCAATTCAAAACCTCAGAAATTTATAAACTTTTTACAACGTTTTACGACAAATAAAATCAACCCTATTCAGCAAAATAAAAATCATCATCTTCGTAAATATCGACGTATTCAATTATATCGACTTTCTTTAAAGATAATAATACTTTGCCACTTTATTTTAATAAAATATAAATACAGATCTTTTAATTTAATTAAATATCGTTGGCGTGAATATTATTATCGACTGATTGGATCATCAAATTTATCTTTCATTCAATCGTATCACCACAAAGTAATATTTATTTTATTTACTATTCGATTTATACGCCACTTATAACCTTGAAAAAAAATTCAAAATTTATCTATTCTTTTTTATTTTATATTCTAACTTATATATATGTACATACATATATTATATATTTTTATATTATATATAATTTTTTAGACTTATTTTTTATTTTGCTTTTCCTTTTTTTTTATACCACAATATATATAGTGTATATGCTTTTTGATGTTTATTATAGTATTTTTTCTTGTAAATATATACAGTTTTTTTATCTTATTTTATATTAATAAAAACGACTAGCGTTATTTATTTATTTATTTTTTTCATTTAAAAACACTACGATTTTTTAGAGTTTCTTCTTAAAGTGCTTTTTAATTTTTGTGATTCTTCTATTTTCTTTTTATTCAAATCCAACTGCTTCCGCCATAATTTTCCTTGACCTAATTGAAGTCTAGTAATAAGATCCATGGCTTGACCTTTATTAATATTGTTTTTTACTTGTATTTTATATTTTTTTAATATATCATGTTGTTTTTCTGTAATAGGATCTAGTCTAAATTTTGCAAATTTATTGATTAAGTGTAACATGGAAGGTGATTTTGCTAATAATGAATGACGTATCCAGGTATCTGCTGCACGGATGGCGGTATCTATATCATCAGCTTCAAGTGGAAGTTTTATTTTACGTGTATAAAGTAATTTATCTTGTTGATTATTCTTTTTTGTGATGAATTTACCGCCATTATCGCTATCATTATTACTAATTGAATTTGGTGTTTTTAAAATTTTTCGTTGAAAAGTGGCTTCCCAATTCTTATCAGCTTGTTGTTTTAATACTAATAACCCTTGCCCTAATATTGTTAAAGCATATCTATCATTACCAATAGCTACCCATGCATTACTTGTAATCTTGTTTAAATTTTTATTGATACCGGAACAACTAGTCATAAATTCAACAATATCATCATACTCTGTAATTTTTAATTGTGTTTCGATTGGGCATTCTTTATCCAATACTTGTACTTTATTTTTAATAGATTCCAATTGAGCTTGTTCTTTCAGATATGCTCTTTTTTCTAAATTTAAAGCATCTTCTCCTAAATTATTTTTTTAAAAAAAAATAAAATAAAATTTAATGGATCATATTATAATTATTAGTATTAGTGTTTATCAATTTACCTTTTACAATAGTGTTTGGATCTAATCCTAGTAATGTTGGAAAGGTTACTAAGCCAGAACGTTTAAAATTATCCACAAAATCAATCATTAAACAGTCATTTTTATTTGGAGATAAACGCATACCACGTCCAAACATTTGTTGAAAAAGTACAGCTGATCGAGTTGGTCTTGCCATAAGTATGCAATCAATAATAGGGATATCTGTTCCTTCTGTTAAAATCCCACAATTGACTAAAACTGGAAATTCACCATTTCTAAATCGTTGTAATATATCATATCTAGTCATTGTTGGTGTATTACTTGTAATATATTCTGCTTTATATCTATATTTTCTAAAATGATTACATAATTCCATTGTATGAGCAATATCTACAGCAAACACTAACGTTGCCTTTCTTTGTTTAATTGTTGAATTTTCCAAACGATTATTTTTTTCATTATCATAATCATGATCAACATGATTATCATCATGATTATCATCATCTTTTTGCTTAATTGTTGTATTATCTACATGAATACTTTTCTCTTTATCATTATCAGCATGATCAATTTCTTCTTTATTATGAATATTTTGGGTATATTTAAGCCAACTTCGTACGATTATATCATTTCTTTCATGATTATTTACAGCTGCTGATAATTCACCTATTTTAAAATCTTGGTTTTGAATACCAACATTAGATATATCCATCTTTGTTTCCACTGTAGTAATTTTTAAAGGGCATAACCTATAGTCATAATCATATTCATAAAAAAAAAGAAATGAATCAATATACTGAATTTAATTAATTTATTCATCATATGTGTATTTTTATTATTTATTTTGATTTTTATTTTACCATCCACGTTCTACCATTTCTAAAAAATCCAAATGATAAGCAATATTATTAAAAACATTAGATAAACTAAGACCATCATGACGACGAACGGTTGCAGAACAACCCCAAATAAATATGTTTGAATCTGGATCATTGATACCAAAATAATCTAAAATTCTTGTATAAGTACTTGCAGCAGCATGATGTGCTTCATCAATGATAATGGCTTTAAATAAACTAGGATCCAATTTATTGATTCTATTACTTCCAGCTCGACCAAGTGTTTGTACCGAAGCTACAATAACATCTGTATCTTCTATATCTACTTTTCTACGACTTTGTTCTATAGCTACAGACTTTTTAAAGATAAAACGGCAAATGTTTAATTTACTATTTTATCATTATTTTATTTTTAAACAATAGTAATAATAATAATAATAGTAAAAATAATAAAAAATGATACTTACTAAATTTGGATTGTAACTCTGAATTTGTTTTTGAGCTTGTTCTAGCAGTTCAGTTCTATGTGCAAGAATTAAAGTTTTTGTTGCTTTTTCAGTAGGATTTGGGATAGAAGGTATTAAGTTAGCCATAATAACCTTTATTAAAAATATAAGGTACAAGGTATAATTAATAAGTTGTCATAATAAGTATTGACTACATATTTTTCTTTCATTTCTTTTTATCTATTGTTTATATTTATTATTCTTATTTTATTTTACTGTTTTGCCACTTCCTATTTTATAAAAAAAAGGCTGACTTTTAGTTTTAGGTGTTTATTATTATTATCATTATTATTATTCTATATATAATATTACCTACTGGTAAGGATACAACTTGTCTTCTCTCACCAGCTTTTAATTTCTCTAAACATTCAGATATGCATAGTTTTTGATAATCACGAAGCACTACAGAAGGTGATTTAGCGATAGGTGTCTGAACCGTTGATAGTAATCGTATACCAAGAGATTTTAAATGTGAAGAAAGTATAAAATAGTTGGAATGCTTAGAATACATAAATACAATTCATAAATAAAAACTAAAGCTAAAAATGCAAATGGTAATAATAATGATAATGATATAAAATATAAAAATATAAAAGTAGGATAAAATAAAGCAATGAAAGAAAGGTGTAAAATAGCAGAAAAAGAAAAAAAAAACGGAGGTTAAAAATTTATTTCTTTATCTTGATATCGGATTTTAGTTTTAGCGGCCCGGTCTCTATATTTTTAGCATTGTACCTTTTAATCTTTACACTTTTTTCTCTTTTCTTTTTCTATTCTTCTAATCTTTTTATGCTTCCTTTATTTATTTATTTTACTGATATATTTGTACTAAATTAATAAATATTTATTTTTATTAGTTAGACTCGTTGTTATTTTTTTTAGATATTAAATAGTTGAATTATTAAATTTTGATTCTATAAGGCTTCATGTTGCTTTATTTTATAGATATTATTCAATAAATAATCCCAATCAATATCATATTTTTTCTTTTTCTTTTCTATTCAAAATTTAAAGAAATAATAGCGTATTCATTATTATTGCTATACCAGCAGTAATAAAAATATATTGTTATATGAATACGTATTTTTTTATTCATCCATCTTATTGTTATTATAAGAAACATATTGTTGCAGATGATCTACAAAAATTTAAAGTTTAGCCTGTATTTAACTTAAAGATATGTATATAACGTATACTACTAATAAAAGTATTTTATTTTCTAAGGATCACGTTTACGTCTTTATTCGTCTATTTTTTTATGAAAGGTACATTTTGATGTTAAAAAATCGAAAATCTATAAAAAATCTAAATAGATAATGATAAATTCATTTTTATTTCTAAATCGACAGTTATAAAAAAAATTTGCTATATAACCTTCTATTTTTTTTTTTTTTTTTTTTTCATATTAATCAGTTTATATTATATATATTATCATCAAAATTAAAAAGACAAACCAAAAAACTAACCAAAAGCCAATGCTCTGAGAATGAATTTAAATTATGAAATAAACTATATAAGATAAATTAATAAGATAATTCATAAAATCTATTTAAAATACTAACATTTACCTATAATATTTGTATTATTATCAAAGAATATAAAAGTTAAAGTATACGTAATAATTAATAGTATAATAAAAGAGAAGGGAGAAAAAAGAGAATAGAAGTAAAAAGGAAATATGTAGATAAAAGTTAAATTTAATTGGCTAAATAAAAAGTCAAAAATTAAATCCCAGCTCAGCTATTTAAATTTCAAGATCCAATATTAAGGTAAAATGAAGAACTTCAAGACATAAGAAAAGAAAAATGAAATAAAGATTATTTACAAAAGCTTTTTAAAAATTCTTAATTACTAGATGGCTCTTTTTTTTTTTTTTTTTTTTTTTACCATTATAATCATAAAACATTGATCTCCTTATGATATATATCACCTTCTGATTAGTTCAAGTATTATAAAACATACTTCATTCTTATCATATGAAGAAGATTTTATTTTTTAGGATGTTAGTATCATTATCTACAATGTTCCATTCATCCTTTATCATAATTTAATGCATCATCAACATAATTATTATTATAATCATCATCGATAAAATCAAATTAAATCTGCCTACTTGTATAAATACTTTTTTCATTCCCTTTTACCCTTTTTCCATTTCAAATACAAGTAAACAATTAGTTATTTATTTATATTGTTTAGTAAAGTACTTTTTTTTTCTTTTCGTTTCAAATATAGCAAAATTCTAATTTTTACAAAGAGATCTAATTGTTGCTCTAATAACATCTACTCTATCTAATAATTTTTGAGTGAAACGGACACTTTCACGTCTTTTTTGTTTAGCTGTATCAAAACCCATAGGACAATCAACTGAATCTAATTTAAGTAAAGCCTGCATTAACCTTTCAGAAAAATAAAGACCTTTATCTTGCATTTTCTTTTTATTTTCCTCTGTGATGATGTTGCCATTATCCTTTTCTTGCTGTTGTTCACTGACAAACGTTTCAAACGCACCAATTTCTTCTATAATAGTACTTGATAAATCATCTATAATATCTGTTATCCTTTTAACTAATCCATATTCTTCCATATTTCCAGATTTGATTTCTTTTTCTACTAGATCTTGCTAAAAAAAATTAAAGAATTAAGTATCATATTGTTAAACATGATTATTCTTTTTCTTTTTTTCTTTTTTTTCTTTTTTAGTATTAAACATATCATAATATTAAAAATGAAAATAATATTTTCTATTATTACTTACATTAACTTCTTCTCCACTTAATTCCACAGTACAATATGGATGGATACCAACACTTGATAAAGTAGCTGTATCATCTTTTATGTGTGCTATTTTTAATGAGAACAAATATAAAAAAGAGTAGATTAAAATATTATGTCAATCAATCAATTGGTATATATATATATTTTACCACCAGATACTTTCAAACGCATATTTGCTATTGGCACGTTAGTAATACGTTTGCACTTTTCTTTTAAATCTTTGACAGTTGCTTGCTGTAAACCTTTAGGGAAATCCATAAAATGAAGTGTAAAATGTTTATCAAGCCAGGAGAGCCTTATTGACTTTTCTTGTTCTTCATGACTAACATGATGAAAGCCAAATAGTGATAACCAGTTGGATACAAAGGCTCTCCAAAGAGTATATAATAGTACGTATTGAAGTGGAATGGTGAAAAAAAAAGGGAATACAAAATATAAATATATAAAAAAAAAGAAAAGAAAAGAGAAAAAGAAAAAGGAGGAATTAAAAAAAAATTCTTATTCCGTTTTAAATTTTAATTGGTTGATTAAACTTTAATTTTTAAATGGTAAACTTATTCATTTGAAAATGGTACCTATTAAAAGTATAACTTCTTAAATTTATAAAATATATTCATCAATTGATTTGTCTATTTTTTATTGATGTATACTGTTTTTTTTTAATGACTTTATAATTTAAAATACCTGTATAAAAAATATGTTACTAAATAAAAAATCATGCGTTTTTTATAATTAATAAAAACTTTATTCTATTTAAAAAATAGTAGTAAATTTTTTATAAAGTGTATTAGATAACTATATTTATATTATGTATTTAAAAAGAATGACATGACCATAGTATCAATGGTTCTGTATCTGTATTAATTGTAAATCATGTTTTCTTTTAAAGGATGATTACTAACTGGGTTATCTCTGAATTTTAATTTTTTGTTATGATAATCACAGTAAGATTTATCTTTATGCTGTCCAATAAGCGATAATCAAGTTACAAACAGATAGTAAAACTTGTGTATGTATTGTTTTCCAAACTATTTTTTAATAAAAATTAAAAAGAAAAGGAATAAAATAAACAAAATGAAGATAATTTATAATGATATAAACTAAACATTTATTATTATTATTATTATTATTATTATTCAATAATTACCTATCAATGGAAAGTTGAATATGACGATGACTGATACCTGTTACCAAATGTTCTTTATTAGTAGTAACAGATAGAAGAATTTTTTCTTTTGTAAATATGCCACCTATATAATGTTGGTTCTTTATTTTTATTTCATGATCTTTTGTTAAACTCATATTAAATTAAACTAATCATCAATAAAAAAAAAAAAACAATTGAAAATATGATAAAATAAGTATACGGATAAAAAACAATGTTAAAAAAAGAAAGAAATAAAAAAATAGCGCAAAGATAAGCTAGTAAATATAATAATAACGAAGAAAAGCTAGCAAAAATAATAAAAAGAAAGAAGAGTGATAAGTGTTATTAAATTTAAAGATTGATCACTTTTTATATTTTTACATGAAACTCTTTTTATATTGATTGAATATGAGATAAAATGATATGGTTAGCTAAATAAACTACCGCATGATTATTATTTTTATATATAAAATATGAATGTATAATATTATACATAATTTCTCTTCAACCACTATATAAATATATTTTATATCTGCTTAAAACAATAAATATATATACTAATTATATAATTGGATTAGTCATCTCTACTAACCATTCGATTTTTTCCCTTCTATATGTATAAAATGTTTACATAAACATATATATATATATATTAATTTATTCTTAATAAATAATTATATACATCTAATCAGTATGCACATATTTGAATTATTAACTAAGAATCAAGAGACTGCCAATTACTATCAGAAGTCATTGTTCTTTCTAACCAACCATCCCATTCCCCCCAATTCATAGATAATGGAATACCAAAAAATGTATTTTTTGGATCATTACGGAATAATATTTCATTAGATGATGTATTTTCATTAGTGTTATTCTCATTAAGAGTTGGACTATTAAAAGATAAATTTGATTTATTTTGATTATTGGTATTGTTATTTGAAGTTGATGATAGTCCAAATTGTCTAAGTGTGTATGCTTCTTGGAGTTGAAAATTTTTATTGCCATTTTCAGATAACACTATAATATTAAAAAAAAGTTAATATATATATATATATATATATATAATCATTATTATGACTATTATTTTAATTACAGTTATAATTATATTGATGTTCCTGAACATGTTGCTGATGAGCATTTATATTAGTAGATGATAAAGGAACTGAAGTAGATATTGGATTGAATGAATTCAAATTTAAAATATTATTTTGAGATATATTATTATTATTATTAAATTCACAAGCTATTCCTCTTGCTGATATTGGTATATTTCCTTTTTTTACTTCAGATAATATTGATTTTGTTCCAGATGCAGAAGTGAGGTCCATAAAAGTAAAATTATTTTTATGATTGTTGGTAATATTATTATTATTATCATTATTATTATGATTATTATTAACATCCTCATTACTATAAACATGTTGTTTATTATCAAGTATATTTTGTAATAAAATATTAAGTTTCTTTGCTGAGCTTGACATATCACGTAATCTGTCTAATAAATCCATCCCTATTTCCAAATCCATTTTTGCTGCATTAGAGATTTGTATATCTGGGTTATCTATATTATAAATATGAATTAAACAACATTGCATAAGAGGATATAGACTAAAAGAATATGGGCAGAGTAAAAAATCACGTATTGACATTCCTGATGCAATTCTAATCCCTCTCGTTGCTGCACTACTACATATTTGAAATGATGAATACGATGATTTAGATACATGTTTTCCATCACCATTTAATTGGATAAATGGTCTATGTAATAATATAAGTGCACTAAAATAAAAAAGTTGCATTGATGCTTTATAAAAAAAAAATAGTAAATTAATGATCTCTTCCTTTTCTCTCTCTTTATATATATAATATTACCTATGACAGGGCTGAAATAACCATTATCTTCATTAAAATCATCATACTTGGATTGGCGTAAAGTCTTCGAAAATGAAAATCGCCATTCTGTTAGTTCATTATCTAAACTGGTCACCAAATCATAACTACCATATTCATAACTACGTTGTTGGGCTAAAGGAGAATATATACCTTGAATTATTTTACCAAGTATTTCAGACAACTTGATGAATTGAAATAATAATTGATATATTTCACCATTTTCAGTCATTATTTGAGGTATTGACATTGCAGATGGGAATCGTGGACCATAAAAATCATCACCATTATCTAAAATTTCATTCCAAGTTGTACTTGTTTCTGGATAACTAACATCAATATCCTAAAATAATTAACCATATATATAATTATTTAGATATAAATTAAATAATTAAATAAAAAAGGATAAATATGTGGCAATATATATATATATATATGTTGATCATACTTCATCTTGGATACTTAATGGTTTTCCACTTAAAGCAGATTGAAATCGGTCAGATACATAAAGAGACCAAAAAACACGTTTACGAGTTTGTTTTTCACTTTCAGAAATATCCCAAGTATCACAATTTTTATGTAATCCTATCATTTGAGCTAATCTTATTGCCTAAAGTAAATAAATAAAAACTCATTGTTAAAAAATACTTGGTTTATAAATAATTCAATATCCAAAATATACATACTTACAAATCCACCCATAAGCCAACATGCGGATGATTTAGAATCTAAATTACCTCTATGGTTTTGTATTAGAATGATTGCTTGTATTTTAGAATCTGTTGGATTAGCTGTCCAGTTTGATATAATATCTTGAGCTTGATCAAAAAAATGATTAGACCAACCCATTGGTAATTCCCATATGGCATCTGCAGGTATTGATTTGAGATGAGAAGGTTCAAGATGTTCACATTCTACAAATCTTGCAGCTGCACCAAACATTGCATTCAATAATTCAGCAGATGGATAAGTATCAGCTTGATTACGATACTGTTTTAAAAATTCAATCTTATTAATTACAGGTAAAATAGGATGAACATTTGCAAAATAGCTATTTTTTTAAAAATAAAAAAAATTTACATTAATAGAAATAAAAAAAAGATTGGTGATATAAATTAAAAGAGAGCAATATATATATATCATGATCTTACATTTTTAATAAACGAGCTGACGTATATTGATCCACTCCAGTTACTGCATATATATAGCCATGAATATCATGTAATTTAGGAGCCACGCACTTCCATTGAAAATGAGGAATCTTATTACCACTTATATTTTTTTCATCCACACTACTGTCTACTAAAACAATTCGATCACCAAATTTTTTTATACGATGACCTTTCCATTTACTATTATCATCCAATTTAATTTTTCCTGATAAAAATTGCAATTCTGCTGTATCTCCCAAATAATAAATACTATCATAAGCAATTCCAGGTGGCCATTGTCGGATTCTTAAAGAATCTATGTCTTGTACATATTTAGAAGCTGAAAATTGGTGTTGATGATATAAATCTTTATTTTGTATTATTTTACTTTTATCAGCTACTAATTGATGTTGTTGTCCTTGAATATCATCATCGTCATCTGTATTATTATTATTTGTTGTTGTACTTATTTTAATAGATTTGGCAATAATAGGTCTTTCTGATAATTTTTTTTTTATCTTTGTTTGTGATACTTGTTCTTCAATTTTTTTTAACCTTTTTTCAAGTTGGTGAGAAGTTCTATAATAATATATACATATATAAAAATAAATAAATAAAACACATAGAATAATAGAGATAAAATAATAAAGTTATTTACTCTTTTGATGGCCCTCGTTTTTTAGACCTGTAATAAACAGAAATAAAAATAATAAAAAAAGGTTAATATGATCTTTAATAATATTTATAAATAATAATATATCTTACTCATTAGAGAATAAACAGGTTTCTTTGTATGCAATACAATTAAAACATGGTTCACCTGGATTAAAATGACACTTTACTTTCTTTCTTCTACAAAGATCACTGATTATATAATAAGTATTTATGTTTATAGTTTAGTTGTAAATAATACAAGTATAAAATAAATGTATATTTGCACATATCAGATACTTACCATGCTCTACTTATTCTTTGTCTTTTTTTTTCAGTTTTATTATTTGCATCTTCTTCCATATTTATTGTTTCATTTATGCCATAATAATCATATACACGTAACTATTTTTTAAAAAAAAAGAGAAAGAAAAGGAAAAAAAGAGTGGAGAATTTAAATACCCATTTTAAAATAATCATGTATCAAAACTCCGCTCTTTTGAGCATTTTTTTTTGGAAATGGATCAAACAAATCTAGTATTACTAGTTTTACAAAAATACACTTTACTTTTGGTTTTTTTTAGTAATTTAATTATAATATATACTGTTTAATTTATGGTTTTAATTCTCTTTTTTTTTTTTTTGAGTATGATAATTCAGAATAATTTTATTATTACATAAATTCTAGTAATATGTAATGGTATATTTTTCTTACTACTAAGATTTTTGATTTTTTTGTATCAGAATGTTTCTTACCCTATAAAGAGAATGGACGAATAAAAAAATAAACATGATCATAGAAAAATAAAAAAATTTTACTAATAACCTTTATACATACATCTCTAACCTCTAGATTCCTATAGATTATTTGCATCAACATTTTTCTTATTATTATAAGACGAATAAATAAAAAAAAAGAAAAGCCAAGATAATTTTATAACAGTAGTTTTAATTATAAGGCGAATCCACCATTTTCTCTCTAAATAGTTTATGTATTTTTGATTCTTTACATCAAAATGTTTCTTATGTTATAAAAAGATGGAGGACAGAAAAATAATAAACTTATAAAGATATTACCATAATTTTTAAAAAAAGAAACAGAAATTATAAGGGTGTCTTTATTTATATGAATATATTCTTATTCCAATTTATTTCATTCATACCTTTTTCTATATTTTATTATAATTTGCTCCAAAGCCAACCAGTATACCAACTTGATTTTTTAGGATTAGCTAATCTTGGTTCAATAACAACATTTTCTAATGGTGTAACAGGACCAACATTTTCAAAGTTAGCTTCTACATTATCACCAATATCCTTAAGTTCAATAACAGTGACAGTAATATCATCTCTGAAACTACGAGAAGGTTGACGAGTTAAACGCTTTGACATTTCTAAAGTTTCATCAGATACTGGAACATGTTGACCAATATTTTTATAAACAGCATCATATAATAATGATGAACGAATCATATGAGTTGCAGGATTAGCTTCTTCTACTTGTTTTGATGATGGCGATTTCCATTGACTAATGAGTTCTGCAGCTACTTGATCACCATTTTCACTTCTTACATTATCCCAACTAAGTTCATCCCATAATCCATCAGTACCAACAATAATATATTTATCACCTTTTTGAAGTTTATGATGAGTGATTAATGGTTTTGATGATAAATAAGGTGGTGTTCTATAATGAGCAACAATTCGATGATGATATCTAGCAAATGTACTATATGTTTCATATGGAATAAATGGAAGTACTTTAATTTGATATTCACGAGGTACTTTATACATGATATCACCAAATGCTAATATGAAAAAAAAGGTGTAAAACATCATCATCAATTAGTTGTAAATATTGTTTTTTTTATCTATAATTATTTTTTCTTTATATTTCTTAACTTATATATACTTACATCCACCAACAGCAATAAGACCAAATATACGATTACGTTTAATGATATTTTCAGATTCATCAAAAGGATGTTGTGAGATCATATGAGCACGCCATTGAGGATTTGCAGGAGATTCTTCTTCTACTAAACGGCGACCAGTCCATCTACCATCTTCTTCTTGACGTACAACTACAATCATAATTCATATACATATATATATATATATATATATATAAATGAACTAATAATCCTATATTATTATTTAAAAAAAAAGAATAACTTACTGACAACACGGGAATCACCAGTATTAGCTGCATAAACATCATCACCATCAATATAAACAGAACAAGCGCAACTACCATGAATAGCCTCCTTGATGATTAAATCAGCGGCAGCAGGATTGGGATGCTTTCTTACAGCATTTTGAACATCTTTTTCAGTTAACTTGCTTATGTTCTTAGGGAATAAATCATAGAAACGTTGTTGAATATCGTCATCTAAATCTACAAAAGCAGTACTAATAGCATCTTCAACAGTTTCATTTTCTTTTTTATTTTCTAACTGTCTTGCAATATAGATTGGTAATTGTTTTTGAATAAGTTTAGAGCAAAGAGGACCAATATGACCTATAATAATAATAAAAAGGAAAGAAAGAAAGAAGAAAGAAGAGTATATATATATATATATATATATATATATAAAATAAAGTTAAATTCTCGTTGTTATTATTATTATTATTATTATTATTATTATTATTATTATTATTATTTATTATTTTTATTACCATCATAAACACCAGCATATAAAGCTTTATTTCCAATAAGATAACTACTATAGTGATCTTCAATAGGTCTATTTGAACCAAGTTGACTAGTATAAACAGCACGAATACGATTTAAATTGACTTTATTTGCAAGCTGACCAGCGCGTAATCGAGAATTTATTTCTTCTGGAGTTAATAATTTAAATGGTCGTGAGTCATGAAATTGAGGAGTGGTTTCATAATTTTCTAACACTTTTGCTGACTTATTTTCATATGTTTGATTGTAAATATAATAACCAATCCCGGATAAGCCAGCACCTGCTGCAGCAGCAGTAAAAGTTCGAACTGGGATAGGCATAGTAATAAAAAAGTGAAAGGAAAAAAAAATGAGAGAGAGAAAAAATAAAGAAAGAGGGAAATAATCGGAATTTTAATTTTCCTTTTATAAAAAAAGGCACAATCAAAATCAAATATTGATTCATTAAAGTGAATCTCATTATAAAACCTTTAAAATAATCATGATCATATATATATAATCATCATTATAAAATAACTCTTTTTTTATTTAGTTATTTTTAATCTATTAATTTAGTTTAATACATAAGAAACATTTTTAATAAATAATCATGTAGATAATTTATATAAAAGATGCTTAAGGTGATAAGTGTTACAGTATATCTAAAGCTGTCAATCATGGTATCGATCATCTTTTTAAAAATTAGTTACACAGTTACTTTATTTATTTACTTTTTGATACTTTAATTTTTGTATAATAATAAATTAAAAAAAGTCGTATTCTTTATTTATTTGTTTGTTTATTTTTGTTATCATAAAATAGGACATATGAACAGTGAGTAATGTTATATATAACACCGCAGTGAAAAAGCAGGATTGTTACTGTTTTGGTAAGATTTGTAAAAAAAAAATCTCACCAATTAAAATGCTTTAATACTCCTAAAAAAAAAAAATGTTCAAATAGCGCTGTTTATTTTTTTTTTTCTTTCTTCCTCTCTCTTTCTTTTTTCTTTTCCTTCCCTACATTTTTTAACTTTAAATAATGACTGAAAATTGGACTGCCAAAAAAGTACGTTCTACTTTTATTGATTTCTTTGAAAAAAAGAATCATACCTTCTACCCTTCTTCTCCTACAGTTCCTCATGATGATCCTACTTTACTTTTTGCTAATGCTGGTATGAATCAAGTAAGTTGCTTATATATATTTTTTTAACGTGTTGATCTTATAGAAGTTGATCTTTATTGATATTTTATTTTTGTTTTTGGATATTTTAAATAGTATAAACCTATCTTCTTAGGTAACGTTGATCCTTCTTCTCCTCTTGCTGCTTTAAAAAGTGCTTGTAACTCTCAAAAGTGTATTCGTGCTGGTAAGTTAATAAATATTTTTTATTATATATATTAGGTTCCTGAGAAAAAATATTATAATACAATACATATATTAATATTTTTATTTTTATCATTATTTTTGTTACAGGTGGTAAACATAACGATTTAGACGATGTAGGAAAAGATTCATACCATCATACCTTCTTTGAAATGTTAGGTAACTGGTCTTTTGGTGATTATTTCAAGGTAATAATATAAATAGTAGCTATAAAAAAAAAGATTGCTATAAGTGATGATGTGTCAATTATTTTTTTATTTATTTATTTATCTATAAATAATTTATATAGACTGAAGCTGCCAAATTTGCTTGGGAATTCTTAACAGAAGTATTACAATTACCTAAAGATCGTTTATATTTTACCTATTTTGGTGGTGATGAAAAAATGGGTCTTGAACCTGATTTAGAAGCTAAACAAATCTGGATTGATCTTGGTGTAGAAGAAAAACGCCTTATTCCTGGAAATACTAAAGATAATTTCTGGGGTAAAAATAAATATATGAAAAGGAAAAAAAACAAAAAGTAGAATAAAAATGACGCGTGCTATTATTAAATTCAATAATGAAAAAAAGAAGAAAAAACAGAAATGTTGTTAATATGAACCATTGTTTATTAATATTTTTGTTTTTTGTTTTTATATATGTATATTTAAATATATAGAAATGGGTGATGTAGGACCGTAAGTCTTTTAAAAATTGCGAAAATATAATTAAAATGTAAAAATCAAAAAAAAAGGGAGATACTAACTTGATTTTTTTTAATAGATGTGGACCTTGTTCAGAAATTCATTATGATCGTATTGGCGGACGTGATGCTGCTCATCTTGTCAATATGGATGATCCTAATGTATTAGAAATTTGGAATCTTGTGTTTATTCAATTCAATCGTGAACAAGGTGGCGTTTTACGACCTTTACCCGCTAAACATATTGATACTGGTCTTGGTTTAGAACGTCTTGTCTCTGTTCTTCAAAACAAATACTCCAATTATGATACTGATGTTTTCTCTCCTCTCTTTGCTAAGATTAAAGAATTAACTGGTGCTCATGAATACACTGGAAAACTTGGTGCTGATGATGTTGATGGTATTGATACTGCTTACCGTGTTGTTGCTGATCACATTCGTACTTTAACTTTTGCTATTACTGATGGTGGTGTACCAAGTAATGAAGGTCGTGGTTATGTTTTACGCCGTATCTTACGTCGTGGTGCTCGTTATGTTCGTAAATATTTCAATGTACCTATTGGTAATTTCTTCTCATCTCTTGTTGATACTTTAGTAGAACATATGGTAAATATATTTATATGTATATATATGCTAAAAAAAAAAATGGATTTATTTTTAATTATTTAATTATTATTTTTTTGTAGGGTGATGCATTCCCTGAACTTAAGACTAAAGTTGACGAAGTTAAATCCATTTTAGATGAAGAAGAAGTTGCTTTTGCTAAAACTTTAGATAGAGGTGAAAAACTTTTTGAAACTTATCTTAAGGCTGCTAAAGATCAAGGTAGCAATACTCTTTCTGGTAATGATGTCTGGCGTTTATATGATACCTACGGTTTCCCAGTCGATTTAACACGTATTATGGCCGAAGAAAATGGTATTTTAGTCGATGAAAAGGAATTTGAAGCTGCTCAAGAAGCTGCTAAAGAAGTTTCTCGTCGTGGTAAAGCTAATAATGATGGTCAAAAGGTTGTTGCTTTAGATGTACATGATTTAGCCGAATTAGGAAACAATGATCAAGTACCTAAAACAGATGATTCTTATAAATACAGTAAGTAACGATAAATAGAACAATTTATATATAAATATGATTAATAGATGAGTGATTTTTTTAATTTATGCATGTCGTTTTTTTTTCTTAATATAAAGCTGGTACTAATGTACAAGGTCAAATTAAATCCATTTATTATGAACATAAATTCCTTACTGAAACTAAAGATATCCCTGAAGGTGCTAGATTTGGTATTTTAACTGATAAAACTAATTTCTATGCTGAATCTGGTGGTCAAGAATATGATACTGGTAGTATTATTACCTTAGATGGAAACACTGAATTCTCAGTAGAAGATTGTCAAGTATTTGGCGGTTATGTATTACATATTGGTACATTGAAATATGGTCAACTTAAGATTGATGATCAAGTTGAGTTATCATTTGATGATGTAAGTTTAAAAATTGATTAGAATATTTCTTTTTTTTTTTTAATCCTAAAAAAAATAGAATTAAATGATCTTTTTTTTAAAATCATTTTTTTTTCTTCTCTCCTTTTTTATTAAAAAAAAATAGTTACGTCGTTTCCCATTAAAGAACAATCACACTTCTACTCACATTTTGAATTTTGCTCTTCGTAAAGTTCTTGGTGAAACTGTTGATCAAAAAGGTTCCCTTGTTGCTCCTGAAAAACTCCGATTTGATTTCTCAAGCAAGGTAATTTTTTTTAATTCTATGGATATAAAAAAGGATGGCAACTTTTTTATGATGTTTAAAAGTAATAACATCCCTTTTTTTTTCTTTATCTGTTTAGTCACCTGTTTCTGTTAAACAACTTGATGAAGTAGAAAAAATTTGTAATGAATTTGTTACTAAAAATTCACCTGTATATTCTAAAGAAGTTCCATTACCAGTTGCCAAAGCTATTCATGGTCTTCGTGCTGTTTTTGGTGAAACCTATCCTGATCCAGTCCGTGTTGTATCTATTGGTTATGACATTGATGAAGTCACTTCTGATGTTTCTAATCCTAAATGGGCCACTACTAGTGTTGAATTCTGTGGTGGTACTCACGTATCTAAGACTGGTGATATTAAATCATTTGTTATTCTTGAAGAATCCGGTATTGCTAAAGGTATTAGACGTATTATTGCTGTCACCGGAGAAGAAGCCATTAAAGCCAACAATAGAGCTGCTGAATTTTCTAAACGTTTAGACAGATTGGATAAATTAAGCCGTAATGAAATTGAAGTTGAATTAAAAGAATTGGCTAGAGAATTAGATTCATTATCTGTATCTGTTGTTGCTAAAGCTGATTTCCGTGAAAGATATAGTAAGAGTATGAAAGCCTTTAATGAATTAGAAAAGGTTAAACAAAAGGAACAAGCCAAAGAAGTTACTGATGCTGTTAAAAATTACTTTGAACAAAACCCTGATGCTAAATTCTTGGTTCTTTCTGCTAATGTTGGTAACAATAGCAAGGCCCTTCTTGGTGGTATTACTTATGCTAAATCCAATTTGAAAGATAAAGCCATTTATTTACTTTCTAGTGATGCTGCTACTGGTCGTGTCCCCCACAACTGTTTTGTTGGTAAGGAATTAATTGCTAAAGGATTTAAGGCTTCTGATTGGGCTACTGTTGTCTCTGAAAAGGTTGGCGGTAAAAAAGGTGGTAAAGATGAAACTGCTCAAGGTTCTGGTGATAACGTTAATGGCTTAGATGATGCTGTTAAAGCTGCTGAAGAATTTGCTAAATTAAAAATTAGTGCTTAGAATTATATATACATAGTTATTTTTTATTTATTTATTTATCTATTTATTCCTTTTTCCTTTTTCCTTTTTAAAAAAACTCATTTATATACTAATTTCTCATTTTTGGTGATGTATACTTTCTATTATTTCTCTTTTTTTAAAAAAACAAAAACAAAAATAATAATATTAATTATTTTATTATTTTGAACATATTAAATACTCTAACATTATTATCATTATTATTATGAATTATTTATAATAATATATCATTTAATGTACAAGCATTATGAAACATAAAGTAATCAGATCATTATAATGTAAATCACTAAAAAGCTGTCATATGTAGAAAGATAAAAGAAAAAATAGTAATAAATATGATTATACAATTAATACTAAATGGACCAATAAGTAAACAGCTCTATACTTTATAGGACATAAAAAAAGTTAATATTTTTTTATGCAACAATTTTCCTCGTGGTTTAGTACTGATTAAAATCGTTGATTTATTTTTATACATCCGATCATTCAAAATAAATAGTAATGGTTCTACATATAATATTCTTTTTTAATAGGGAAAAAAAAAAAAGAAAAGCAAGGATGATATTAATAAAAATAATAATAGTAATAACAATGATGATGATGATTATGATGATGATGAAAGAAAGGAAAGAAAACGGAAAGAAAAAAAAAAGGTTGAGAATTAAAGAAGATCTATATTACCCTCAATGAACAATAATATTATTAGTAATGATCTCAATTTACTTTTTTTTATGTATGCTTTGATCCTTAATAGGAATAGTCCAGTACTTTAAAAAAAAAACTAAAATGGATGATTTTCTGGTCAATATCATTTTGATCCAGTACTTCACATACAAGTATCACAATATTTCAGCATTCGCTTAGATTTTTTTTGTATTCATTAAAAAATATATATACAATAATAAAGATTTAAATTTAGTTTATACAATAATCAATCTGCAATTTCTTAATAATAATCAAGGTATATAATGGGTTTAATAATATTAAAAAAATAAAAAAATAAACCATATACAATTAATATTTATTTTCTTCATTTAGATGATAATACTATCATTATTATTTTTATTTTTATTATTATTTTGAAAGAAAGAAAAAAAAGAAAAGATAACTTATTTTAGATCAATCTTGTTACCTATTTTGGAAATTAATTTTCCTTGCTTATAAGATAAACTTTATAATTTCCGTTCAAAAAAAAACTTAAATTTTTATATTTAAATGTCCATTTTTCTTCTTATTTCCTTTGAACATAAAAACCATCAAAGTTGAAATACAATTTTTGTTAAAAAAAACTCTTTTCTTTCTCCTTTCTTTTCCATTTTTTTTTTTTTACTTTTGTTTTCTTCTTTTATTTAATTTAACTTTTTCATTACCATTATCACTTTTTTTTTTATCTTTATTTAATTTTATAATATAATATTAAATCAATATGTCAAATATTCAATTACCTGATATGAGATATAACCAAGGATCCACTGATGGCATTATGGATCAACAATCAGCAGATCAAGCTACTCATGCTATGTTAGATAAAGATGTAATGAGATTATTACCACCTACATGGAAAACGCCAAAGGACGCTACTACTAATAATAATGTTGGATTAACATCAGGATTTTATTCTGGTAATGAATTTGGTCAATCTTTTGATGGATTTCGTGTAAGACCTCATATGGGTAATTTCCAACAAACAGATCCATCCTCTTTACATGCTCCTCAAATGCAACCTAACAATCATCAATTAAATTATCCTTCTTTATTTTTTAATAACAATAATAATAATAACAATAATAACAATGGTAATAATTACATGACTAATTTATATTCTCAACCTCATCACCATCAGCAACAACAATCATCATCACCTCAACATCAACATCAACGTGAAGCTCTTTTAACTGAAGTATTAAAAGCAAGACCTATGAGAAAAAGAAGAAGACCTCCTCATTCCTATGCTTCTTTAATTGCTCAAGCTATTTTAACCTCTCAAGATCAAAAAATGACATTACGTGAAATTTATGAATGGGTTCAAACAAGATATCCTCATTTATATGAAGCCAATGAAACTGGTTGGCAGGTATATGTTTGATATTTTTTTTTTAAAAAAAAAAGTAATGCTTTATTAATGATTTATTCATTTATTTATTTTAAATTAATTTATTAATCCTATTTTTATTTTCAATTAAAATAGAATACGATTAGACATAATTTATCATTAAATAGATGTTTCCGTAAAATTCCAAGAAGTCAAGATAATGGCAAAAAAGGAACTAAAGGAGGATATTGGACAGTAGATGTTGATCAATTGAATAATACTAATTTTGGTCGTCAAATATTAGATAGTGGGTTCTTAGGAAGTATAGAATATTGGCATCATGAACAACAACAACAACAATTGAGAAATGTAATGGCTCCATCAAGTAGTACATCTACCATTAGTAATTTATCATCGTCATCTTCATCATCAAGCATTCATCAACAAAGAATGAATCAAACTGTTGAAGAAATTGATTTTAATAATTTGATGCCATTTTATTCTACCCAACAAACGCAACAAACGCAACAACAGCAACAGCAACAACAACAACAACGTCACTATACCACTGATTCATTAGATAATCAAAGACAAAATGGATATTTTTCAACATCAGCCACCACTCCAACATCAACTAATAATAATAATAATACAATGAAGAGAAGTTTTGATAGTAATACTACTAATTCAAGTATGGCATCTACAAGTTCAAAAACAAGTTCCGTAAGAGGATCAGCATCGCCCAATTCTCCTGAAACTGATATGAGTACACCCACTTTTCAATCAATTACTTTTCAAAGACAACAACCTAATGGATCACAAGTAGTTCATCCTAATAAATTAGATATGGATCCTTTATTAAATCCTTCATTAATGAGAGTTAATAATATTCTTAATTAATTCTTTCTTTTTATTATATTATAATTATTATTATTCATTATTATTATTTTATTATTATATTAACTATTATTTTTATTATTATTATTATTATTATTCCTAAACCTTATTTTTTTTTCTTTCTTTCTTTCCTTTCTCTTTTCTTTTCCTCTTTTTTTTTTTGTTATAGTAAACATATATCCATTAATTTTTAATCTTCCATTTCTAATTTACATTATAATTAGATATATCTTTTAATTTTTATCTTAATTTTATCTTTTAATATGCGTATAATAATAAATGTTTTTTTTCTCTTTAATTTTATATCCCAATAGTAAATTTCATATAAAATGATCTAATAAAGTACAACGATTACATAAGCGATTTTTTTTACTAGTTGATTAAAAAAGTTAGGTGTCTTTTAAATATTATTATATAGGAATTATTTATCTATTGCATTAAAAAAAACAATATTCCGAAAATAAGAAAGTTAGTGTTCGTGAATAATTAAGTGTATGCGGGAATTATTTTCCATTTTTATTCATATCAGCACTTCTGGTTGATAGTACACATTTCCATACTTATTACTCATAATATTCACTCTATTTATAGTTTTATAATAAACCATATAAGTTAAAGTATACTCTTTTATATCTGTTATATATATATATATATATATCAGGGCAAGTTTTATTTTATTTATACATTGAACCTTCGCAAGAAGTATACCAAATTTAAATAAATAATCGTAGTTATATATATTTAGCAAAATAAAAACTGTAAAGATTTTATAGATTTATTATTATTATTAGTTAGCCTATATATTCTTTCATCACTAAAAGTATGTATGAAAAATTATTGTAGGTTAAAAAAAAGTGCAGAAAAAGAGGTTGATCAAAAAAAAAATGGAGGTTGGAACTTATTTTGAAAACCTTATCTGGGCTTAAATTTTTTTTTGTAAGGTATAAAAATAAAAAGTGGTTCCATTTTTTTCTTTCTTTCATTTAATTATAATTATTTATACTCTATAAAAATAATACTTATTATTTTAAGTATGCTTTTAAAATAATGTATATTTTATTGTTTTTATTTTTTATATTAAATATCATTGTGTTTGTTCAAGCTAAAATAAGACAGTATTATATTGCAGCATTAGAAATAGATTGGGATTATGCACCTCAACAATGGGATAACTTGAGAGATCAACCATTAAATCAATCTTATATGGGTAGATTATATACAACTCATAATGCTACTCGTTTGGGAACTAAATATAGAAAAGTCATGTATCAACGATATACTGATAATACTTTTACAATACCTATTACTCATGATCGTTCTTTAGGTTTTCTTGGTCCTATTATAAAAGCTGAAGGTATATATACTAATATTAAAAAATAAGAAATATATGTAAAAACTCACTTTTTTTTAACAAGTTGGAGATAGAATTCAAATAGATTTTTTAAATAAAGCAAGTCAACCATGTAGTTTACATCCACATACAATAGAAATAACTAATTCAAATTTACCTGGTAAATCTATAAAACCACAACATGGATATCATTATGTATGGGATATACCAACAACTGTCAAAATGCCTATGAATCAATCCTCTATATTATGGGTGTATTTATCAAAACATGATCCTTTAATAGATTTAAATGCTGGATTAGTTGGACCTATTGTTATATATAAAAAAGGTTATTTAGTTAAACCATCACCTAATAGTATGACATATACTTTGCCTGGTGGTGTTCAAGAAATATTTACAATGATGATGACAACAGATGAAGGACTTTCAAATTATTTAAAAGTAACAGCTGAACGACAAAAAAATTATTATTATAATGATGATAGTAATGATATCAATCCATCAACTATGTTTGATATAAATCAATTAGATCATTTAATCAAAACAGATGATTTATTTATGGAATCCAATAGAATGTATCATGTGAATGGTTATATATTTAATAATAACGCAGACATTCGAATTTATTATGGCCAACCTGTAAGATGGTATATCATTGCCTTTGGATTAGAAGATGATGACGCTCATACAGCTCATTGGCATGGTGCTACAGTTTTATATCGTGGTCATCGAGTAGATGTTGTGGATTTAATGCCTGTCAGTTTTGAAGTAATTGATATGATTCCTGATAATGAAGGCCAATGGCTATTTCATTGTCATGTTGCTTCTCATTTTGAAGCTGGAATGACTGCCTTTTATCAAGTTGAAAAGTTGGAATATACTGGTGAAGAAGGTTGGGATGTTTAGTTATTATTATTATTATCTAACAATTCATATATATACATAAATAGATATACATAAATACATAGAACATTATTTAAATAAATAGAATAAATAGCATATCCACTAACTCAAATCTTTTAAAATGGATTTTTTTTTATTTTCTTGTGATAAACCCTTTTTTCAATTATTTATTTAAGGAATATATAGAAAATAAAGATATTTTTTATCCAAGAGGTACTTTAGATATGGTTTAGTTGAAATAATCATCATGCTAATACATATAATTCATATTTATATCCGTATAAATATTGTTCTAATAAATACTTTATCATGTTTAAATAAACATAATATATATATTGCTTAATAAATCAAATAGAATTTATCATTTTGTACCCTTTTTTTTTTTCTTTCTTCTTCTTTCACTTTTTCACTTTTTTTAATTTATATATATTGATTATGTAAAAAAATAGTTTTATTTGGATACCTGAATTAAAGAAGCAAGATGAACCAAAACTAACTACCAAGTTGTTTATAATTTCAATAGGTAAACTGTATCAAGCAAAAAGTAAATAGCATATAAAACTTAGCTCCGCTTTTTCATTTTTTTTTTTTTTCTTTTATGCAAGTTGTTCAAGATTTACTTACAAGTGGCAATCTACTTTCAAGAATGAGCTATACTGATTGTGTCAAGTTCAAAAAGGTAATTTGCATTAAAAAATCTTATAAATAAAATGAATAGATAGAGTTTTAGTTACTTTATTACCTTTTTCACTTTTCTTTTTCTTTTTCAAAGCAAACATTTTTCCAATCTTGTTCAAAGTTTATACGAGGAGATAATCTACTTTTAAGATTACTTAAGATTGGTTAATGAATTATTATTAATTTAAAAAGTAAAACTATTAAATAATAATAATAATAATAATAATAATAATAATAATAATAATAATAATAATAAGTATATATACATTATTACTATTATCTAAAAAAAACATGGTTTTAGATTGAATATTATAGATACATTTACTTTATAATAAAATAAATAATTTAACGTAGTTTTAAAGCTCACCAAATGATCAATATCTGTAGATATCATTGGTGCGCCATTAATCTTACAATAATTACATCAGTGTCATGTTTCTCCAACATATAGAAATACCTTTATTTTTTACATAACGAAATGAAAAATAAATTTTAATAATTTTAGCATATTTTTATTGTATTGATGTCAGACTTTTTTTAAACCTATTCAGTCCATTGTCATTAATTTATTAAATTCAATATCATATTTATTAATTAAACTTGAGAAGATAGAAGTGTTGATTCTTAAGTTTTTATATTGCTGCTTTATTATTACATCCTGATCACTATATAAAAGAAATTACTGAATTTTAACATTTTCAGAAGGAATTCAGTACAGATTCAATACGGATTATTACACAGTAATTCGCTTTTTTTTTTTTTTAGTAGAGATTCAGTAAGATTGCAGTACGGATTAAAGTTTTCTATTTTAGTGGATTAGCCTTTGATTTTTTCCATTTATTAGAGGATAATTCAATTAATCCATTTCCATCAAATTTTAATAATAAATATTTTTTCTTGAATAGTTAGATAATAATTCATCAGTATTAAATATAGCTTTATTCATTTCTTTAGCTGCTTTAGTAGAACGGCAGCCAATTTTACCACTGTGTATTTACATATAATAAACAATAAACATTAGATGAATATTTTACAATAGTATTTATAAATAATAAATATACATACATACATACATATATATATATATATATATATAAACATATATAGCTATTCTATATATGTTCCATTAAAAATGATATTCACTAAGGAAGCAAATCTCCTATAAAAAATCATTTCACTTTCATGATTGTTTTTATACCATAAATTAAAATTTTTAACATTAAAAATTAAAAAATAAAGATAAGGATAGTATATATTAATAATGATCATAATCACAATTTTATTATATTTATAATATATATTTGCTTCACAATAATAAGCATTCTATATACGTTTGTTTGTATTTGTTTTCTTTTAACTGATTCAGCTTTTTCAGTTAAAATTAAAGATAATGTTTCATCTGCTTCTTCTTCTATTTCTAATATCTTATCAAACATGACTGCTATACATCATCTAATCCTTTTATATTTACCACTGAGTAGCCTTCTAAACGTTCAAGAATTTTTATAGTAAAATATTGCATTGTAATTTCTTTAATAGTTTGACTAATCAAATTAATTATACTGGATAGAAAAAGTCTAAAAAAAAAATAGTCAAGATTTTTTTGAAATTAAGATCAATAAAAATGCTTTATTTGATAATGCGCTAGTCCATAATGGATAAATTTTCTTTTTTTTTAATATTTGAGCAATTAAATATATTAAATATTCTCGAATATTTTTATCATTTTTAATAGTATTTAGTTCATCCCTTGTTGTATCATTCAAACTTTCGCCTAATATCTAATAATAGTTATATTTATATATAATAAAGCTAATAAATTGTATTTAATTTTTTTTTCTTTTTTTTAATATTACACTACTATACTAGTATCATAAAGAAAATGTTCCAATTCTTCTTTAACCATATTACCATAAATATAGTGTCAATTGTTGATATAAATCCATTAACATCAACATATTTCTACTATCAATTGTCTCTCCATCATTGACATTCATATAAGCAACGATACTAAGATTATTTTCACCATTATCAGAAGAAGATAAAGCATCATTTAAACCGTTATCTGAAGATAAAACACGATTTACTATCGGTTATTATCGGTTACTAATCAAATTCATTTTCTTTAATTTCAATAATTTATTTGACCCATTCATTTATGCAACCATATTTCTTTTAAATAATATTTGGCTTCTTGATTCATTATCGTATTTCTATTAGTTGCTGATTTTCTTTTTTTGTTTAATATTCTACCTAAGCCTAACATATGTTTGATAAAGGTTGATGATGATAATAATAAAAAAACATATCAGTACAAATGATTTATAAAATATCTAAAGGTTAGCATATACTTAAATTAATGATATGCATATAAGCATATATCTCTAAAAAAGTCTTGTATTTGTTTCCCACCATGCTTATATATAGTATTCACTCAACTCCTAATGATAATAAGAAACATTTTGATGTAAAAAAATTAAAAATTCATAAAGAATCTGAGATGATGGCAGATGCACGCTATTATAAAAAACCGCTTTTATGAACATATGTCTAGCCATGGTTCTTTTATTTTTGTTTCTAGAATATCTTGTAACAACAAGAAACATACTGATGTAAAAGATCAAAAAAATAATCTAAAGGTTAAAGCACACTTAAATTATAGATGAAATATATATATATATGAGAAATATTAATAAAAGTTTTTTATTTTCTTTTTTTATTCTTCTATCTTACCAAAATAAGATATATTTGGATAGTGAAAAAAAGAAATCAGAACCTCACTACTAATATTTTCCAAATAAGCCTTAATGACTATAATGTAACTTTTTTAAATATATAAATCATCCATCAGTCATCGACTAAAAAAAAATAGTGCTATTATTAGGAAATTTACTTAAAACTCTATAGATTTTTTTTTAACAGTAAGTGATTGGTTTAAAGAGATGAAAAAGGTATTTTTTTTAAATTCTTAATCTGATCATCCAGTTAAATACTATTATATGATCACTAGTTACATGATGACGATTTTTTTAATAAAAAGAATCATCAAAACGATCATCTAATGTAAAAATTCACAAAAAAAAAAAAGAAGAATGATAAAAGTATATATCCTTGATATTGATCAAAAATGATAAAATTTCAATATTATTTGATTATTTATTATTTATGAAAGAATATAATAATCTCTATTACATTTTACTATTCACATCATTGATTCTTTTAAGAAAAAAGAGAAAGGAAATTATAAACTCAGCAGCCTGGGTTTAACAAAAATAGGAAAAAACTAGGTTATGTTTTGTTTTTCGTCAGTTTAAGTCATCCATATCAGATCAACTTTATATACATTGATGGGAATAGTATATTGATCTGTGAAAAAAAATAAAAAAAAAAATAAAAAAAATAACGCGTGGGTATAATAAAAAATGTATTCTATCATATACTAAATAATTGTCATAAAAAAAAAAACATGTTTATTGTTATTGTTTAGTATTATTTATTTATATTTATTTCTTATTTTGATACAACGAAATTAAATGACGCACTTTTAATTTGAATCTTTATTTTCATGGTAAATAAGCCTCATCTCAAAAAAAAATATGCACCTAAAATATGAAACGATTATTACTATTTTTTTTTTTTTGTTCAACCAAATCGTGTATATAATATCGTGTGACATTTTTTAGATGTTATTAAAAATAAATTCATCAATAAATATATATATATATATTTATATACATATATATACATATATATATATATATAAAGGCTAGTAATATTTATTTATATAGAGTTAACACAATTTCAAAAGAAAATTTCCCATATAAAAAAGATTTACAATTTAAGCTTTTTTTTTTTTGTTATTCCTTTTTGCGCCACTAATCAGATCATCACAAGATAATTTTTTTTTTTTTCGGTTAAAGTCGGCTGATTCCCTTTTATTTCCTAATCTGATAAATATAGGAGTTTTAAAAAAAAATTATAATAAAGTTTTATTATATATAAATAAATAAATAAACAAATTGAGAAAATGAAAAATGAAAAAGAGGAAAACTAGGAAAAATTGTATAAAAGTAGTAAATTAAAGAAGAATAAATGTAAATAAAAATAGTAACAAATGTACATCATTATAATAACAATAATACATAATAAATAAAAATACAAATATTGAAAGAAAAAAAAAGTATATATATATATAAATGTTTAAATAATAATAATAATAATAATAATAATAATAATAATAATAATAAAGTTCATACCAAAAATTCTAAACTTATTTTTCCGCTTGTTTAGTTTGAGCTTCGATATCAGATTCATCAGTAGAAGTATTATTATCGCTATGATTAGCAACAATAGCATCCTTTTTAACATATTGTTTGGCCTTTTCTAAAGCTTCATCGGCATCAGGAACAAAGTATTCGCCTCTTTTAGCTTTTTCAATGGCAATTTTTCTTTGTTTATATAATTGATATAATAAATAAATTGAAATGAGAAGCCAATAAAGACAATAACTAACAATAGTACCAATGGTCCAAGTATTGTTCCAACCCAAAATAGAGTTGAAGATTTGATATCCACCAGTACTACCAGTGTAGATTTCAGGATTACTATTGAAAATAAATAATAAAAAGAAAGGAGTTTTGAGTTTATTCTACTTTTGATCATAAAAGTTATGTATTTAAAAAAAACTTACCCCCAATCAACATGGAAAACACTCTGTTAATACATATAAAATAAATAAAAGTATTATTAACCTGATCATCATTGAATTGACTTTTTATTTGTGATCATTTTTTCATTTTTTCATTTTTTTTATGATCACTTTTTTCTCTTCTATTTATTTATTTTTTATGATATACTTACAGTAGTTACTTTATAGGGAATAACATCACCACCTTCTTCAGCAGCTTCACCACCAATGACTTTATTCCAAGCATATTGTTCAAAGAAACCAACAGCTTTAGACATTAAACCAGCAGCGACTAAATAAAGAATGATAGTTGAAAAGATAAAGAACCATCTTAAATGAAGCATGGAACCACCACGATATATAATAAAACCAATTAAAGCACCACAGATGATTCCCATAATAACAGCAATAGGAATAGATCTAGCTTGAGCATTTAAAGAAACACCACCGATAAAGACCACAGCTTCTAAACCTTCACGCAAAACAGTAATGAAAGGTAACATGAAGAAAGCATATTTTTGCATCCATAATTTAAAGCCACCCTTTTTTTTCTTATTTTTATTTATGATTTCTTCTTCAGTTTTATGAATAATTTCTTCATCAGAGGTTTCTTGTTGTTCTTTTTTCTTTTGATCTGCTTCCATAGCTTTAGCTAATTTTAATTTCCATTTTTCTTGCATTTTTTCAACTCTTAACATAGCTAAACCCATAAGAGTAATCATAATAGTAGCGATTAAAGAAAAAACACCTTCCCAAATCAATTCAGCATTTCCCCATAAATTACTTAATACAGTATACCAAACAGCAATAAAAGCACCACCAATACATAAACATATAATAAACCCTACTAAGGACCCAACCCATACTTGTTTACGCAATTTTTTATATACAAGACTGTCATCATCAAACGTCTTTTTTAAAAAGGATAATAAGACAGATACAATAATAGATATTTCAGTGGTTTCACGAAATAGAATAAAAAAGATAGGAACGTTAAATAAATCTTCTGCTGCCATTCCAGAAAATATTGAACTTTTTTCTAAAAAAAAAAAAGAGGGAGAAAGTGACAGAAAAAAAAAGTGTAGAAGATGGAAAAGAAGAAAAGTAATGTAACAAGTTAAAAGAGTTTTTTTTTTATATATGTAATATAAAAACTGTTATTTAAAAGAAAAAAAAAGAGAGAGAGAAGAAAAGAAAAAAAATGATAATCTGGGATTTATTTTTTTTTGTGATTGAAAAAAGATTATTTAACCATATACTGTAATCAGATTTAATCGGAGCTTGAATCATTTCTTTTATTTATTTTGATTTTGTTACAACCAAAAAAAAAAAAAAAGATCACAAAAAGAATCTTCTTTTTTAGGAAAACAAAAAAAAAAAACACACCCACACATATTTCACACAATCAATATTATATATATAAATATATATATATATTGTAAAATCAATAGATCAAAGATCAAATTGTAAAAAAAAAAATTAGATTATCAAAATGACCAATTTAACTTTGTTTGTATGGAAAAAAAAATGATCGATTTTTATTATGAAATTGATGAAAAAGATCAATAGTGATCTTAACAAGAAAAATTAGGTTTGTATTTGTATATATATGACGATATTTATTACTTACGTCCATAGTTGTATGTTTTTTTTTTTTTAAGTTTATCAAACTCCTTAAATGTAAAGAAAAAAAGAGTTTTTTTTTATTATTATTATTGTATGATCAATAAAACTAAATAAAGTGGGGAGGGGGAGACAGAAAAAGTAAATAAATAGAAAAAAAAAAAAAGGTAAACAATAAATTAAATGAAGTATAATAATAATAGTAAAAAGAAAATATTAATAAAATATAAATATACAATATAATACAATATCATAATAATAATAAAAGAAGTGATAATCAATTAAACTTTTAATTTTTCAATATCTGAAGTATCAGATTCTGATTGATGATTATTTGCACCAACAATAACACCATCTTCATTAACATATTGTTTAGCATCTTCTAAAGCTTTATCAGCATCTTGTGTATAATATTCACCTTTTTCAGCTTTTTGAATGGCTTGTCTCTTTTGTTTAAAGAAAGCATAAACTAAATAAAGAGAAATAAGAAGCCAGTAAAGACAATAACTAACAATAGTACCAATGGTCCAAGTATTGTTCCACCCTAAGATGGCATTAAAAATTTGATATCCACCTGTAGTTCCATCATTTAATTCTGGATTACTATTAAAAATAAATCAATAAAAAAAAATGTATTTATAAGTTTTATTATTATCATAAAATACATATTTTAAAAATACTAAACTTACCCCCAAGAGGAATGAAAAACGGCCTTTTATATAAAATCAAAAAAAAAAAAAGTGATCTGATTAATTTTTACATTCAGAATTATCTTTATTTTCGTTACCATCTTTTTATGATCAATTTTTTTTATTGTATTTATTATTGTGATCATTTTTTGTGTTTACTTTTTTTTTTTTTTTCTTCGCGATCATTTTTTTGTAACCACTTTTTTTTGTGACAATTGAAAAAAAAAAAAAAAAAATATAGACTTACAGTAGTAACTTTATAAGCAATAACATCACCACCTTCTTCAGCAACTTCACCACCAATGACTTGGTTCCAAGCATATTGTTCAAAATACCCAACAGCTTTAGACATTAAACCAGCAGCGACTAAATAAAGAATGATTGTAGAGAAAATAAAGAACCATTGTAATTTAAGCATGGAACCGCCACGATAAATAATAAAACCAACTAAACAACCACAAATAATACCCATAATGACAGCAATGGGGATAGATCTAGCTTGAACATTTAAAGAAACACCACCGATAAAGACCACAGCTTCTAAACCTTCACGCAAAACAGTAATAAAAGGTAACATGAAGAAGGAATATTTTCTAAGCCAACGTTTTAATTTAGAACGTTTATCTAAATCATCTTGTTTTCCATTAGCTTCCATAGCTTTAGCTAACTTGATTTTCCACTTTTCTTGTAAGTTATTAGCTCTTAACATAGCCAAACCCATGACAGTAATCATAATAGTAGCAATTAAAGAAAAAACACCTTCCCAAATATCTTCAGCATTACCCCATATATCATTTAATACAGTATACCAAACAGCAATAAAAGCGGCACCAATACATAAACAAATTAATAACCCAATAGAAGAACCAATCCATACTTGATTACGAAGTCTTTTATAAACAGGACCATTATCATCAAATGTCTTTTTTAAAAATGACAATAAGACAGATACAATGATGGCTGCTTCTGTGGTTTCACGGAAAAGAATAAAGAATACAGGAACATTAAATAAATCTTCTGCTGCCATTTTTTCTTTTTATTTTTTTCCTCAAAAATGAAAAATAGATATATAAGATTAATTGATTAATTGATTAAAAAGAAAAAAAGAAAAAAAAAATGTAAAGAAAAAAAAAGAAGAAAAGGGAAAGAAAAAAAAATAGATCAAGATAAAAAAAAATTTTATGGTATATTTAATGACATAAAACCCAGTCAAACAATCTGATAAAAAAAAATATATATAATAATAGTAATATGAAAAAAAATTTATTATCAATATAAGGTATTTTTTTATATAAAGGAAAAAAGTTTATATAATGATAAACAACTTTATTAAGTGTATATAATTTTTTTTTTTTTTTTGATACTTATAATAGTAACTTTCACTCTATAGGAGGAACGTCATTTTGTTTTTGATCAAATAATATTAAAGTAGAATGATTCTAAAAATTCCATTTTTTCTTATCAGATCTTAGGATTTAAGTTAAAAAAATACGGGTTTATATGTAAATATTTATATATATAAAATAAAAAAAAAGATCCTTTTATATAATAATTAAATCATACAAATATATATAAATTTTAAATACAATTTGATAGATTAAAAAAGTTTCATCTCCGCTGATAATGATAGTTTTCCATTTTATGAAATCTGATGATTTTTATTTTATAATCTTATATGGATAAAATTTTTTTTTAGAACACCGTTTTTTTTTTTTTTTTTGACTCGGGTCATCACCATCTTTTTTTTTTTTTTTTGTACTTCATCAGATAATGTAGCCACCCATTTTACATTTTTGGCTATTTTTTTTTTTTTTTGTTTGAAATTTTTTTATTTACATCTTATTTTTTTTTGTATTTTAAATCCTCTTTCTTTTTTTTTTTTCTTTCTTCTCTCTCTTTTTTTTTTTTTCTCACTTCATTTTTATTTTATTTTATTTTATAATCGACTATTATATATAAAAAATATATAATATGCGTTTATTATCATTATTACCATTATATAGTGGGGTAGCCCTTGGTGCTGTTGTACAATATGATTGGAATATTACTTATACCACTGCCAATCCTGATAATTTATATGAACGTAGAGTAGTAGGCGTTAATGGACAATGGCCGTAAGTTATTTTTTTTTTTTGCTTAACACATAAAAAGCAAAGAAGAAATCTGATCTGAATTTGATTTCTATGTATGTATATAAATTTAGACCTCCACCTCTTCATGTTACTATTGGTGATACTATTGTGATTAATGCTCATAATCAATTAGATGTTCCTACTGCTCTTCATGCTCATGGTATGTTCCAAAATGGAACTGTATGGATGGATGGTCCTGTGGTAAGTTTTATTTATTTATTTTATATATATATATATATATATATATATATTTGTGATTAAATCATTAATTACTATTATTTATTTATTTTTAGGGTGTAACTCAATGGTAAAGTTGATAATTTTTATTATTGTATATCACTTTCCTTATTTTCTATATTTTAAAACTCCGTTATGATCTCATGAGTTTCAATTCTTTTTCGTTTTTAACCTTCTTTTTCTTTCAATTTTATTACTTTTAGTGCTATTCCCCCTGACTATAAGTTAACTTATGAATTTAATATTACTCAACACGGTACTTACTGGATCCATAGTCATTATATGGTAATATATTTATTTTTATTTATTATTAATAATATGTTAATATTAATATATATATATATTAAATGGTTTCAACATAAAAAAAATAGGGTCAATATATGGATGGTTTACGCGCTCCTTTAATTCTCCATAATGTTAATGAAACCTATCAATATGATGAAGAAGTTATAGTTACTGTTTCAGGTAATAATAATAAATAAAATAAACAATAAATAAGATAATTATCTTCATATAAATATTGATTATTGATAAATACTTTTTATTTTTATTTTTATTTTTTATTTTTTACCTTTTAAAAAAAATCAAACAGATTGGTATCATAAACAAAGTTCAGAAAATTTAAATTCCTTTTTGAGTGTTTATAATCCTACTGGTGCCGAACCTGTCCCTCAATCTGGTTTAATTAACGATAGTGCTAATTCTACTTTTACTTTTGTACCTAACAAAAAGTATCGTTTAAGATTTATTAATATGTCTGGTTTTAGTACCTTTTATATTAGTATTGATGATCATCCTTTAGAAATCATTGAAGTCGATGGTATTGAAACTCAACGTTCCCCTGTGGATAGTATTTATTTAACTGCTGCTCAACGTATCTCTGCTATTGTTACTGCTAAAAATGCTACTAATCTTAATTATTATTTACATGCTGATTTTGCTACTGATATGTTTGATGCAATTCCTGAAGATTTACAATTAAGTAAGTTTAATAATCATGAATGATTACCCTTTTTTTTTATTTTTTATTTTTTTATTATGATACTAATGATCACTTTTATTTTTATTATTAGATTATACTGCACCTATCTATTATGATAATACTCATCAAAACTTTGCACCAAGTCAAGATGTTGGTATGGCTAGTACTTTTGATGATTTTACTTTAGTTCCATTAATTAATGCTACTGGTTATCCTGAACCTGATGTGTCCCTTAATTTAACTTTCAATTTTGATGTAACTACTGATGGTATTAATCGTGGTATGTTTAATGAACTTCCATACTTACAACCCAAAGTACCCAGTTTAAATACCATGTTAACTATTGGTGGCAATTTATCATCCAATGTAGATGTATATGGTCCTCAATCCATGGCGTTTGTATTAAAACACCTTGATTTTATTGAAATTGTTGTTACTAATTTTGATGCTGGTAATCATCCTTTCCATTTACACGGTCATGTCTTTTATATGGTAGGTCGTGGTAATGGTACTTGGACTGGCGATCGTACACAAGTACAATGGTTTAGTAACCCCATGAGTCGTGATACTATTTTAGTTAATTCTGAAACTTTTGTTGTTCTTCGTTTCCGTGCTGATAATCCTGGTGCTTGGTTCTTCCATTGTCACATTGACTGGCATTTAGAATCTGGTTTGGCTGCTACTTTAATCACTGCTCCCGATGTTGCTAATCAACGTATGACTTTACCTCAAGCCTTTAAAGATGTTTGTACTGCTGGTGGTAACGCTTGGTCTGGTAATGCTGCTGGAAAGGAAGGTTTGGATCTTAGTGGTGCTCCAAGCGGTATTACTTTAATTCCTGATGGTTTTACTCCTAAAGCTAAAGGTGCTCTTGCTGCTTGTGTTATTGCTGCTTTGATTGGTATGGGTACTATCGTCTTCTATGCTTTAAGTGATCCTGAAAAGAAAGCTAGAGAAATCGCTAATGCTCAAAAAACACAAGCTTCTTAAATAATAATAATAATAATAATGTTCTTTCTTTATATATATACATAGTTTTATTTTTTTATTTTCATTTTTAGTATTTTATTTTCGTTTTTTTATTTTTATACAGTACTGTTTATTTTTTATTTATTATTATTATTATTTAACAAACTGATAATTATTATGTACTATTTTTATTCTATTTTATATTATTTACTTGTATTATTTTATTTTATTTTATTTTTTTCACTTTCTCCACTTGTTTATTTTTCCTTTTTTTGTGTGTTTGTGTGTATTTTTTATATATAATAATAAATATATAAAATATAAATCTATATAATACAATACAATGGATATTAGTTTTATAATACAATATATATATATATATATATATATATATATTTAGATTTTTTTTATTAGTTATATCTAAATATATATACGTATATACATTATAAATTTAGTCTATCCATTTTTTTTTCCCTTTCTTCATAAAATTATTTAGATCGGTGAGAAAATAAACCAAATGTTCTTTTTTGGTGATGATGAGATGAAGATTGAGAAGTTGGTACCGTTAAATGCTGTTGATGATTACTATTACTGCTAGAAACAGAAGGTGTAGGATGATTAGTGAATGATTCATTATCTGAAGATTCCCCTTTTATGTTTGACATGGATAAAGGACCAAATGAAATAGAATCCATACTATTTCTTTTCCCTGTTGATGATGATGAAGATAAAGGATAATTATTATTATTTGTTTCTTTTGGTGATTGATTATAAACACCAGAATCCATTCTAAATATATTAATATTCCCATGAATATCTGCTGATACAATGATTTGACTATCAGGATAATCATATTTTTCACGTAATGTTGATGTTTCAGTAGATGATGCTTTTTCACTATTAGTAGAATATCTATTTGATGGTGCTGATTTTGACGATGATTTATATTGTTCATTTTCATTATTACTATTAATATTAATATTATAAGATGATGAAGATGATGAAGAATTTAATGTTACAGATGTTTGTGATGAACTCATTTCGTTAGATGATATATACAATAATGATGATGATGATGGTAAAGGTGTATGATTAAATATAATATCGTTTTCTGTTGCAGCTAATAATTGTCTCGTTTTATGTGGTGCAAAAATAGCATTGGTTACAATACATTTATGTGCTTCAAAATGTTCATGATGATGTTGTAATTTATCTTTTATTTTTTGTTCACCACGTTTCAACCATGATGCTAAACCTTGGGATTGATGCTGTTGTTCATTTTGATTTTGTTGTTGAGATGTTGATATTGACGATGATGTAGAATTAGAATGATATTGGTTATTATTATTATTATTATTATTATTATTATTCATTGATGATGTTGACGATGATGATGCTTGTTGATAATGATAGTTTGCATTATTTTCATTTTCAATTTTAATAGGTATTAAATTATCATCCATAGAATACCTAGTAGGGAAAAAACTGGCTTGTCCAGTTGGCCATACATATATATTATGATCTTCTGATCCACAAATGATATATCTACCATCATCACTAGAAAAATATATATCATTTTAATATTAATTATAAAATATTTTTACACTTTATATATAAATAAATATTTCTATTTATATATATACCTGAAAGTTGCCATGATTTGCATTGTTGAATTTTCCAACCCTTTATACTTGTAAATTAAACTTTTATCTTTCATATTAATCATTCTTACTCTAGAATCATTACTAGTAATTAATAATTTTTCTTCACCTGGAGGCATATTTGGCATTGCTTCAATCCCAGTAATCTTTTTTCCTTTTTTTGCACCTCGTTTTTTAACATTAACTTGAGTATTATATTTAAGACCTTGTGTTTCATAAAAATAAACTTGTCCAGTATATGATCCAACACATGCTGTTCTTCCATCCAAAGTGAATCCAACTGCTGTAATTAGATTTTCATTAGGAACTTCATTCCAAAAAGCTACTTTTTTTTCCATGATGCTCCATAATCTTACTTTACTATCTAATGATCCTGATAAAAAGAATCGATCATCCTAAAAAAAAGTTCAATGTGACAAAAAAAAAAGAAGATTAATAAACATATATATTTAATACATTATATTAAGAATAGATTATTACTTTTGGATGAAACTGAATACCAGTAACAAAATCAAGATGAACAAATACACATAAACATTCCTTTTTACTAACATGCCATAGCCTATATATATATATATATATAAATATATTAGAAATGTAAAAATAAATATATTAAAAATGTAAAAATAAATCAATAATAAATAAATAAATAAATAAATAAATAAAGTGATACCATTTTTTAATAATTATTAATATATAATTACCGGACAGTTTTATCCATAGAACTGGACAATAAAAAATTATTCTAATAAAAATTAAATAAGTAGATTAATAAAACAAATAAATAAATAAATAAATAAAAATAATTATTGTATATCATTTTTATATATATCTATATACCTTTGACCAACTAATATCCAGAATATCTGCTTTATGACCATGATATTCTTGAACGGGTTTATCATGAAATACTTTTATAGATTCGCCAATATTATTATTATTATTATTATCATGATTTTGTTTTTTATCGGATAAAACTTCCCATACTTTTAAAACACAGGTTTGCCCACCAGCAGCTAAATATTTTCCATCTTTACTAAATTTCATAGACCAAATAGCTTGATGAGGTCGATTAGGATAAAGATTTTGTGTTTGTTGTTGTTGTTGTTCATTATTATTATTATATTGATTTCCATCTATATCTTGATTATTTTGTGATTGATGTGGTAAAGTATTATTATTTCCAGTATTAAGTACTTGAGCAAGAATTAATTTAGATAAAGTTCTATGTTGAGATTTTGCTTTTGTTTTAATTTTTATATATTTTTCATGATGAAGAGGGGGATTAGATGGGTTAAGTATAAAGGATCTTGTTGATTCTATGCTTAAACGATGAGAACGAGAACTAGGTGGTGATGAATAATGATCCTGTTGCTGTGTATTGGATAGCGGGTGATCATCTGATAAACTTTCATCCGCATCACTACTTTCATTACCATTTTTTGGAGTATTATTATTCTGGTTCATTGTTGTTAATTGTTGGTTACTTTTTTGTCTTCGAAGTCCAATTTTTGATAATATATCCCTTGATTTTTTTCTATTTATGCATAATAATAATAATAATAATAAAAAAGATTGTTAATATAAATATATATGTACTATTTTTATTATAGTTATTATTATTATTATTATTATTATTATTATTATTATTATTATTATTATATATCACCTTGGTAAAGATGGTTTTGTTCGTTGAGTTGATATTTCTTCATCATTCATAGAGCCATGTTGATCAGAATTTATATCACTATATTCATCATATCCATAACGTTGATCAGGATTCATATATGATTGTTGTAAAGAATTTCTTCGTTTTATATGTACAGATAATGGATGTAAGGACTGATCGTCATTATGTTTATTTTCTAAAGGAACTTGCTTTGATGGTAAATCTATAATAACAATATGAATAAAGTAGTTTTAAATAATTGTATATATATAAGTATAGTTTTGTCTAGATATATTCCTTTTCTTTTATTAATATGAGAAAGGAATAAAGAAAAAGAAGGGACTTACTTGATACTAAAGTATGTTGGTTTTGTTTTAAGTCTCTATTGGAAGAAACAATTAGATTTTTATGTAAAGTATGGGAGGTATCATATCCTTTTGCTACCAAAGGTGAGGCTAAATCTCTTGCATCTTGTAAGTCATCGTCAGAAGGAGCCATTATTATATCTTTAAATTGCTTTTTTACTTAGAAAATAATAATAATAAACAGTAATAAGTAAATAGATACAAAAAAAAGAAAATTATTATTATTATTTCTAGAAAAAGATATAATAAAGAAAAGAAGAGAGAGATTAAATAAATAAATAGAAAGTATAAAGAAAAAAAAGAGAGAGAAAAGAGAAGTATAAAAAAAGGTTCCGCGACAACCTTAACTGTGAATAAAATAAAATGCATCGGAGTTTAAATGCAATTTAACATTAAATTTCTTCCCTTTTTCCTCTTTTATTTTTCCTTTCCTTTTCCTTTTCCTTTTCTTAATATATTTTCATTTACTTACTTTGTATTTACTTGTAGTCTATGAAAGAATTTGGTACAAAAATAAAATAAAATACATATATATAATAAAGCTATTTATTAATAGCTTTCAAAATATTAATATAAACATAATAAATACGACTCTTTTTTTTAATATGAAACTTCTTTTTTTCTTCTATTTGTTTATTTATTTGTTTCTTTTAGAGGAAATCAATCTTTCAATTATTAAATCATTAATAAAAGAGTGTGAAACAACAGATAACTGGACACATCTAACAAATGTTTTACTAAATGTATTTGGCGATATGTGTTTATTAAGTGAAAGTTTTTTAAAAGTATATGAAACAACAAATAATATCACGAAACGTTATATTATACTTTTTTATTTATTTATTTTTCATATCTATTTACTATCATAAAAACTATCTTAGGAAACAACCTCTTTAACACATTGTCCTGTTGATAAAATACAAGCACAGAAAGCATTTCACTTGATTAAATCAGATGTAAATAGTCATATTATATATATATATATCATAGAAAAGGAAAAATTAAACAAACCAATTTTTATTGTTATTATTGTATTAAAATAGTGCCCACCATTTTTATTTAAACGTATCACTGATAGAGTACGCAAATTAATACGATATTTTATAAGAAATAAGCGGGAAAAAATCACAGTGATTCATTTAAATGCTATTATTATCTTATTTCAATGTCCAGTCTATGTAGATATTTTATACCCAAATAATTTATTAACTGAAATATGTGAATTCATCGCAAATATAAGTACTCATTTACAAGATATTTTATGTCAATATTTATTAGAAGAAGAAAAAGAAGAAAAAGAAGAAGAAACATTTGATACCCAATCATTATCTCATACAGCATCAATCTCATTATCAAAAACTACATTTAAATCTTTATTAGCTATTTTTCATCATATGGTACAAATTAGAATATTATTAAGAAACTCTTCTACAGGAAATTTAAGTCCAAATTCTGATACAATGGTTATTGATGCAACAAAATGTTTAGCTATGGCTTGTAATCCTTATTTATTTTTTAAAAAAAAGAATAGAAAACACATATAATATATGTATTCATATTTTTTTTATTTACAAATTTCTATTTAAATAGATCGGATGAATGAAAAACATAATTTTGTACCTTATACTGATTTTTATAACGAGGCTGTTAATGAACATATAGAAATTAAAGAAGATTTTCCAAATTATAAAGATCACAAAGGGTAAATTAAATTAATTAAATTAAAATAAAGATAAATAAAGATAAAATAAATATAAAATCAGTATAAAATCAATGTTTTTCTTATATTTATTTATTTAATTGATCAATAGATTTTCCTTTTGTGATTATCCATTTATATTAAACCCTGTGGTTAAAGCTGATATTCTTAAAATTGAAAGCGTGTATCAAATGAGGCATGAACTTCAAGATGCATTTTTCAGAGCATTATTTCAAGGTAAAATAAAATAAAAAATACGCGCTTATTAGTATATATGTATATAATATTAAAAATAAGGAATTGTATTTATAATCATTTTTTTTATATTTATATCCATTTATAGGTGTTAATAGCCCTTATTTAGTGTTGGAAATACGAAGAGAACATATTATAGAGGATACTTTACAACAGGTAAATACTTTTTTTTTGTGTTCATTATGCATAATGCATATATTTAAGATCAGCATGGTACATTTATTTTCTAATTGTTTTTTTTATCTATATATATATATACCTTTCTTTAATTAGTTAGAAGAAAAATGTATTCATGATCTTAAAAAACAATTACGGATTCAATTTATTGGAGAAGAAGGTGTAGATGAGGGTGGTGTTCAAAAAGAATTTTTCCAACTTATGGTGCGTGAGCTCTTCGATGCTAAATATGGTAATCAACAGAGTAAATATACATAGTCTGTTTTTGCTTTGATTAATCATCTGATATATTTGTATTATGTATATAGGAATGTTTACTTTTAATGATGAAAGTCGATTTTGTTGGTTTAATCCAAATATTATACTGGATGATATCACTATTCGAGAATATAAACTTTTGGGACTTTTAATTGGTTTAGCTGTATATAATGGTGTTATTTTGGATCTTCATTTTCCTTTAGCAGTCTATAAAAAATTAATGAATGTACCTGTTAATCTATCTGATTTAAAACAATTGGATTCGGTAATAATAATAATAAAAAGGTGAGATAATCTTATTAATATTTATGTATATATTCATATAAACATGATATGATAATAATTATAGGGGCTTGGACATGGATTAGAACATTTGTTAAATAATTGTACAGAAGAATTTGATCATCATTTTCAAGTGGATCTTGAATCTTTTGGAAAAGTCCAATCATATGATTTAAAGCCTAATGGTGGCTCTATTTTAGTTACAAAAGATAATCGTCAAGGTATATATATATATATATATATATATATATATATATAATGTTTAATTATTATCTATTAATATTATTACTTCTAAACTTTATTTTTATAAATATATCATTATTTTTTTTTTAATAGAGTTTGTTAATTTATATGTGGACTTTATACTAAATAAATCTATAGCCAAACAGTTTGATGCCTTTCAATTAGGATTTAATCTTGTTTGTCAAGATTGTGCCATAAAAGTAAATATAAACTATTTTTCATTCTGATGTAATAATAAGTAATGGCATTAATGTATATTTTTATTTTTATTATTTTCAATTATTATATATATAGATATTTAGACCTGAAGAGATTGAACAATTGATATGTGGTAGTTCTGAATTAGATTTTGAAGCCTTAGAGAAATCTACAGTTTACGATGGTGGATGGAATGAAGATTCAACAATTATTAAGTAAGTATATAAAATTTTTATTAGTGGAAAAATGAAAAAAGAGAAGGATATAAAAAAAAGAAGATATATTTTTTTAACTTTAACTTTATATATTAGATATTTTTGGGAAATTGTACATAATTTTAATTATGAAGAAAAGAAAAAATTGTTATTTTTTGCTACTGGATCAGATAGGGTAAAAATATAGTTTATTATATAATAATTTCAACATATAGTTTAGATATGATGGTAATGGTAATGTAGTTAACGATATAATTTATGTTCATCAATTTTCTTTCTTTCTTTCTTTCAGGCGCCTATTGGAGGTTTAAGCAAGTTACAATTTGTTATTGCAAAAAATGGTGGAGATTCTGATAGGTATTACATATATATATAATTTAAATTAATGATTATGTTCCTTTATTTATTTATTTACTTTTTTTTTTTTTTTTTTGTTAAATCATTAATAGATTACCAACTTCTCATACTTGTTATAATGTACTGCTATTGTGTGAATATGGAAGTAAAGAAAAATTACGTGAAAGATTATTAACAAGTATCAGTAATTCTGAAGGTTTTGGAATGATTTGATCTACTTTATTAAAACACTTCTATTGTTGTTATTATACACTAATCAATTTATTTATTTATTTATTTATTTTTATTTTATCCTTTTACTATTTGTTTTTTTTTTTCTTATTATCTATTTATTACTTTGTTATTAATATTTGATCAACTTAATTTATTATTAAATATATAAATGTAAAGTGACTGAAACAATGGATTATATTATTATATAATAAAAATAATTGACTTAAATGGAATTAGATAACTTAATATGGTATATTTAAGTTTTCTTTTTTTTTACATAAAAGATCCGACAAAGCGGTGTTACACATTTACCAGGTTTAGAATGTGGCTTCCAAGAAAGCAAATTTGGATATTTAAATTCCTTCTTGGCGGCGTAGTTATTGCCAATGTTTTTCATTCTTTTTTTTTCTTTTTCTTTTCATTTTTTGCCTTAAAAAAGTCTATTCTTTGCCTCCTCTCTTTATTTTTTTTTTTTTTTTTTTATCTTTCTTTCCTTTTTCTCTTTTTTAAACTTTGTTTTAATATTAAATTATGTCAGATGAACGGCCAGCTAAAAGAGGGAAACGGATAAAGCCATGTCAACGTATGTATATAAATAGAATCAATTACTTTTAAATATATGTTTTTTTCTGTTACTTTTATATTCATTACTGTATATATATATATATATATATGTACATATACATATGTATTAAAGTAACACTTATATTTTTCTTTTAAAAGAAGAAGAAGAAATAACCTTTTATTCCCTACTAATTAGATTATTTCACTTTATTATTACCTTTTAGGTTGTAAAACTCAAAGACGAAAATGTGAAAGGGAATCACCTAATGAACCTTGTTTACGATGTATTAAAAGTAATAGAGAATGCATAAATGACGATGCCACTTTAGAAAGTAATGACGATGCCATTGATGGAATGCCAGAAATGCAATATTTAACAGAACAAGTAGTAAATCTTCAACAAAGTTTAGAACAAGTAGAATTGTATATACAAAATAATCAATTAAAAACACCTGCAGATATTGATAATCTTACTAATTTATTAGATCAAATGACAAATAAAGAAAGTATTATTAATAATCATAATAGTAATGATAATCACACCATTTCTATATATTCTTTACCTAATTCTCAAGATTATTATATAACAGATGGAGATAGTCCACTAACATTATCATCTTACTCGCCTTCATTGAATTCATATTCAACATTTACATCTATGCTATCTCCAAACTTATCCATTTTATCATCAGCAGCAGATGATGAAGAAAACAACAAATATAACAACAATAACAATAATAATAATGACTCAAATTATAGTTGGGAACTTACTTTAGTCAATGGGGAATTACGTTTAGATAAACCTATTAATAGTATTGAAGAATTAATAGCTTATGGGAATGCATTTCATCGTTATCTCTCACCATTTTCTGGAGCATTTAACAAAACATCTTTTCTATTTGAAAACAACCAACCTGATTCATTATTATGTGTAGCTCTTGATGCAGTATCTCTCACTGATTTAGGAATGTTAAATAAAAAAAATAGTTATAAAATGATAACAGATTCATCAACACCATTGTCATCATACAATAGATTATTTAATCAGCATGGATTACCACATATATCGATTGTTGAAGAATTAGTGACATTATATTTTACTTGCGTAAATCCTGGATTAGTAATGTTACATGCACCTTCTTATTGGGCTAATTATGATCGTGATGTTAAACCAAATCCATTTAAACACGGTATCACTATGGCTTTATGTACAATAGTATGTTCGATATCTTGTAAACATAATAAATATGTAGCTCATGAAAAACGATTATTATGTGAATTTTTTTTTCAACAAGCATTTGATATTCTTTATGATATTTTTGATGAGCCTGATAAAAAATTAGAAACTATTATGATGATTAATTTTTTATCACAATATTATAGATATACTTTACGTGTAAGTGAAGCTAGAAAATGGTGTTCCATCTGTTATTTACTATGTAAAGATCTTAAGAATGAATATGATATACCCAAGCTTCGTTCTATAAAAAATACATATAATCTATCTTCATCTAGTGTTTCATCACCAGTAATGTCATCTACAGAATCAGTATCATCATCATCTTCATCATCATCATCATCATCATCATCATCATCATCATCATCATCATCTTATTGGTTTACATTAACTCCAACTATATCAAATATTGATCGTGCACTTTTTAGTCGTCACTATACACTAGCTATATATCAACAAAAGTTTTTAAATTTTATTGTTGATCATGATCACGAAGTTGATGAATTGTTATCCACAATTCCTATGTTGTATGTTGAAGATGAAGGTGAAGTAGTACGCACTTTTATGGAAATATATAACCATGTATTACGATTAGTGATTAATCCTATTAATTTAGAATGGGAAGTAAGTGGATGGTCTTATATATATATATATATATATATATATATATATGTATTCTTATATGTTATTATTATTATTATTATTATTTAAACAGGTACAATCGCAAAAAATGTTAGTAGGGGAACCAGCAGAATTTTCATTAGAGTTAATATTAAAGTATGATCAAATGTATGTTGAATGGTGGAAATCAGTACCTTCTCAGTTCCGATTATGTGATGAAGATCCATCTGATATTAACTGTAGAAAATATATTAAAGATTGTTATGATGAATATAAATTATTACTCTTTGTTATAGTCGTAGCTTATAGATCTGAAGCATTCATTGCTTTAGTAAGACCTTCTAACCAATCAGCTGTTAGTAATGATGGATCATATGCATTACTTCGTGCAATACAAGATAGAGCTTTAAATACTGCTTTTGAATGTTGTGAAACCATGGTTATGGCAATAAGAAAACTTCAATTAATTAAAGATTATTGTTTATGTAAGCTTATAATGTGTATATTATTTATTTATTTATTCAATTATTTTTACTTATTATTATTTTTTTTTAATTCAAAAAAAGTTACTTGTGACTTCTTAATACTTATAGCAGATTTATTAAGTTCATTAGTAGAGTCATTTGATGAAGCAATAGCCCAAAAATCAAAAGAAAAATTAAAACAAATATTATTTGAATTAAAACACAGTTTTTTTATGCAAGGGAATATCGTACCATTATCATCATCACCTCTTCATCATTTCAATATTTTAAGAAAAACATCATCTAAAGATACTACACTTAATTTATTTGATATGTATAATAATTATGCTTCACCTATATTAGCTTTTTCATATGATATCCTAAGAAATGCAGCTAAAGAAGATAAAGAGGAAGACTAACAATCTTTTTCATTATCATATATATATATTTATGTAAATGTTTATTTAATACTATTTTTTTCTTTTTTTTTTTTTACATTTGTTTTATTTGTTGTCATTATTACTTTTAGTTAATATTTACTATATTAATATATATATCTTTTTTTGATATTACAAATAAAATCCATCTCTTCATATACATTTTTTTATTTTTATTTTTAATATTGGAAATAATAAAATAAAATATTTTTTATTAGTTTGTTAATAGAAGTAAATGTTTATATAAAAGCCTTACCGAATATTATCAGTGATACATATAAAAAGAACTTTTTTTTAAGACTCAGCCTTTTATACTTTTTCCCTTTTTCTTGTATATATTTTTTTATTACGTTAAAAATAATGGTATATCATTATATTTATTTTATGAAGTTTATTTTTTGAAATAGATAACTATTATATATATATATATATTATATTTAATATCATTATTATGTATATTATTACAAGTAGATTCAATCAATTAATAATATATATATTTTTAAGGGATGTGAATTTGCTATCACGTAGTTTAAAATAATTTTTAATATTTTAAAAAATATTTATTTTTCAGAAGTGATAGACTAAAATTAATAAATTTATACAGTTTATTATAATAATTTACTTGTGAAATATTACCACTATATGTATATAAAAGAATAAGGTACAAGATAAGGATCAAATATTTAATAGGATAATTTTAAAATAAGCACTACATATTTAAGGTAAACTTTATTACAATTCAGATATTTTTATTGATCAATCAATTATATTGTCTTTTTTTTAGTCGATCTTTTATGCAAGCTGATTTCCATGCTAGTAGTACAGAACCAAAAAAATAAAAAAATAATACTTACCAGTTTAATATATTAAAGTGAAAATTATAATACCAATTAGTCTTTCTACTTTCTTTTTTATCTCACCCCCCTTTTTTTTTCAATATACACTTTTTTTATAAAAAAGGAAAAAAAAGAAAAAATATTATATATAAAGATCTTTATTATTATTTATACAAAATAGTAAAAATTAAGATCAAAGTAATGTATATATATAATGTACATATTAAATTAGTAAAAAATAAATTAATTATATAAAACAATAGATGGTTATTATTATTTTAAAAAATAAAAAGTAAAAGTAAAAAAATATAAAGGTATCAAATTAAATAAGGTTCATTATATATTCTATAAATTTATTTAGATCCCATAAAGTCCAATGGTCATTGTCAGTAATAGTTTCTACACCAAATGATATTAATTTTTCAAGATGATTATAATTTTTATCTGATTTTAGACCATTTAACTCTTCAATCCATGTGTTGTTCATTGATTTATCGTTTTTAAATGAAGGTACACCAGATTGGGCTAAACGTGTTACTAAATAAATATTCAATAATTTAATAAATAAACTCCAAAAAATGCTATTATTGTTATCATTATTATTATTATTTTTCTGATCCTTTCGAGATGCTCCTTGATGATGATGATTATAAATATCTGAAGTTTCTATAGCATTCCATCTAGTAAAAGTTTTAGATAAAGAAACTAAACTTGGCATCCATAAATCCAAACCTTTTTGATTCTTATATTTGGAAAAAAGAGATGTATAAAACTGTATTAATTCTACAAATTTTTGAATTTGTTTTAAATCCGTCATCATTTCAGGTTGTAAATGGATGAGCGATATAATAGCTGCAACCTCTTCAGATACATGATAATCTTCATTACTATGATCATTATTTTTATTTTGATTAGGTGTACTCCATATTTCTTGAAGTTTTCTTTCGCAAAAAGCTCTTATAACTAAAAACAAAGATTGTTCCATACAATGCTGAATACAATGATTTATAACATTTTCTAATGTATTATCGTCATTATTATTATCATCATTATCTGTTGTTGCTTTTATTGTTTGTTTATATATCATAGACCCTATGCATTTCCAAGCTTCATTGTGATCTTTTGAAATGTTGATATATCGTTCCAAACAATTTTCCATTAACAAGAATTTATTATGAATTATATTCATATTTGATTTTTTTGACGGATTATTTAAAACAAGAGGAATACTGGCCATAAAAAATGCTAAAGTTGTATTTGGTTGACTAGTTGAAATAAATTCATAAAAAGTGTTCAAGATGGTTGTTATAAGTTCATCATTGTACTTTCCATGATAGTTATCATCCTTTAATAGAGCATTTATAATTGTTTGAAACCAGATTATATGTTTTTGAAGTTGAATTAATTGTATATTGCTAATCTTGTCAATAGATGAATCCGTTTGTTCCAATAAAAAGTTTAGCCAATATTGTAAACTATTTTTATTTTTAATACTAGAAAATAATGGTAAAATAAAATATCCAAATTCCATGCTCTTATCAAAGTCATTTTCTGTATCATTTATTGTCAATTTTTCCATCCATTTTATACATAATGAAAGACTGCTATTTTTCATACTATCGCTGTTATTTGATTTACTATTACCATTATTAACTGCATTTGAATGATCATGTTGTTCATTCATAACATTATCTAAGGTGGTAATCCAATTAAAAGTTGAGTGAATTTGTGTTGATGATACAATATCACGAACTTCATTTGCTGTAAGATGAATATTATTAAACGTAGATGAAATAGGAACCCATAGCAGTTCAACCTTTTGTAAACAATCATTATTGTTTATCCATATTGAATCTGCATACATCAAAATAATAAACATTAATTTTATAAAAATGTTAAGTTGGTGTTGATTCATGATATTTTTTAGTTCTCTATTATTGTTGTCACCACTACCAGTATTGACTTGAAAAAGGACTGTTTGTTGAATAAAAGTATATACAAATTTAAGATACTGACCGATGCTTCCTTTATTATTTTTGTTGTTATTGGATATTAAACACAATATGGATTTCCATAAAATATCGAGAAGATCGTCATCATCTGTGCATATAGATAAAGAATGCCAGTGTATTGTATTCATCATATTGCAAAATTGTGCTTGAAAGCTATCATCCACTTTATTAAATACATCACTATGATAAAATTTAAATATCTTGAGTAATATTTTTTTTTCGTTATTTTCATCATTTGCAAGTATTAATCGTTTTAAAACTAATTCAAACGATCGAGTAATATACTGAACTGTATTATTATTATCATTATTATTTAACTCTTTTTGATCATCATCGTCACTATCATTATTATGATATGCTGTTTGATTAGGGTGCTGGTTGCTGATATTAAAAGTATGTTTTTGATGAAAAGACTGCCAAAATAAAGAAAATAGTCTAATCACTTTATCAAATAATAGTTTTCCACTATGTAACATTAGAGTAAGAATAAGACGAGATATTGATATACATACTGATCCAAATATTTCTTTTACGTTACTATGATGTAAATCACATTGTTGAGATAAAATTGTATAAAGTACATCTAATATTTGATCAGCATCTGTTACAAAAGTTAATTCCAGTTTAGGTAATGAAGATGATTGCCATAAATCAAAGATATCTTGAAAAAGATTTATTGTTAAAGAAGCAGTAAATTTATCTAATATTTCATTAAGATCTTTTTGAAGATGATTATTTTTTTTAAGATTGGTATTAAAATTAAGAACTGCTGCTATCATATTTAATATAATATGTAAAACATAAAGAATTTCACCCTGATTGATTTCATTTTGCTGGTTTAAATATTTCTGCATTAACTCCATGATTTGAGAATGATAAATCATAGGTAAATTTTGAAAATCAATATCATCATTTTTATTATCGTTGCTACTTTTGGTAAATGATTTTTCTATAAAATCACATGCTGTTAAATATAATTCTTGTCTATTTAATTCATTTTTTGCAATATATGATTTAGCCCATGTGCCTACATCAAATGATTGTACAAGATATTTTTGAGCTGTAGAAACTTTAGATGATTTTAAAAGGATACGAGTAATTTGATGATATCTTTGAATAAACAGATTAGTTGTATTAGAATTAGTATTTAATGTATTATTTATATTGGGATCAAATAAGAGATATAAATATTCAATAGATTTAGAGTCAGTATCAAATAGTTGTATTAAACGATCCATTGAATATTCGTTACCAGATATAATATTTTTCATAACTTCACATACTTGATCTAAAAATGTTTTTACAGGTGGATAATTTGTAGTATTTTGTAGTTCTTGCCATAGGAAATCAATACAAGACCATGCTAATGATAAAAGTGTTTGACGGATTTTTTTATCAGAATTATTTTCAAAATGATATATTATACTTTTAATTTTTCCAATAGCTAAAAGAGTTTGTGTACTAATACGTGAATCTACTGTGGTGCAGAAATATTTGTAAGCTTCATTCTTTAATTCAAGTGCTTTTTTTTCTATATCAGTGTTGGTTTCTAAATAATAAGTCTTTACTTGAAAAGTTGCAGGTGATTTACATGATTTGTTATTAGCATTGGAACAAGTCTTTTTTATAGTATTAGTATGATATTTAACTGTACAAATTTGAGATACTGTATTAATATATTTAGAATAAAGTTTTTTTTGCTCGCCAATATGTGAGTGAAATCGTTTATTGTGATCTTTTAAAGTAGAGACTAATGACTCAAGTAGTGTGTCAGCAGTTATTGTTAATAAATCATCAAGAGGAATCGATTGAATAGGACGTCTAAAATGGAATGAAGGTAATGATTGTCTAGTTGACTGAATACCTTCCATTATAAATAAACGCTTAAAATAAACATGAAGGTATAGTTAAATGTTATAGTAATTATAAGTGTTATTTTTTATCTTAAAAAAGTTAAAGAAAAAATTCAGAGAGAGGTGGAAAGAAAAACAGAAGAGGAAAAAATAAAGGAAACAAATTAAAGTTAAAATTTAAACACCACCCTCCTTTTTAAAATATTACTTTTACATACCCTAATAAAAATAGATACAATGTCAAAATTACTTGTTATCCTTTATATAATATTTAGAATAAATATAAATCTAATAAAATATTTTGTATATATATAAAGGAATTTAATAAACTTTAGTTTCATGATAGATCTGTAAAATATTCAATCTTTAAATAAATAAAAATTCAGCAACAATAAAAAATAATATTTTCAATATATATCTATAAAATTTCATTTCATCTGTTTATGTTGAAAAAAGCCTTTTATTTACTTCTTATTATTACTTTTATTAGTTATAGTAAATAAATAATAAACATGCATTATTGACTATTTAATTTCTGATAAAGGTTTGATTTTATACTTTCAGAATCTACCCAAGGGAATTGATTAAATGCTAATTTTAGTTCATTCATATCGACAAGGTCATACCAAAGCAAACTCAAGTTATTCCAAGGTAAATTTTTTTCCCATTGATCCATAGTTGATGTTATAATACATGATTTTAATTTTTCTGCACAATAATGATTAGACAGATTATCAATATCTGGTTTAGTATTTTCATCTTCATCATCTGCTTGTTTTATAAATTTATTTTCACCTAACCAAAGCCACATTGCATGATAAACTTGACGTAAATGTTCATGATATTGTTGTGTTTGTGAATTTAATTTATTATTTTCATTCCTTTTTTTTCTTTCATTATTTATAGGTGATAATGCTCCATACTGTCCATGATAGGTTTGTAAACTTGCAATATGGTCTCTAAGTTTTAAAAGTTGATCTTGTTTTTTTATAAAAAAAAATGAACCATAATATAATTTTTTAGTTTCCTTTTTGCTTTTATCATCGTTATCATCACCGTCGTTATTGTTGTTTTCAAATGAAACATTTGCATAATAAAGGCAAAAGAAAAGTTGTAAAAGTAGTGGTACGACTGGATGATCCATAGGTGCTATTAAAATATGTTGAAGTATTCTATATATACCATAAAATTCAATCGGCTTTTTATTACGAGTCAAAAAAGTTTTCAAATCAAAATCTTGATATTGTACTTGAGTTAAATCTTCTGGTGATAATGGAATAGATGATGATTTTAAAATAAGCTGAGCCATTTGATGACGATCCTCTTGTTCTAATTTTGTTTCCATTAATAGTATATAAAATGCAAACCAAAGTGAATCTGATTCAACACCGGGTGTTTTAAATAAATTACTTGTTGTAAGTGATAACATTGACCATTCACCTGTTAACATAGTTAAGTAAGCTGTATCCGGTAGCATATTTTTTATATATTTGAGAGCGTTTCTAGATTGTCCAATCAATGGTGCAAGTTTTGGAGAACCAACTATTGATGCTGTTTGTGATGTTGACCTTATATGTTGTAAACGCTCTAGTTCATTCTCTAGTATATTTAAAATCAGAGGTTGTTGATTTAGAATAAACGAAATGTAGCAAATATCATCTATTAATGTAACATATGATGTATGCCACATCCAATCTTCTTTTTTTAAAATAGTTTCTAGCCAAGAGTGGAGAATAAGACCAAGGTATGAAAACCCACTTAATCCACTACAAATATCTATTAAATTACAGTGCCAAGCATGTGATCCAATAATTAAACTTATTCCATTTAAACTGTATTGTTTCCAAAATTTTTTATCAGTGGATTTTATTAAATTATTTTTTGATTTTTGATTTTTTTTAGCAGGATTACTATTAATTGATTTTAATTTGATGAAATCGTGTGCAGCTGATTGTAACATAGGATCCTTTTTATGTTCTACCATGTTTTTTAAATAATCTACTAATGTATCATCACTGCTAAAAAAATCATCACCATATAAATAAACAAATCCAGGTATAATTTCACCTAGTATTTCAATAGCAGCTGTAGAACATCCACGTCGCAAAATAAGTAGCATTTTCATCCACCCATGATTAGATTCAAACATTAAAAAATGACGACTAGTTGAAGAAAGTAAAAAAACAACATATGTGATCAAAGCCCCATGTAATGATATGGTATCTGAAGGGTGATGAGAGCAATCACGTAAAAAAGTTAGACTGATCAATTTATCAATATCTACAGCTCTAGATGAAAGAGGGCTATGATATAATTTTAATCTTTGTACAATATTCCAGCACCAACTTAAAAATTCATGATGTGATGTAGCATTTATATTTACTGGAGATGTAGATGTTTCTTTTAATTCTGGTAAAGTAAATTCCGTGCTGTTTTCTAAAGTTGATAATTTGTTGTTTAATGTAGATGATGCCGATGAAATTGATTTATATAAATTTCCATTACCATCCGCTATATGTTTATCAAAATCATGTAATGACTGATATTTTTGACATGAATCTAATAAAATGAATGCAATATTTTCATGAACACGGAATGGTAAAAATGGTTGTTTTGTACGTTCATTCCAATCAAAGGATTTATTTTTTTCTTCTTCAGTAGGATGATTATCATCATCATCATCACCGCTATTATATTTAAAGTTGAGATTATTAATAACATATTGTGCAAAAGTGACCAATGTAGTTGATGATGTTTGCCTTAATAGTTGATGTAATATTTCTAAATCATCATTTATTAACTGCCATTGATCAAGGGGCAAATTACGAAAAAGGTATAATGCCATTCCTTCCATTTTTAAAATATGTTCACAAGTCCAACGTAATAAAAGTGATATTATAAAAGGATGAGAATTACATATTGAACCAAAATTATCACGAACATCCTTATAATAAATATCCTTTAAATCATCATCCACAAATGCAATAATGAAAAATGTATAGCATATAATAGTGATAAGTGATACCGTTAAAGATGAATCTGAATCAGATGGTGATAAAATATCGACACCAGATGGTACAGAAGTAACAATATTTGTTAAACAACTAATCATAAATACACCTTGAGATTGATTTTCTTTTAAATCTTTGATAACCAGATTGATGCTTGGTGGATTTTTGAGTACATGCTGCAATTTGGATGGTTCTGGATAATCCGTAATTTGAAGTAACTTCATAGTGATCATCCAAAGGTTTGGTTTTGAAACAATGCTGTACGGCAGTGAAGGCAATAATTTCCATATATTTTTATCTGCTATATCACAGATTCCTGAAATAATTTTAAATATGAAATTATCTTGATATAATTGACATTGTTGAGACCAATCCATTCTTTCTTTTAATTTTTCACTCAAAATAAGAGTTATCTGTGATATTTGTTGAGATATTCTATTAGTTAATGTTGAAAAATCTTTATTGGATGCAAAATTGATTCCAATCATTAAAGTATCAATTAAATTATTACATTGTTGAAAAAAATCAGAAGAATAATGAATAAAACTATCATCAATTGGATGGTCTTGTTTCATGGCTGAAGTGATAAACTGATAAAAAATAAAAGGTATATCAAACTGTTCTAAGCAAGTAATATAATCATCTTCATCCCATACTGGATCTATCAAATTAATATTAAAAACACAATCTATGGCTTTTATATATTGTATCATAAATTCAAATGATATTTCATTATCTGGTGGTATATATTGTATAAGAGCGATACCCCATGAAGTTGCATTTTTTGTCTTAAGTAGTTGTAATAAAATATATTTAAATTCAGATAAATCAGCTAAATTCAAATATATGGCACCAATATTTTGAATCCATGCATGAAGCTGATCCTGAAATACTTTGTAACTTGTATCTTTATTATATGAATTAATATGGTCATCTTCTATAATCACAGGATATACATATTCTAAGGATCTTTCAGCTGAAAATAATGTGTTGAGAACACGTGATAGCGTTTCTTTATCTTCAGTAATAGCATCTTTTTGTTTTTTATTTTTATCTAATACATTTGTTAATTTAGTGTTGGATTTCTGACTTGATATAAGTTTTGGGCGTGTATTTAATGACCATAAAGTTTCATCTAACCATGTTTGTATAGCTGATCGTGCCATTTTTACTTCATATAAACGTCTTAAAAGTACTACATTGATATCGCTAGATAATTTACTGAGAGAAATGTCTAACTGGCTAGCTTCATCGTTGAGAAAAATAAATTTTTCATATTCATGGTCGAGTTCAACTATTTTTCCATCACCACATTTTTGTTGAAGTGTGTCTATATTTTTTTCCTTTTTCCACAAGTGTTGAGAAATGTCAATTTGCGTATTATTAAACTCTATTGTCCTTTGTTGAATTTCTTCAACCTGTCGAAGTGTGTTTCTATAGCTTATAAGTAAAGCTTTTAGTTCTGCATCTTGAACGTCGTAATCCATATCGTTAATAAAGATGTTCTTATACTCTTGCTCAATTTCAAATTCATTGCCAAAAGGAGCAAAACGAACTATTATAAAAGAAAGAAAGAAAGAAAAAAAGAAAAGGTTACTTTTATCTTATTATAATTAATACAAAAAAACTTTTATCTTATTATTTTTTAGCTTGTTTTTATTTTTATATTGCTGTTTTTATAATCATAATAATATTATTATTTCTAAATAATAAAGAAAATTAATACCCTTTTTTTTAGAAGAAATGTTATTTCTTTGTATAGTATTAATTTTTGTTGAAATCAATGTTGAAAGAGTAAAAAAGAAAGGAAAAAAAGATGGTCGTAATTCGATTTATTTTTATTATAAGTATAAATAATAGGTAGTTTATATAAAAATAAAATAATAATACAACTTAAGAATATATTTATAGTCCGATTTTTTTTTCTCTCTTTTCTCTCTTTTCTCTCTTTTCACACTTTTCACACTTTTCACACTTTTTTTTCTTCTCTCTCTTATATTTTATTATCTGTAATAAACAAGAATAGAAAAAAACATTCTGCAACTTATATAAATATTGTGTCAGTATGGGCACTAATGCAGTATATTCTTACTGTATATCAACAAAAGATCTTGCCCTAATTGATAATGTAACTTTATTTCAGAAAATACAAAAATTTCGTTTACAACGTAATAGTTTATTAGATTTTAAAGCAGCTTATATAGATTGTTCTAAAAATAATACATTAAAGTTAACTTTACATACGCCTACAACCTCAATATTGGAAACTCGAAATGATCTCTTAAATAATAACTTTATAGAGGTATTACGAAAAAAAGTAGAAGAAAAGAAATGAAGAAAATAACAACAAAAATAATAGTTAAAACAACAATTAGTTTTAATATGATAACACAGAAATTTTTAAAGGCTGTTTTACTCTATATTAAAATTTTTTTTTTGAACGTCATATATATAAGCCTTACTAAATATACGACAATTTGATTATTTTTGTCATTTTTTTATTATCATTTTTTTTTAGATACAAACAATAATAGAATCAGTACATCCAAATATCATATTTCAACAAATAAACCGAATGAGGTTAGCTGAAAGGCTGGAACAAATCGGAAAAGATTATCAGATCAATATTACTATTAAAGTATCAGATGAACCAACGATCGTATTACAAGGTACTTTAGATAAACTAGAAACTGCACGCGTACAGATCCTTTTATTTATGGATAAATTGGTAAAAGATAATAATGATATATATATATATATATATTTATAATAGCAAACCAAAAAAAAATAGCATATAATATAGCATCATGCTAAGAATATCTCGTGTAACTTCAAAATTAAAAATTTTTTCTTTATTTTAAACTTTAAAACAACAAAAAAAACATACAAAGCTCAACTTATATACTGACGCAGTTTCATTGCCTATATATATACATAATATACTTGGAGGAAAACGTCATTACCAGCTACAATCAGTAATGGAAGAGACAGCTACAAACATTTATCTTGAGCCGCCTTTTTTAATTGGTCACGTGGATAAACCTCTTCAGCAAATCCAAGGAACTGTATATATATCGGGTGATTCAACTGGAACAAGCAGAGCTAAACACTTAGTAAAAAAATTGGGGGAACAAAAAGTAAGTGTTAAAATAAAATAAATGAAATAAATAAATAATAAGTAGTAATTTTTCTAAGCCTTTAAAAATTGATCACATATTCCTTTTTTGTATATTTCTATTTCAATAGTTAAATTCGTTGTGTAACAAGGAGTCAATATACAATTCTAGGAAAATTGATTGGATTTTACTCCACAAGATTGATGAACTTAAAAAAATACTCCGGGACAACGGTAAAATGGAGCTAATATATTCTTTACAAAAAATGAAAATATAAAAAATCAAATATATATATACATATATTACATATATTAATACTATTTATTACGTTTTTTTATATATAGGCTCATTTATTCACTTTCCTCCTATTGGATCAGGTGCAAATCAAATTCATGTTTATGCAGAGAATAAAATTAATATAGAAAGAACATTAAGATTACTTAATTATTTAGTAAGCAAACGGATTATTACAGAAAAAGGAAAATTATTCTCCTTAATTTATGGGAGGAATTAGTCATTGATGACTTCATTTTTTTTTTTATTACTATTATTATTAGGCATATGAAATTTATCATATTGTATTTACTTTTAATAATCCTATTAACCAATTAACCAGTTTGGCAGAAAATCATGATGAACTTGTAATTTTTATTGAAAACCTTGCTCAGTTTTCTTGTGGTGAAGTTTTATATAACAGTGATCAAAACCAAATTGAAATATATGGTACTGAAACATCTATCAAGTTGGCTTATGAATATATAAAGGATTCTAACTTCAAGGTAATTTTTTTTAATATATATACGTACATACATACATACATACATACATACATACATAATAATAATAATATATGATAAAAAAAAAGGTTATCAGTTTTTAACAATTAATATATTTATAGAAAAATCAGCTATCAGTCAGTATTAATTTTGAAATGGCATCTGAACATCGTTTATTCATTAAAGGGAAAAAAAGTGGAAAAATCAACAAAATAATGAAGAGCTGTGGAGCACAAATCAAATTTATACCAGTATACAGTGATTATAATTGCTTGATGACTGTGGAAAGTGAAGATATTGATAAAGCTTTTGATGGATTTGGATTGTTACTAAGTGAACTACCAGATGAAATATCGTTCATCGTGCCAGAAATTTATCATCGCAGAATTATTGGTGTTGGTGGTAAAAATATTCAACGCATTATGAAAAAATATGGTGTATATGTCAAATTCTCGGGTGCTGATGAATTTACTGAACTTGGAGGTTACTTTGAAAATGATCACAACGTTTTTGCTAGAACACCTAGAAAGCATCATGGTAGTTTGGAATTACTCCGTAATGAAATCATGGAACAAGTATCATTTGAAAACGATCGCAACTGTATATCTCGTGCTGTTAAAATCCCATTACATTTACATCGTATTATACCTAATCAATATAGTGATGCATTACGTGATTATGGCCGTCTTCATAATGCAAGAATTTGGTGGCCATCAAGAATTGGGTGTGTTAATGTTTCAGTAACAGGTCCTGCAACTCAGGTTGGATTACTTGAAACAGCATTATCAAATCTATTACCTCGTCACGTTTATGTTCTAGTACCTGTCTCACAAGGTTTTTTAAATTATTTAAAATCAAATAATAGTCTTGATCAAATTAAAGAACACATCAAAATAAATTTGGGTGTAGCAGTAAAAGAACCAGACCCTTTATACAAAGAAATACCACCAACTACTCATGTTAAATGGAATTTAGCTCACTCATTCAAAAATCAGTATATATTTTTATTAACTGCAAATAATGGCTCGGAAAAAAACCTTTCTATTTATGGTGAATCAAAAATTGCTGATGATTGTAATATTCGATTACAAACAGCTAAAAAATTACTCAGTGATCAGCTATCCAATTATTTATTATCAGATTCAAAAAAAAAAGAACTACAATCAAAGTTTATGAAAGCAAATTTTGGTAAACTCATAAATGCAAATATAAATACAAATATAATATAAATATAAATATATATTTAATATAAATAAATAATTAGACGATAAAAAAAAAAAGATAAATGTTTACATCCTAATTTTTTTTATAAAAAATTCTTAATTCTCAATAGTGTCTTTCTTCTCAGAACAACCATGGAGGGAACTAAACTTACCTATGAAATTAGATTTGGATGATCATCCTATATCGCCACTGTTCTCCGATATTAAGAAAACAAATAATATAAATGTACTACCTATAATTCCCACTGAGCAAAACAGAGTTTTTAATCCACAATTATCATCACCAGATCTTTCTCAAAAATTATCTACACCATTAAATATGACGCACTCTGATCATGCAAATAATAATTGGCCAACAATGAAGAGTTTTGTAGGTTTTTTTTTAAATATATATAAACTCTTAAAAAAAAACATAAACATGTAGATAAAATAAAAAACTCATGCAATTTTTCTATTAGGGTAATGATGCAAGAATATGGAATCACCCCCCATTAAGTAAAAGACAAATTTTTAATGAAGAACTTGTTTACAATCCATTTATAAGACTAGGTGAAACACAACAACAACCACAACAACAGCATCAACAAACTTTTGAATACAAGCCAAATCATTCTTTTTCTCCATTAAGTAATACAATATCTAAACCTCTCAATTTACTTGCCTACCAGCCTAGAAATGGTATTAATATTTGGTCAAACAATGACATTCCAAATAAACAACTTGAAGAAGAATTAGTTACACCTAATTATATATCTTGTTCTACTTCCAATTCTTCAACAACTACAAGCGAGCTTATAACTCCTGATCATAGTGTTTCAAGTCCATTAGAACGTAAGTAATATGTACGATATATATATATATATATATATTAATCATTTTACTATTATTATTAAAAAAAAATAGGTAAATCTCCATATCCACCACCATTTGGTTCTAATTTTCCACGACATTCACCTTGATAGCATATACCATTATTTTCTTTATGTTCTTTTTTTATATTACTAATTATTTTTTATTATTCTTATTATTCTTATTTCCAATATTTTTTTTTTTTTTTGCTTAGTTTTGTTTTGTTTTTAATTCTTTAGTACTTTCTTTTATTTCTCGTTATTTTTCTATTTCTATTTTATTTTATTTCATATACCCAACATATTATTTTTTTATACCTTTGTCTATCTATACATATGGATGTCATTTATAATTTTTAAACATATACATCAAGTCTTTTAAACATACAACTATAAAAAAATTTGATGATAAAGTGTATTAAAAAATATTGGTTTTATAAATGTTGTATAATAAAAAGGATTAATAAATTCAAACCATACAGAATAAAAATAAAAATAAAGAACTATGTGTATAGTATATATGAACTTTATTTATAACAAAGATATATATATATATATATATATATATATATATATTATAAACGTTCTAATAATCTATGATAATCTTGTTCAACACTACAATATGTTTCATGAAGTTTTTCCTTTCTGATATCAGGTTCAAGTTCTTGTAATGCATCCTATAAGTAATGATCAAAATTAATATGCATGATTAATTTTACTTGAACTAATAATAATAATAGCAATAATAAAAAGAACCTACATAATTAAATTTGTATAATCTTTGTTTAACTTGTAATCGGTAAGCTTTATATGATTCTCTATCTAATTTGTTTAATTTTGATAAAAGGTACATTTCAATACAGCCATGGATTTGTCGCTATAAATGTATATATATTAAATAATAGTTAAAATAATTAGCTTTGTTGTAAAATCATAAAATGTATGCTTTTTTCTTTTCTTAAAAAGGATTAATTACATTTGTGAGTTTAAATTGTTTTTGTAAATTTTGAACAGTGCTTTGTGGTATAGGTAAAAATATACCTTCGAATGCATTATGTTCTTGTAAATATTTTAAATCGCATTTATCACGTAAATCTTGGAAACCTTCGTTAGGATCTTCCACTATACATTAAGTAGAAAAGAGTTTGAAAATATTAGTATTATTTATATTTATTTATTTATTTGTTTTTTTTACTTTAAATAATAGTAAAAAAATTATAATGAAGTCATAAGATTACCTGTGATTTCGCATACATCACTTCTCTTAGAAAATATTTCGTATACTGTTTGGTATAATTGATCTATTAAAAGTGTATATAAAATAAATAATTAAATAAAGTCGTGCTTATCTATTAATAAAATAAAGTAAATAAAAAATATACTTACGTCCATGACCCTTACTTTGGTAAGGTGGTAAAATTAAGAATTGACTACAATGAATTAAAGTGAATATATAAGCAAAAAAAAAGCTAAGTAATCAATGATTATATATCATATTCTTATATCCATTACCTGATACGCATCCTAGTTTGCTCTGGCCAACAATAAAAAGGATAAGCGGTAGTATACCCCACAAAGTTATAAATATATGAATCACCAGATTTTTCCTTTTGATATCTAAATTAAAAATAAATAAATAAAAAGTAACAAATCACGTAAGAATTACTATTTCTTTTTTTTTTAACAAGAAATTAAATCATCTATTTTACTTACAAAGTATATATTTCCCATTTTTCATCATCCTCTTCAATGTAGCTTGATCCTTCAATAAAAAGTAAAACAAAGAATTGCATTCTACGATGATATTCACGGAATTTAGAATTTTCAAAAGAACTCTAAAATTGGTATTTTTATATAACAATGTAATAAAATAAATAAAATTAAAAAGGTATTTCATTATATTAGTTATTAATACATGAATAATAATAATGTTAAATATGTTTATTTTGCTTCTTACCTTATATATTTCAAATGTTTCTTCTTCCCCTTCATCATTTTCTAATTGATATTCATGGACTTTTTCACCAAGTGGCCAGAATGAGGTCATATCTTCTTGAACACCTTGTAAGAACACATCGTAGTTTGTGGTAATATCTATTATATATTTAAGAGAAATAGTAGCAATTAAGTGTAAATGCTAAAGAAAAGAAAAAATAATATTATCATATATTTGTCCATTTAAATACCTGAAGACATATGCTTTTTTAAGATATCAAATATATCATCAGCAGATACTGCTGAATCACCTGATGTTGAAGAGCCTGATTGTTGATATTTTGAAGAATATTCAATATTTAAATAAGTACGAAGAGATCCAGCAGCAAAAAGGATCTATAGATAAAAAAAAAAGATATATAAGATCAATCTCTTTATAATATATAAAAAATAGATTAGATCAATATTCTGAGTATGCTTATTTTTATTACGTTGATCTTTAAATCTTTATATCCAAAAGCTGTTTCATGAGATCCAAAGAAAGGATAAGTGAATTCAGGTCCAAATAATACAATTTCTGAAGGCATATTATTTTCAATCGATGATACTAAGTTGTTTTAATAAAAACAATAAAATATATTATGCACGCGATTAGTATTATAAATTATTATAATAATAGTATATATATATATATATATATATAAACAGTAGCAATGAAATAGAATAAATAAAGTAGTAGTTCATACCTATTCCAAGCTCCATACATTCAGTTGTCGTAGTAGCCCATTCAGAAAAATTGGGTATTTTACCAAGAGCAGGATGATTTTCAGTTTCTTCCATAATATAACAAGTGAATAAAATAAAAAGATAAACGAAAAAAGAGAGACAATTTAGAATCTTTTATAGCATTTACAATTTTTTCACCACACTCTGGACAAAAAAATAAATTTAAATTCCGACATATAATATAAAGGGCGCGATTTTAAGCATTATCTCTACTCTTTCGCGTTCCTTTCGCTTTAACTTTCTTTTTCTTCTTTCAACTAATTATTTACGCGTTTATGTGTCAAAAAGGTGTTTTCATTCTTTAAAATATAGTACAAAAAATATACTAATTGATTGTACTATTAAATTACATTAATATTTTATTTCTATTATTTCAACTTTATTACTTTTATAAAACTTTATAGGCTGATCTTAAATAATCATATCGTTTCTTTTTCTTAATACTGATTTACATTTTGCGACTATTGTAAGCGAAAGAAAACGTAAAGCGCTTATATAATATAATTAATGTTTTTATATTTATTTTTACGCATATGTGTTGAATTTATTAAACATAAATTTAATATTTTATATAAAAACAAAAGTAAAAAGAAAACAAGAAAGTTGTGAAACTTTTATTTATGTTCTTTATTCGCATTTAAAATTAATGGCCTTTATATACCTTTTCAATAGCATAGTTAAATCATAAAAGAAAATGTGTTTTGATTCAGTATCTGATGAAACGAAACATGAAAAAACGATAGAGCCCACACATAAATAATATTCTCTCTGTGGTGTCAAAAAAAGATTAAAAGCTATTTACTTAATTTCTCTATTTGATTAATTATAATATATTCATATTGATCGAGTTTTGAATTTTTCTTATACTTTAAATTAGCCAAACCAAGTTTTTCAAATTTTATGATCCTTTACTTCTGTTTTAGTTACTCAATATTCTAATATTTTGTATAATCCTTGTTATTCTATAAGTTTATTATTTTTCAACTTTTAATAGACAGAGTTTTAGCGTTTTCCTAACTATTACTGTTTTAAAAATCATTCTTTATTTATTAATTGTTTAACTTTAACAAGACTATTAAATTTGATTATATATAACTCTTTTATTTTGGTATTTAAACTCCTACAGAGCAATATATATATAAGCGTTAGATAGAATAATTTTTTTATTATTACACGTCAAAATCATTATCATATGCTTTTAGCCTTTAAAAGGTGTAAAGAAAAGAAAAAAACAAATTTGTTTATTATTTATTTTAATATAAATCTAAAAATAAAAGCGGCAAAAATATCATGTTTTTCATCTAACAAATATAGTTTTTATTGAATTTATTAAAGAACAGGTATTTTGAGTTTTCGTAACTTTTTAGCAATTTATCAACATTTTTCTTCATAAAAATCATTTAGCCAAGTTTATTCAAAATGTATCTAAGAGAAAATATAATACTTTATTTATTGATTTTAAAAATAAGTACATTCTTATGAAATTAAATTTATGATATTATATTGTACATATATATAGTAAAACATTCCAAAAAAAAGTAATTTTAATAACAATAGTAATAATAACGATATTAATAAATTAGAGCTTAGTAATGTGACTTTCACCAAGTCTTAAAACGTTAAAATCATCATATGAATGACCTCTTTTTTCTAAAGATTTCTTTAATCTTTGTGGAGGTTCTTCCATAGGCTCATTCGTCAATGCAAAAGTACCCCAATGAATACCTATTGAATGTTTACTTTTAATATCTTCATGAACTCTAACAGCATCTTCAGGTGATAAATGAATAGGGGACATAAACCAACGAGGACTATAAGCACCAATAGGAATATAAGCTACATCAAAATGACCAAATTTCTCACCAATTTCTATTTATTTTTAATTATTAATTAATAACAATAAGAATATTAATTAATTATTGATGAATCATTATATACTGATGATAATGGTAATTACCTTTAAATGCAGGACAATAAGGTAATGATTCTAAATAATCTTCATCATATTCTTTTTGAAAACCAGCAGTAGTTGGAACAGAACGATAACCAGTATCACTAATAAATTTTTTTTTTTTTGAGAATACAAAAAAGGAAATCAAAATGACGAATGTGATAACCATTTTTAGTTTTTTTTTTTTTGTGTTTTGGTTTATTATTTACCCTCCAAAGAAGATTTTGCCTTTCTTTATATCATTTTGAACAGCCTCAACACACCATGATGCCCATAAAGTTTTATTACGATCAAAAGCAGTTCTTCCAGAAAAATGTTGACAAGGAGTACAAGTAAAAATGAGACTTTGAGTAAAAGATGGATTATCTTTTTTACTTAAATTGACAGCTTGCCACCAATCTAATTCTACTACTCGATCATTACCTAAATCATCTTTTTCTTTACTAATATCTCCAAACCATGATTTATTACCAAGAGGAACGAAAAATCTAGTATCAGGATTACGTTTAGCTAATGATTGAATTGTATTAAAATCTAAATGATCATAACTAAGGTATTATTTTTTAAAAAAAAAGGGTGGAAAATTAACGTTACTCTATAAAAGGAAAAAGGATTTCTTTTTTTCTTTACTGATTATGGGATATGACAACAGCATCAATTTTTGGTAAATCTTCTAATTTACAAGGTGGTTCAGTATATCTTTTTGGCCCGGCTACTTGAACAGGTGAGCATCTATATTATGAATTTGATTGTTTTTTATAAAAAAAGAGATTGCATAAAAATAAAATAATCGGTTAAATTCATTTATCCATCAATTATATATATATATATATATTTATATACATGTATTACCTTCCAGAAAAGATAGGGTCAAATAAAACATTAAATCCGTTTATTTGAACAAATACACAAGCACTATTTATATATTTTTATTTATTCAATAAAAAAAAGAAAGAGAAAAAGATAAGCAAATGATATAAACTTTATATATATATATAAACTTACTGTCCAAGCCAAGTAGAAACAATTTGTTCGTTTTGTTTATTTTCACTTTTTAAAAGGTTCCAATTAACTGGTACTTTTTCAGGATAATCGTCAGCTTTTGCTCTTTTAACCACGCCACCCAAATCTATTGAAGTTATCATTTTTGCAGTAGCCATAAGACCATGTTCAACAAAGGAAGGCCAAGGATTATGAAAACGATTACCTTTATGGTGTTTAGGTGTAGTAGTTGAATCGTCTTCTTGGGCCATTATATATTGTTTATTTGAATTTAATAAATATACAGAAGCTGTACTAAGTGTTAAAAAAGCGCCAATAGTTTTAGTATGTTTACTAAAGCTACGAAGCATTTATAAAAAAAAAATAGAGAAGAGAAGAGAAAAGAAAAAGAAGAGAAAGAAAGAAAAAAAAAAGGTGTATTTGTACCTTTCTATTTTTTATAAAATATATATACCTTTTTTTGATAATGATAAACTTTATTTTTAAGCTCAGGTAGTAGTTTTTTTTGTGGAATTTTTGTTATTGTTCACTCTTTTTTTATTTAATAGATTTATATTCCTTTCCTTCCTATAGTTCACTTTTAGTTTCCTTCTTTCATTTTTTTTGCTTTATACTGTTTATATCTGTTATTAAATATATATATATATATATATATATACATATATTATATTTATATAACCAAAGATATTTACTATTTTTTTTTGTTTTTTATTAGTATTTGTAATTGCTTGGTTTTGTTTATTTTTTTGTATTGATTGTGATTTTATTATATTCTCTTTTATTATTACTACTATTTTTTATACTTTAAACACGCTTTATTTATAATTATACACGTATAAATATACTTTAACAATTTAATTGGGACAATGGATTTCAGGGTTTTATCAAAATATGATGATCTATGTGCAAATCTACTATTGGAAAATCTATATTTATGGTTTGATACTATTAATATGAATGGAGAATATATCAATATTACAGCTTATTCTAAACCGGTTAAAACTATTATATATAACGATATTGTTATTGAAAAAGATATAAAAAAAGCAGTAAACAACATTTTAAAGTATGTAGAAAGTAAGCTAATATATATGTATAGATATATTTATTTCAAAAAGAAAAGAAAAAAAATGAATAAATAACACCGACAAAAATAAGATAAAAATTTACCTATATACTGTTTTCTCTTTTCTATTCTTTTCTTTTCTTTTTAATAATAGGTTACCTATATTTAAAAATTTAGTCGAGAATTCAGAAGAAAAAATAATAAATGAATTTTCTCAACATGTAAAACGGTATCTATTAATGTATGTATAGTAAAAAATATCACTATGGTTATTATTATTATGACCTCAAATCATGATTTTTTAATGAGGTATTTATTAATGCATCTATTTTTTTTTAAAAAAAAAAGGTATTTGCCCAGTGCTGGATTTGAAATAAGTGATACTACAAGATATAATGGTGTCCAGGGATGTGTAATATCAACAAGACAATGGTTTGTTGGAGATGAAGTCTTTAAATGTACTGGTATGATTGCTTGTTTAAAACCAAGAGATTATCATCAATTAATAGAATCTGGACGTGATTTTAGTGTTATGTATTCTCAACGTAAAAATTCTAATTGCCTTTTTCTCGGACCAGCAAGATTTATGAATGTAAGTAACAACAATATATATATATATATATATAACATTATATTATGATTATTCTTATTGATTATTATTAATTATTATTTCAACAATATTTTTAATTATATATATGTACATATATACGAACCCATTAGCATGATTGTGAATCAAATTGTAAGGTAACCTAGAAAAAAAAATATTAGAAATAAATAGATAGATAAAAATAAATAAAAAGAATGTTTATAAAACAATGATAATAATTGGATATTTATAGTTTATCACCCTAGGGTCCAATTCTATTACATTTAAAGTTGTCAAGAAAATAGAAGTAGGTGAAGAAATGACTGCATTCTATGGTTCCCACTATTTTGGTCTGAACAACTGTGAATGTCGTTGTGCATCATGTGAAAGGTAGGAGCATATATACATATGTTTATATAAGGTTGATATATAACATTTAATTATTTATTTATTTATTTTTATAAAATGATAATAATGCCATTAATAATAGAAATGGGAAAGGTTACTATGCACAATTTGTTACTAAGTATGAACAAGAATTTGAGCAAAAATTGAAAGAAGAAAATTCTAATAACTGTAGACGTAGTACAAGAGCAAAAAGAAAAAAGGATAATGGAGGTAACAATACTTTTTTATTTAAAAAATAAGGTGATAAATAAAATATCTAATGATATTATTATTATTATTATTATTATTATTATTATTATTATTATTTAGAATACATTTATCATCTTGATAGAAAAACAAGATTAACAAGTTTAAATAAAAGCAGTAAAACTAGTTATAAAGACCGATTATTCGATAATTGGAAACAAAATGAATATAATCAAAAATTACCATTATTGCAAAATGACACAGCTTCTTTATCACCTTCTAGTAATGTCTCTTCACCAACTAATAATAATAGTGGTGATTCAAATAGTAATAATAATTCTCCTTTCATTGTTGCAACAGCTCATTCAATGTTACTTAAATCATTAGAAGATGATACCGAAGACTCACCTCAATCATCAGTAACTTCAATGACCAATAGTAATAATAATACTAATATTAATGAAACTGATTTTGATGAATTTTTACCACCTGTTGAATTTTCTCAAAATGAAGATAATGATAATGATAATAATGATGACGATGAATTAGATGCTATAAATAAACCTATTTGGATTGATCAACTCTTTGCTGCAGTAAAATCAGGTGATATACCAACTTGGGAAGAAGAAGAAGAAAAAGAAGATGATGGTAATGAAGTAGATGAAAAAGATGATGAAGATAATGAAGGTGATGAAGAAATAGAAGAAAATGAAGACGATGATGATAATAATAATGATGATGTAGAAAATGATACCATAAAAAATCCAGCTAATGAAAATACAACTCAAGAACAAAATAACAGTAACGATGATGATGATTTAACATTTAAAAAAAATAAAAAAAGAAAAAGTTTGAAAGATGAATCTTCTCAAGAATCGGATAGACCACCAGAATTTAAAATTATAGATGAAACTGAAATTTATGGTATACAAACTATTTTTTTTTTTTCACTTTTGTGCTATAAAAAAAAAAAAGGAAAAAATGGAGATAAAGCTAAAGGCAAAAATGAAATTTTAAAATATAAATATTAAACTACCCTTTTTTTCTGGATATAGGTATCCCACCACCGCCACCATCACAACAACAACACTTAACAGAACTGAATAATAATAATAATAATAAGATAGGTAAAGAAGAAAAACAATCAAAAACGGATGTTGATATATCTAACAAAGAAAAATGTAATGGTTCCCAAATAACCGAAAAGAACAATAACCAAAAAAATTTAATTCCTAAAGATAACAGTAATAATAATCAAAAGGTAACGTTTGAAATATATACACCAAACAACATTGATATATTTTATATTAATACTTATAAAAAAAAGCCATCATTATCTCGTCTATCAAATACCAATAATAATAATAAGGTTGACAAGACAACAACATTTACACACATAATAGATAATAATAGTAATATTAAAGATAACGATGAGGATGAAATTAAAATTGAAGTTGATAATTATTGTCAGAATAATACCCAGCATCAGCAACAGCAACAACAAGAGAATGGTTTGATTTTATCTAATATCAATGATAGCAATATTCACGTTGATGATGAACAATTACAACCAAAAGAGGAAGAAAAGGAAATACAATCAACTATAGAAGGTAACAATGACAGTAATGGTGTGGATCATGATGGTAAAGAGGGTACTAAAATAGTAAATAATGAAGAACAAGAAATAAAAGTAGTAGATGGAGAAGTAGAAGAAATAAAAGTTAACATGAAAGAAAAAGAATGCAATGATTCAAATATAACTACTGACGGCCTTTTGGAAACACCATCGTCATTATCAATATCATCATCGTCTTTGTCATCAGCATCATTATCATCATCAACACCATCATCAACACCGTCATCAACAGCTGCGTTAGTAATGGATATAACTGAAAAAAATAATCATGAAGATGAAAATATTACAACAATATCAAATCACAGTGATAACAGTAACAATAATAATGAAGGCATTATTAAATTAATAGATAATAATAATAAAGATATTAAAATTGCTGTTGAAAAAAATGATGATAATATGAATCACTCTCAATTGACACAAAATACTGAAAAAGATGATGATCAAATGGAAATATCGCAAGTGGAATCAGATAATAATAATAATAATAATAATATTCAGCAAAGTATATCACAAATGACATTAAACAACAATGAGTACGATGCTATTAAAGATGTTTCTCAAAAATTAATTGATAACAAGGTTGAAGATGGTATTGATAATGTTATAACTAAATCAAATGAAAATCATAATAATGTTGATAGTATTAATAATAATAGTAATACAGATTTTAATAATATTAATGATGAATCATGCCAGCTAACACCTAAGGAAAATACAGAGGATGATAAAATGGATATAGAAACAACTGATGTATTATTAGATCATGATAATGCCGAGGATACAATGATGATTGATGATGATGATGATGATGAAAAAATAAAAAATAAAATAGATTCCTATTTTGATGACAATGATTCAGATGTATCATCCACTTGTAGTTATGAAATACGATCACTGAAAAGAGCAATAAAGGATGATTGTATTCGATGTAAAAGGAAATTATATCCAGAACCTAAACAAATGTATACCCGCATTAAAGGAACATCAGAGCAATATGAAGAATTACGTCAATATGCTAGAGATCGCTGCTGGAGGTGTAGTAGACATTTAATTATTTTTCAACTAGAATGGCCATTACGTAGAAATAAATATCAAATAGGACTTGCTAAAGTTAACAGCAGAAAATAATAATAATAATAATAATAATAAAATCATTAAAAATAATAACAGCAACAGCAAAAATAGAAATATTTAATAGCAACTATAATACAGCCATCTTTTTTTTAATTGTACACACATTTATCTATATTTTTGATTATTTTTTTTATTTATTTATTTATTTATTTATTTCATCTTTTTAGCTTTATTTATTTGTATTATAAATATTTTTTTATATTATTGTTCATGCTTCTTTTTTTTTTTTTTTTTTTTGTTTACTTAAATATATAAATAAAATGATGATAATAATAATAATCAATACTATTTACTTTTCATCATAGGTTTCATTTATTCATCAATATTATTTGATATTTAATGGTGTAGCGATTTTATTTGATTTTAATTGGTTGAAGATATGATAAAATGCATTGTTTTAACTCTTTTTTTTCTAATAAAATGAAGTAAAAAAAAAGTAAATAAAACTAATATAAAAAAAATAAAGTGTATAGTATACAAAAAAAAAAAAAAAAAATGAAAAATGAATGTAAATTATGATATATATATATAAATATAATAAAATAAAAAAAGAAAATGTATATATTATTATTATTATTATTATTAAAAAGAACGTTTAGCTTTCAATTTTTTATAATGTTTCTTTCCACCTGAAGATTTAGCTTGTTGAGAAGTCAAATATTTATTTCTATAATATTCCCTTTGATCATCATTGGCCAAAATTTCATCCACAAATGTACGTTTTCTATCCTTTTTATTAATTCTTGAAGAAAAGAATTCAGTTGCTCCTTCAATAACAGTACCGATTTGGAAGTATTTTGGATCTGAATTTTTACCCATCTTTTTATAATGTCTTTTACGATCTAAAATATGTCTCATTTTAAGAATTTCTAAATCACGTTTAATTTCTGGCGTTATTTCTGTTCTAGGCATATCGAACCATCCTTTTCCTGTTGTTTTTTCTCGTTCCTAATTATTATTATTAAAAAAAAAAAGATCATAAATATATATGAAAATTGATGATAATATTTTTATTTTATTTTTTTAATTTTCCTTATATATATAAATTACCAATTGTCTTTCCTTTCTTGATGGATATTTTATTTTTCCTTCAACTTTTTGAAGAGTAACTAATGCTTTATTATTATTATTTACTGATGATGGTGTTCCTGCTTCTACAATAGATACTGTATCTGATCCTAATTTAGCTGCTGATTTTTCATTATCTTTAATATAAAGCTCTTCTTCAGGATTAACACCTGGATCTAATTTGGGTAATCTAAAATAGATATACAAGTTAATATTTCCCATAAAGTGTTAATAACTATATATATATGTATAAATATTAAGTTCTTACTTGAAAGTACTTTGTTTATATGGATCGATTTTTTCACTATCAATAATAAAATAATATATAATAAAATATTAAAATACAATAAATAAATATATATATATATATATATATATATATATATATATGTATATATATATGTTATTTATATGTACATACTCTAATTTAAGAATACTATCTTGCTTTTCTTTTAAAGATTTTTGAGCTTTTTCTAATAGATCATTCAAGTCATTGTCATCGTCTTCACTTTCACTATCTTCTTCGCTTTCACTGTTATCTTCTTCACTGTCACTATCTTCCTCTTCACTTTCTTCTTCACTTTCACTGTCCTCTTTATCAGCATTTTGTTTTTCTACTTCTTTTTCTTCTTGTCTGGTACTATTAGATTTATTTATTTTTTCTATAGATAGATTATTAGTATTAGCAATTGTTTCTTTATTATTATTGATAGATAATATAATATTTCTCATTTTAAAAGTACCTAATCCAGTATTAGATTTGGATTTTTCAGGATGATCAAGTACTGGTAATAGTCTTGTTTTATTTGCAGCTGCTGAACGACGTGTAGTTACCATTTATTATTTATGGATATAATATATATATAAAGAAGAAAAAAAAGAGCGGACTTTAATTTTTTTTTGTTCAAGTTAAATAGAGAAGGAAAAAAAAGCAAACCAGTCACTTTTTTTTTTTTACTTTTTTGCATTAATAAATTTTATTGTCAGGTTTTTGATCATTTGGTATATTTTCGTTATCTTTATTTCATTTTTAACTATACCTTATATATTTATAATACACCATAAGAGTACATCAAAATAATAATAATAATAATAATAATAATAATAATGATTGTAATATTAGTAATAATATATTTAAGTTTATAAACGAAAATGCAAATATATATATTTATATGCTATATTAAAAAAAAAGGTTGGCAAAAAAAAGCTCAGCTCTCTCTTCATTTAATGCCAAACTTTCTGTAGATTAAAATTTATCATCCGCCATTTTTATTTGTTTCAACATGAAACTCCATTTTTCCGCGTTTATTTTCTTTTTATCATTACTTTTTTTTTTCTTTTTTCTCTTTCTTCTTTTTCTTTTTCTTTCCATTTCTTTTTTTTCTTATCTTTAACAAATATCTATATTACGAAGTCTTTTTCTTTTCTTTTCTTTTCTTTTCTTAATAAATATTTATATTAATCTTTTTTATTTAATAACACAATATAATATATAAACAAAATGGGTTGTATGGACGAAATTACATCTAAAAACTTTTCACTTTATGGTCAATGGTAAGTATGAATAAGAAAAATAGGAAACTATTAATATAATAATAATAAAAAAAAAAACTCTTTAGTTAATAAATAACTCATTTTTACTTATCATTTACTATATATATATATATTATCTATTTTAATATTTTATTATTTTTTAGGCTTGGCATTATTTCTATTATTTGTAAGTTTAAAAATAAGCTAAGAAACCATTTATAATAATAATAGTAATAAATATGATTAGAATATACTTAGCTTATTTCTATTTATTTATTTATCTATTTATAAATAAAATAGTACTAATTGCCTTAGGTATTGTTGGTTTCCTTCAACATGTTGTTTTCAGTATTGTCGGATGGTAATATTAAAAATAATGATAATAATAATAAAAGTGATGTGTAATCAATAAAAAAAAAGTTAACAATCATTATTTTATAGGGTTATTGCTTTTATTTTAATATTAGTAGAAATTCCTTTATGTCTTAAGGTAAAAAAGATAAATATCATATATTAAATATCAATTTCTTTTTAATATAACTCATTCGTATTTTTTTTTTTTTTAATATTGAATAGCTTTGTCCTACTAGTCCTAAATTGTAAGTATATATAAGAGTAATCAAATATAACTCACATGGTGTATACATATGTTTATCTGTATTTTTTTTTTCATGCGTTGTTATTATTATGCGTGAATATGGATGAATTAAAAAAAAAAGAATGATGATTGATCAGATGAACCTTAATTTTTATTAATATAGGGATGGTTTTATTTCATATTTTGAAAACTGTTATTTCCGTGCAGCTATGTATTTAATATTTGCTGTCGTCATGTTCCTTTCAAATCTCATGTATCAAACTCCTTTGATTGCTGCTGCTGTAGCTTTATTATTAGGTGCTATTTCATATGGTAAGTATATATATATATATATATATAATGTTGGAAATAATAATATTAATAAAAAAGGGTCATGTTGATATTTATGTATATATATAAATAAATTAATAGGTGCTGCTGCTGCTATGGGTCAAACTTTTGCAAGCTCAAGGTAATTTTTATTATTATTATTAAAATTATATAAATAATCAAAATAAGGATTTATTGACATTTTTTTTACTATTTCTATTTATATATATATGTATATATAATTAATATAGATTCCTTGGTGGAACTGGAACTGATAATGTAGTTTAAAAAAATAAATTATACAATGATACTCTGAATCAACAACTGAAGTAAACTATCATTTAGTCTAATCAGTGATATATAATAATAACACTACTAGTAATAATTAGATGGGAATGTATATCATTAAATACTTTTTAAGTAATAAATAATAATTATATAATTATAATAATAATAGTATATATATATATATATATAAAAGGAAGTGAATATTTATTATTTGAAGATCATGAAAAGAAACTGTTTTAAATGGCTATTAGGATAATGATGGATGGACAGATTAAAAGAGGAACTTTTTTTTTTTATTTACATAAAATAATAATAATAATAATAATAAAGTATATATATATAATGAATGATAGGATAAATGACAATTACTAGATCAACAATATTTTTATTTTATTTTTTTGAAATAAAAATCGTTAACAAATAAATATCGATATCTTGTGATCATATTAATGATATTCACCTGGTTGATCAGTTTAATAATTGGAAAAAAGAAAAAAAGAGAGATCTGATCTTAGATGTGATTTAAATAAAGTAATATATAAAAGATTCTGTAAATATATACCTTTTTTTTTGTTTTTATTTTTATTTTTTTCTGCATTGTACAAGTGGAAAGAATAATGAATATGGACGTTACCAAATAAGGATATGAATACAGGCATTTAAGTCATCAAATACCGAAAATGTAATCGTTTTAGTACTATAAAATAAAAAAGAAATTGTAATATTAACCTGTATATCTAATAATAATAAATAGGAGATAAAAATATGATTAATCCAAAATAATAAAGATAATAAAGATTATAATATTATAATAAGAAAATTAAATAATTGTGCATAATATATATATATATAAGTGTGTGTGTGTTAAAAAAATCAAATATTATATATACATCATTATATAATATAATTCTTGTATTATGTAAAATAAATAAAAGCATTGATATAATTATATAATATTAATATGAAATAATAAAATAACAGATATGATTATGCCGAAAGCTTTGAGTATAAAAGTTCATTAAAAACATTTTTGTATTTATTGTATCACTTACTTCCAAATTTGGATGATTTTTTCTTTTTACTCGCAATTTGTGATGAGTCATTTTTTTTTCTTTTTCGAAAAAAAGAAGTATATCATTAAAGTATATGTATATGTATATATTTCTTTAACGATCACATATAAATAAATATATATATATATATGTCATTATATATATTATTCTACTAATCAACATCTTTATTTCTACTATATATAAATATAATTCTATAAACCTTTTTTAATGGAAAATAAAAAATGATACTGTAATACTATTTTTATAATTATTATTATTTATTTGTATAAAAAAAATAAGCCAATAAAAGTTGATAGAGATGATGCCATATTATGCTTAATATTCAAACGTTTATATCTTGGTTTTTTTTTTGCATGAATTGTCTGTCAGGTCTAAATTCTTTTTTTCGCTCCTATTTATTTTTTTCTTTTACTTTTTTACTACTTTACTTTCTTTTTAACTAACAAACAATACAATGATAAAAAGAGAAACTAGTTATTTTTTAAAGACTAAAAATAAAATAAGTGTAAAAACTTTTTTTTCTCGGAGATCAATGTTTTTAATTTTAAGCTCCTCATACTTTTTTCTTTTCTATCTTTTTTCTCTCTCTTTTTTTTTTATTACCCTTATTTTAGTTGGTTTTTTTTTTTATAAAATCTTATTTTTCTACTTTTCTTTCTTACTTTCACCCCTTAGTATTAATAAATTACATATATTTATATATATATATTTATATATATATATCTACTTATTTATATAAATAGTAATTACGGACAGAAAACTTTAAAAAAAAGAAATAGAAACAACGGTTAATTAGAAATAAAATGGAATCTACTCATTCGCAGAATAATGAAAAAATGACTGAAGTACAACAACAATATATGAAGAAAGCTTTATCAATAGTATTAGAAGACAGTAATAATAATAATATTAATGAAAGTAATAGTAGTTCTCCTAGATTGGAAAACAGCAATCGTAATCATTATAGTAATAATGTTGATGAATCTAGATCTTCAGAATCAGAATGTAGTAAAGAAAGAGATTCCGGTGCTATCTTCCCATTACCATTCTTAGTGCGAGCAAAAACAAACTTAGAAAAAGAATACATTCGTAAAGAATATCGTAGATCAATATCTCAAAATAACATGACAGATGCTGATACAGTTTATCCGCATGATGATGACCATGATGGTGATCATGAAGAAAAACCAAGGAAAATTGCTTTATTCCAATTTATTGATAAATGGTATAGAAGATTATCAGCTTCTAGATTATTAGAAAATAAAGCTAGTGTAGCAAGAGATCATTTAGGTAAAGAAAATCAAGTTTATAATAAAATATATATATATATATATATATATATATATATGATTATAAATAGTAATAAATATAAAACAGATGTGATTTTAAATAAATAAATATACATATAATTATACATATTCATTTATCTATTATTTATATTTATTATTTGATATTAACTTTTCTGTTTTTTATTTATTTTTATAGCGAATGAACGCACATTTTTAGCTTGGTTAAGAACATCCCTTTCTTTAATCACTGTTGGCGTAGGTAAATATAAACGTATTAAAAATTAAAAAAAAAGAATGCTAAAAGTGAACTAAAAAAACAAAAAAAAAAATATTATATAATTTTAATAATGAGAAAAAAAAAAGAGGGAATTTTTTTAGGATGATACAAAAAAAAAAAAAGGAAATGGGTTCATGAGAATTTTTTTTTTTTTTGAAAAGGGAGGAAAGGGTACAACTTATGGTGGTACACAAATAGATGTGGCGGAAAAAATAATAATAAATAAAAAAAATGTTGTTAACTCTTTTATTTATATTTACGTTTTCTATATATATATACATACATACTATTAGCTATTTCACAACTATTTCATTTACATCCAACTGATCAAAGTATACTAATAGGTAAAATATTAGGTGGTGTTTTTGTTGGATTAAGCATATTGTTTTTATACTTTGCCAATATTAGATACTTTCATATTCAATATTCAATGATCAGTGGTCATTTTCCTGCAAGTAGAGGTGCTGTTTTACTAGGATCAGTAAGCGTTTTAGCGGTTTTAATAGCGATGTTTATTGTTATTGTTACAGATAAACATTAATAGTAAAAAAAAAAAAATATGCTTTTTTTTCTCGTTCTTACTATATTTTCATTGTTTCCGTTATTATTATTTTTTCCCTTTTTGTTATATATAAATTTTTAAAATATTGATCATAATATATATATATATATATATTTATATATATATAAATACTTTTTATTTTTATTATACCTACTATACTACTTTTTTCTTATTATATTATTAATCAAATTAATTTATTATATATTATTAATATTTTATTAATATACTTATCACTTTATATATATATATATATATATATATATATTATTGTATTATTATCTTTTTAATAATACACTAAAATAAATATTAAATGATAAATTAGAAATATGAATTGGGGTTATACAATAAATTGTAAAAAAATAAAAAATAAAAAATAAAAAATAAAAAAAGTAAAAAAAGTAAAAAAAAAATAAAAAGATAATATGGGTAACTACGGTCTGATATACTAATTTGGATAAGTTAGAGAGTCTGTGTGTAGATAAAATAATGATAATAAATGCTGTTGAGCCAGTAATATATATATATATATATATATAAATATATAAAAATATATAAACAATAAATATTTATCGTAACTTTTATTTATTTGTTTGTTTGTTTGTTTGTTTATATATTTATCTTATATATGATTTGAACACTTGTTTTTTTTTTTTTTAAAACAGTTCTTTTTTTTTTAGTTTGACATGAAAAGTAAATAAATAATAAATAAAATAAGGTTTCTGGCGTCTTTCTTTTTTTTTTTTTCTTATTTATAAAAAAAAAGTATTGTTGTAATCTAACAAAACGAGTAATATAAAAAGGGGACCATTTATTTTTTTTTGACTTTTGAAAAAAAAACTTTTTTTTCTCTTTATTTCACTTTTCTTTTACTTTTATTAAATACAAAAATTTATATATTTTATCATTACTTTTTCATTCTCATATCATCATTTTATCATTTTTATTATTTCATTAATTATATATAATAATGGCTTGTAAACATATTAAACAAAAAAAGAATAATGGTATACCAGATATCAACACTTCAGGCGGTCAATGGTAAACTAATAAAATGATCATTTATAATATATATATATATATATATATATATATATATATATTTAATATCTTATTCTTTTTTATTTTATTTTCTCTATATATATATTATAGTTCTTGGTGTGGTAAATACGGTCATTTATATTGTGATTGTCCATTCTTAAATTACAAAAAATAGATCTCACAGACACATATTTCATCATCATTAGCAACAAAAAAAATCATTAACCATCTAGGCATATATTTATCATCATTTATTCAAAGCAAAAAAAAAAAAAAAAAAAAAACAAAACATAAACAAATAATCAAGCTTGATCTTGTTTTTTATTTGAGTGGCGTTTTCAAAAAAGAAATATTCATTTTAAAATTATATGGCTCTTAGATAGACCTATATACTTTTATATACATATATATATTCATTTTTATTTTTATATTTTATTATATCATATTCATTCATATTTCTCATCCATCATCATTCATAAAAAAAAAAAGAAAAAAAAATCACAAACACTCATACCCCTCTCCTATTATTAAAATAGTACAAAACAATACAGGAAAAAAAATCATTTACCATCATCATTTTAAGAAAAGATTTTTTTATTCTCTTTATTTATTTATTCTTTCTAAAAAAAAAAAAAAAGAAAAATAAATTGACTTTCAAAACAATAATAATAATAATAAAAAGTGTTCTATTTTTTTGGATAATTCCGTTGTTTAAATAATAAAAAATGACGAATCTTTATTTATTAAACATTATCAATATCAAATTAATTAATATAAATGATTAGAACTTTTTATTTTATTTTAATCATTGTTGTACACAATTTATATTAAAAATATTGACAAGTCAATCTGTCATGCCATAATAAAGATAAAATATAAATTTTTGGACCTATAATAGTTATTCCCCATTCTTATAAAAGAAAGAGAGAAAAAAAATAGCTTGTGATTCGAATTTTTTTTTTTTCTCATTCATATAAAAAAAAAAGGCAAATGACAAAAAAGACGAAAAGTTAATTTTTTTTAAAGATAAGCTATTTTAAAAGCGTCTGTGTACTTTTTTTTTTTACGCCTTCATTCCATTTATATTTATTTTCGGTTTTTCGGTTTTTGGTTTTCAATATTCGTATTATTTATTTATTTATTTATTTATATACTTATTTTTATTTTATAATAATAAAATAAAATATACTTATTTGCATTATATCTTCTTTAAACATATATAATTTAAAAATATATATATATTAGTTCATAATAATGTATGAATTAGATTTCCCTATATAATCATTATTTTTATTTATTAAAAGAAAAGATGATAATAATGATATTAATAGTATATATTAAAATTGGAACTTTTTTCTTTTTTTATAGTAAAAATATATATCAGTAGAAAATTCTCATTTTTAGTTTTTATTTATGGAGAGATAAACTATTTAAAAAAAAAAAATTGATAAGATTAAATCAATTTTTTTCCTTATTTTTTTATGTTACCGTTTCAGGTCGATCAAATAGGTAAAAAAGCATAAAAAAAAGGCATTTTAAGATACATTTTTATCATGTGCAACCTTTTGAAATACTTTATTCTTTATCCTTCTTTTTTTCATTTCTTTTTTCTCTATCCCTTTTTTTTAAAAAAAAAGTCATGTTCATTAACTTTATTATGACAATAAGGTTATCATATGGTTCTATTTTTTTTTAAAAAAAAGGAAAGAAAGAAAAAAGTAGATATGAATTAGTAATATAAATAAATTAAGAAAAAAAGAAAATAAAGCATGAAAAAGAGAAATATAAACAAAAGAAAAAAAAAACCTTATTTATCTTCCTATATCTTCGGAAACCTTTGCCGATAAAAAAAATTTTTTCTTTTGTTTTACTTGAATTATTTCTTTTGGGGAACTTTACTTTTTATATATATAAAAAAATGAGTGAACCTAAAGAAAAAAAAAAGTAAATGATTTGTTTATCTTTTTGTTTATTTTCATATTTTTTGTGATACCTACTTTTATTTTATTTTTCCTCAACCAAGATTATTTTGATTTAATACGAATTGTTATCTTTTAAAGACCATTTCTTAACATCTATTATTTTTATTCATCCTTTATATTTTATAAATAGAAATTCTTTTTTGATTTATTATATATATACATATATAATAAATCGATATAAAAACTATAATCTTTTAATAGATGGCATTTTATATGTAAGATCTGATTTTAAGTAATTCATTTTTTATTTTATTATTTTATTTTATTTTTTGTTAATTTATGCTTGCTCTTTTGCTTTATTTTTATTCTTTTTCAACCTTTAAACTGATCATTTAGCTAAATACTGTTTAATTCAAATATTGTTAATTCATTCATCTTCATTAAAGAAATTTATATTAAAATATTAATAGGATAGCATAAAAAAAGGATATGGGCTTCAATCGTAATAGAATTTACTTGTGAGAGTGATTCTTTGTCTCTTTGTTATTTCTAATGTCTAGTATTTTTTTTTTTTTTTTTTCACTGCTATTTGCATTATTTTTTTTCCACTTTTAATATTATTTCTTCAACATATTCTAATAAATTGGGTATACTTAGATAATAATAGTGTATTTTTTACATTGTCTTATCTTTTTAACAATAATTTCTTTTAACTATTTATAAAAGCATTTTTTCTATTATTATAATTGTTGTTCTTATTATTTTGATTGTTTTATTCTAGTTTACCAGACTTCAAATAGTTCAAATATTGTGGCCAATTTGATTTTTGGTACTGATATAAAGTCATTTCCCTTATTTTTTATTTTATTTTTTCACTTATTTAGTAATTAATAAAATAATAGAACAGAGAAAAAAAAATATTAATTATAAATATTTATTTTATTGCATTTTATTTTTTTTATATTTAATTTATCTTCATTCAAAAAGTAAGGGGAATAAGTCCACTGGGAATTGAAATTATTTTAACTATAAATAAGTAAATAAATCGTATATGAGTATAATGCAGGTCCTTAATATAAAATAAAATAGATGAAATATAATAATACATAGTATGTATTTATAAACTTGAATAGTTTTAATAAAAAAGAAAAAGAGAATGATTATATTTTTAAAAATGTCTTTTTTATATATATTTCCTTATTTGTGCATAAACTTTTTTTATACTCAGCATGAATTCTTTTAAAGATAATGGTTTATTATCTTTTATAATATCATCTCTTTTATTTATTTAATTATAAATAATGAATACCTTTTTTTTAATGTTATTATTCAAATAAATAATTTAGCATTATATTTTAAGTGATTATCACCATTATAATAATGTTTAATTATATATATAAAGAGCTTTTTTTTATATTAATCAAGCAGAGATCATATCTTAACATATTACAAATCCACTTGAAGAATAAACAATTTATAATAAAATAAAATAAAAAAACATTTATATAATAAAGGATACTGTTTATTATATAGTGTATGTGTATATTCGACTTTTTATTTTTATTTTTATTTTTATTTTTTTTTTAAAAAAAGACTTATTTATTTATAGTTATTTCAAAAGAAAAGGAAAAAAGATGAAGAAAAAAAAAAGATATTGCATTTTTATACATCCATGATTTCTATTCTAGATTCTTTACATCCGTAAGCTGTAGGTATAATTTCAAGTAAACAAGTTCTAGGAATAGATATACTTGGAATTTCCTAAATGAATAAAAGAATAATTAAGATTATTTAAAAAGTTAAATTAGTTCCCTTATCTTCTTCTTCTTTTTATATTTATATTTACCGTTTCAGGACGATCGAATAAGTAAGCATAAAGACACCTTAATACGCTATCATGAGCAATGATTAATACATCGTTCTTTTCTCTTTCTAATTCCATAATAACTGATTCTAATCTGACAGCAAGGTCATGATATGACTACATATATATAAAGGTTGAAATAAGCATACATACATACGTACATACATATATATATATATATATATATTCAATTTTTATTTATTTATTTACTTCTGCTCTAGGGAAACGGTGTCGATAAGGATCTTGTTTTGCACGAATAATTTCTTCTGGAAATTTTGCCTATATATATATATTTATATATATATATAAATGAGTGAACCCAGTAATAAATTTGTTTATATTTATTTATTTATTTATTATTTTGTGATACCTTTATTTCTTCTTCACTTAATCCATCCACTTCACCAGGATTAATTTGATTTAATACTGAATGTTGTCTTACAGGGATACCATCTACTGCAAAAGGAATGGCTGTTTGTCTAGCTTTTTTTCTTGTTGATGTCCATACCTATTTATTTATTTAGAGAGAATAATAATAATAAATAGAAGAAGTAAAAAAAAATCAGATGAATGAGTATTTTTTTTTTTTTGAATTATATACATATAATGAATTATATCCTACAGTTAAAGGTCGTTCTTGATGTTCAGATTTATTTGATTTACGTGATTGTTCACGATAACTTAATACAAATTTTTTAAGACGTTGTGCATACTTCTCTCCTTCAGGCGAAAGATCAGCATCAACACGATAAGATTTAGGATTATAACATTCACCAGCCTATAACAATAGTATAAATAGAAATAAAAATAAATATATATATTTATAAAAAAAACATCCCATTTTTTTTTTAACAGAAAATATAACTTACTCTAGCAAAATAAATGATACGTGGACGATTATGAAGATTCATCAAATAATATACTACACGAGACTATTTTTTTTAAAAAAAAAACCATAAATAATAAAAGATGATTATTGCTATTCTTTTTTCTTTTTTTCTGTGTTACAAAAAAAAAAAAGAATCAATTTATTTCCATATCTACATGTAAATATTTTACCTGTAAATAACCATGTACATTGTTCACGATTAATTTTTCACCAACATTGATCAATTTTACAAATGGAAAAGTAAGATCCTCAATGGTTTCATAAACAGCTTCATGTTGTTGAATTCGACGCTATTGTCATGAATATAGCAAATATAAATATAAATATAAGAATCAATTCAATTTTATTATTTATTTTATTTATATATACTTACAGTGTAATCATTCACAGCATCTTCTGGATCCCATCCAATGTACTAATAATATTAAAAAAAAACATTATTATTATTATCACATGTTTATATAATATATATATATATATATAATGTACTTACATCCGGTGATGATATCTTAACACTCCTTATATTCGCTAGTACAATTTCAGGCTTATTGCAGATTGATTCTATAATAATGAATAAAGAATAATAATAGCGATGGTGATGAATATAATGATAAAAAAATAATAATAGTAATCCAATTATTTCTTTCTTCTTTTTCTATTCTTTCAAGAACTAATAAAAAAAAATACCTATAAATAGAGGCTAAATAAAATGAAATAAAGTAAATAAATAGAGAGTTAAAATATGATTATATATAATAATTAAAATAGTAATAAATATATATAGAAATTCTGAAACGTTACATGAATATCATTTGCTAATAATTTTTCTTGTATTTCTTTTCTTCTTTGATCACTTGTATTATTTCCGTCATAAATACCAACTTGCCCTCCTCCTAATTGTAACCAGTTTATCATATCATCTAAACATTCATTAGCTATTTCAAGTCTAGCTTGAGCTGCTTCAAGATTACCTTTTTATATATAAATAATAATAATAATAATAATAATAAATATTGTTATTTAGTTGTACATAAAATTAAAAATATCGTTTCATATTCCTAGTTTGTTTGTTTTTTTTCTTCTTTTTTCTTTTTATATACTATATAAAACTATCTTTACGTAAATATATATATATATATATATATATATGAGTATATATTTTATTACTTACTTGGATCGAAGTATTCCTTTGGAATAGAACCCATTCTTTCACGTCGATAGTTGCCAACACTAAATACTTTTGTAGAAACACCTAACCAGCGCATATATCTACATAAAGAGCGAGAAATATGTGTTTTACCACGTGCAGGTATACTAATCGAAACGTAATATTAAAAATATAAAGTTACTTTGTTTTCTTCTTTTTTCATATATAAGGAAGTAAAGTTATTTATAAACCATTCATTACCCTACAGTGATAATTGCAACTGCACCAGCATGAAATAATCTTCCACTTTTTGTTTTATATAATTGAGCTGCCATAAATTTATAATAAATTTAATTTGTATAAGTAAAAGAAAAAAGAAAAAGAAAAAAAGGAAAAATACTGGAAAAAATAAGATAAGAAGGAATGGAAAGAAAAAAAAGGAACAGCGCCGGAATTTAAATTTTGACATCACAATAAAATCTTATTTTATAATAAGATCATTTTTTATATATTATTGTTATATATATATATATATATATATATATGATGATTTTTTACATATGATGATTTTTTATATGGGCTTATTTTTTAAATATATGTGATCATTTTTTATATAATTTTTTATCTTTATTTTTTTTTAATTTTGATTTTTTATATGTGAACATCATTTTTTATATGAAATTATATTTTTATAATAATAATAATAATAATAATAGAAATAAACTTGTATAGATATATTTATTAAATACTATTAAATAAATAAATAAGTAAAGAAGAATAATAATTAAGTAAAATAAAGTAATTTAAAAATAACTAGTATTAAATAAATAAAAAATGGTTTAATTACAAAATAAAAAAGGATAAGTAAAAAAAAAGAAAACGATTATATTAGTAGATAAAATGTATTTATATTTATATGTGAGTGTATGTATGTAGTGTTATTTATGTATGTATGCTTAATGTGTAAGGGAAAGTTTTTAAAATAAAATAAAGTATATAAACAAAATAAAAAAAATAAATAAAAAGAAGTAAAAATAAATCAATACCAACCAAGTAATTTCCACCAACCTAAACCAATAGTGAAATAAACAATCAAATAAAATATGGTTAATTTAGCACCAATGATGAACCATTTGGATCGAGATACGTAACCAGGTGCATAATACATAGCAGCACTCCCTAATATATATATATATATAAATTATAAATATAAATATGATATACATATAATTTTTTATATATAGTATCAAATAAATAGTTGTTTTTATTTTTATACTATCTATTTATTTATTTATTATTTACCTGTAGAAAAGTTGGTCATACATCCACTTAATGCACCAAAATAAGCTAAAAGAGCAGTTAAAATTTTTGGTTGAGCCCCAAGTGAGTACCCAGCATCTAAAAAGGTAGCAGAAAAAGCAACTGTATGAGCACTTAAAGAAGAAAACATAAAAGTGGTTAAGAAATAAGCAACAGCTAATGAAGGGACAGGTGGTAAACCCAAGTGTGCTATGGTGTCAGATATTTGATGACCTAAAAAGGAAGATGCACCACTTTCATATAATTGATTGGCGATATTTACAAATCCACCTAACCAAAATAATGTATCCCACTATATAAAATAAAATAAAATTAGGGTTATTAGAATTGCATATTTATTTTGATCTCTTGGCAACCTTTATATATATATATATATATATCATCATCATCCCCCTCTCCGTCTCCCTTTTCTCGAGAATTAAAAAAATAAAATCCACTCAGGAGGGGATTTTCTTTTTTTTTTTTAAAAAAAAGGACGAATTTGGTTCCTGAATAACTTACTGCATTTGTATTTGTTGAAATATCTTTCCAAGTGATTGTTCCCATATGTAATAAAGCAACAATACCAATTAATGCAACAAGAGTAGAGTCTAATTTTGTAATACTTGAAGTGACCCACAGACTAAGACATGATAATAAAACTAAACAGAGTTGCTAAACAAAACAATAATAATAATGTATTAATAATAAAGAGCAAAATTTAATTTAAAAAAAATAATCATGATGCTAGATGATCTTTTTTTTTACCCATTCTTTTCTAGACATAGGACCCATCAAATCTAATTCTGATTTAGCATGGCTCGTGATATCATTATTATTATCATCATTAGATGATTGATTTTTAATTTGAGAATCTAATCCAGTAAATCTATATAATAAAAGAGGTAAACAGATACCACAGAATAAAGCTGGAACACTACTTCCTTCAATCCATGTCATAAAATTGAAATTAAGATCGGGGAATAGTTGATTTGCTTTTGTAACAACAATAGGATTAGGAGCCATACCTAAAATAAAATACAAAAAAGATAAATAAATAAATAAATAATAAGATAAAATAAAAAAGATAGATTAGATATATACATATATGATTAAATATGCAATTCAATCAAAATAAGAAATAATTGCTTTTGTTGTTGTTTGTTTTTTGTTTTGTTTAAAATAAAATCATTTATTTTTATATATAAATAATTACCAGTTAAATACATAGAAGCAGATAAAAGATTAGCATGACTTCCAACAAGTACAAGGAATCCACCAAGTGCTGGATTAGAAGTAGGACTTGAACCAAGAGTTAAGGATATACTTTGAACCACTGGTAAAACAATTCCGCCACCACGAGCTGTATTACTTGGTACAAAGGGGGCCAAAAGTAATTCTAAAAAAGAATCAATAGAAAAGAGGGAGTTAATATGTATATATATATATATATATATATATATATATATTATTGAGAGAGTTAAAAAAAAAAGAGGAGCAATTGGTTGATTTTTTTTTACACTTCAAAAAAAAATTACTCATCTCAATTTTTTTTTATCAAAGCACTTCGAGTGGGGCCAATTAGATTTGATTTACGTACCTGATAAGACAATCGCATACGCCAAACCTAAAATTCTTTTACCAAAAATTGTAACCATCCATAGAGATAATCTTTTTCCTAATTGAGTTAATTGAACAGCTTTACCCAAATGAAATGCAGCGAAAATTAACCATACCGTAGAGCTTGCAAAACCTTCAAGAGATTCTTTAAAAGCATCAGAACCTGGTTTACATTGATAGATTTCATTTGTAAGTGGATTAGTTTCACCACAAAGTCTACATTCTACAGATAATCCAGTAGCTTTATCAGTACATTGAAAAGAATTTGTAATAGCTAAAAATGTTAAAGCTGTCATTACTAGCATAGATATATCAATGGATGTTGTAATTAAAGCAACAATACAACTATATACATATTAAAAAAATATTAATTTAATAATAATGATGATAGTAATAATATAATATAAAGTACCTTGTAAAAACTGCTAATAAATGTATAGCAGTGGTGGATAAGTCTTCACTAGGTTGAACACCAAACCAAATGAGGATTCCAAGAATGAGAGATGGTAATAATGCCAATGACTTGCTTTTTTTCAAAGTTTCGAGTGCTTTAAAGAGAAAAAAAATAAATAAATACAAATAAACTCGTATAAATGCATTATTATTTTTAAATATAGTATTTACGAGTTTTAATAGACCATTCATGCTTTGTAGGTAATAAAGGTGTGGTTTCACTAAGAATATCTGGTGGTACGCTAATAGTTTGATAATTACAATTTGTAACCATTTTTAATAATTTATTTTATATTAACTAAAATAAAAAAAAAATAAATAATGTAGTTATTTTATATAGATATATTTAATATGTATATATATAAAATGATTATTAAAAAATTGAAAAATGAAAATGAAAATGAAAAGAGAAAAAGGTTAATTCAGAAAAATGAAAAATTGAGATTTTATAGTATTTAAAATGCCGACGTAGCTAACTTCCTTTTATAACAAAATTTCTTAATTTCATATTAAAATAGTCGTACAGGGCCAAATATAAAAAAAATTTCAATATAATTTGGATTAGTGTTATTTTTTTTTTTTTCTTTCTCTTTCTTCTTCTTCTTTATCCCTTTTTCACCCTTACTTTTACACCTTTTTATTTATTTTTTTTTTACACCCAAAATAATTATCATTATTTCATCATATTCATCCTCCCCTTTTTTTTTTTATTATAATCATATTCTATAATATTTTTTTTGTATAAAAAAAAGCCATAATATAATTATAGTTTATTCACTCATTTTAGCCCCTTTATTTGTTTATTATTTTTAATTATGTATGAACAACAAGTTGCATATTTAAAAAAAGATAAAAAATGGAAAATTCGTCAATATCACTCAATAACAAAAGCTGGGGATGAATTATATATAATTGGAGGAAAAACAATGATATCTTTAAATACGAACAAGTTGCTGCAGCATTATCATAAATATCAAAACAATAATAAAAATAATAATAAAAATAATATGCAGATTATATCAACACCTATTTTACCAATAGAAGGCCATACCTTACATAAAATAAACCATAAACTTTTTATATCTCTATTTGGAAAAACAGCAACAACAACAACAACTTCAAATGATATTATATTAATTCATAAAGAAGATTCTTTTTTGACAACTTCTTTTTTAAAACCTATTACTTCTAATTCACCTTTAAAAAGATATGGTCATACTTCTATTTTATTAAATAATACTATTTATGTAATAGGTGGTGCTAGTACTCTAAATTATAATACTATATTTTCTGATGTTTGGAAGTTAGATTGGTCAACTAAAATATGGGTAAAATTATTAGATAATATAAACCCTATTATAGGTCACTCTACTATTCTTATTTCTAGTAATAATAATAATAATAATAATAATAATGATAATTCTTTACTCACTTGTTTTGGAACTAATCAATACTCTCATCATCTACATCATAAAAATAACAATAAGCAGTTTTATGACTATTGTACATTATTTAATATTTATTCCCTTCAATATGAATATATAAAAAATATACCTTTACAATCAAGAATAGATTCTACTATGGTATCAGTAAATAATACTCATGCTATTATATATGGAGGACTCTCTGAAAATAATGAATTATTAGATGATATGTGGTGGATTCAATTAAATAATAGTTATCTCTTTTTTACTTTTATTGATTCTTTTATTCCAAGAGCAAAACATGCAGCTTTAATGATATCAGATGATCATTTATTAATAAATGGGGGTCAATATATTGGATCAGCAATGGATGAAACTAAAATATATAACATAACCGATTTTAATAGTAATATTAAAAATAATAATAATCATAATAATCATAAATATTCAATAAATCATCATCATCATCGTCATCATCATAAATTACAACCAAGAGCTGAACCATCATCATCATCTTCATATAATGGTTTAACAGGTGGTGCTATAGGGGGAATGGTTGTCGGTATATTATTAGCTGTTGTTATGGCTATTACTTTATTTATTTTTATACAAAGAAAACATCGTCTTCATCGTGCTTATGATATTCGTTCTAGAGCTGCTAGATTTAGTTTATCAACTCCTCCACGTCAAAGTGCTTCCATTATGGAAAGAAGAAGTCAAATCATTCAATCTCCTGAATTAGCTAGAACTCGTTTAAGTCAAATGTCTTTTGGTTCAGAATTTAGACTTTCTATTAATGATCATCATCAAAATAAAAGACAATCAAATTTAAACATACCTTCATCATCATCATCATCATCGCTTCCAAACATAACACCACCACCCAATCACAATACTACTTTAGAAAGTCCAAGTAGACAACTTTATACTAATTGGATATGTGAAACACCAGTACCTCCTACTGTCATAACAAGAAATTCAACTTTTGTAAATAATAACAACAACAACAACAACAACAATAACAACAATAATAATAATAGTCATTTATTAACATCATCATTTAAAGATCATCATCAGCCTCCTCAACCTCATCCATTAAGCATGTCCAATAATAATACTTCTACTCCATCCATTTTATTAGAAGATAATAAAAAAAGTTCTCAAAATAATGATAATCACGGAAAAAAAAGATTTACTCTTAATTTATTTAAAAATAATTTAGAGGACCCTACATCATTTGATTTACAACCATCAACTGCCGAACCCTTATCATCCCAATTAGGTGGTGGTGACACACAGACCACCACAAAACGGAGATCAAGTTTATTTAGATTATCAAGATTTTTAAATCTTACGGAAACAACTAATCTTGAATCAAAAGAAACGGAAAATAATAAAGAAATACAAGAAGAAGATCTTAATAAAGATTTAAATCGACTATCCATTCAAAAAGAAATGAGAGCATCACTTGGATCAAGATCAGTTTCATCCATTCAATGGGTTGGATTTAATAATGATATGGATTTTTCAACAAATCGAACATCACCACGTTTAACAGTAATGAATCCTCGACAAAGTTATACAACAATATCAAGTAGTAGTGGGGTTTTAAGTGGTATTACTTCTATACCTTCTTCTGATGATTTACAGAATAATAATCAAAGTCCAAGAAATACTTCTGTTTATCGTCTTAGTCAACGTGAATTAAAAAGTTGGGAAGAAAATCGTTTATCTTTATTAATGTCTCCTCCTCCTCATAGGCAATAAATCCATTCCAAATACATATATATATATAAACAAAACAAGAAAAAAAGCATAATATATAAAGGATAAAATAAAAAAAAAAGGCATTTTATACATATTATTTATACATCTTATATATTTATTTATTAGAATATATTCATTTTTTTTTTATTAGCATCCTTTTTTATTTATTAAAAGTTAAAATAAAAGCTGTATATTATTTGTTTGAAAAGTTTATTTTTCCATTTTACGCTGTATAAAAAAAGACGCTATTTTTAATCTCCGACTCTTTTTATAAAAAACCTTGGCAGTGCAGGACAAATATTCTTTTTTCTTTCCTCTTTCACTTCCTTTTTATTTTTATTTTATTTCAATTTTGTAACAAACATCGCTTTTTTTTATTCTATTATTGTATTTCGCGTTCTTTTGTTTTAAATTTATATTCATATAAAAAAAAGTAAGGCTTATAATATTTAAATTGATATTTGTTTTAGGAAAATAATAATATATTTATATAAAGTTATTTCAAAACTACCGATTATGTAACTTATTACTTTTTTTATTATATACACACCTTTTTTTTTAATAGGTATTATTTATTTAAAATCATATTGAACAACATTTTAACAAGTTAGAAAATACAACAATAGACTTTTTATTTTTTTTCTTTCTTTCTTTTTGAAATTGGATTATTCAATATAATATATATACTTATATAAAAAGTGGAGACAATGAGCGATAGTTATCGTGTGTCTCTGCACTTATTTAATGAAACCACAAAAAGGTTAAAGTTATGGAAATTATTTACAACTACTACTAGTCTTTTTATCACTTTAACCATATTATTATTATGTCTTACTCCTTCTTGTTCAGCTCAACAAGTTCAAGTAGATAAAACTGGATTTGATAGTTTACCTGAAAAGATGGTTTACTTTAAAGATTCAGATGTAAGTTAGGTTATTACTATTATTATCCTTATTATTATTATATAAAGGGTATTATTTATTTGTTTATTATTTAAATATTTATTTAATATAAAACTTTATATATATTTATATAAATACAGGTTGTTCTTTGGCTTGATGGTGCTGCTCATTCTTTATACCGTTCAGAAAACCATGGTAAAGAATGGGAAAAAATATCAGATATGGATGGTCAGGCACACTTTTTATATGAACATCCTTTTGATAATGAAAAGGTAATAATAACAATAATAATAAAATAATACATTATATATATATATATATATATATATATATTTAAAAAATGTTTAATCTAATCATATATTTTTTTCTAATTATGTATTATTATTATTATTATTATTATTATTATTATCACGGTCATTGCATACTTTCTTTTTTATTATTATCATTTTTAGGCTTATATTTTGGGAAAAGAAACAAAGCACTGGAAAACAGAAGATAAAGGTAAAACATGGCAATCTTTTGAAACTCCTGTTGAACCTGCTACTTCAAGTCAACATTTATCTTTTCATTCTCAACGTTCTGGATACGTTTTATTTACTGGATTTCAATGTAACACTAAAGGTTGGAAAAGTACTGATTGTCGTGCAGAGGTAAATAGTAATAATTATTATAATAACTAAGGCAATGAAATAAATAGTTAAATAAATAATGGTTTAAGGAAAAAAGAAAGAAAAAAAGAAAAAGATTAATAATAAAAATAAAATAAAGATAGATGGAGGATAAATAAATAATGGTTTAAGAAAAAAAAAGGACTAATAAAAAAAAAAGACAGATGGAGAATAAAAGATTTAAGAAGAAAAGAAAAGGATTAGTAAAAAATAAACAAAGATAAATAAATAAATAATGATTAAAAAAGAAAAAAAAAGAATTAAAAATAAAGATGAATGAAGAATAATTAAAATTAAAAATTAGAAATAATAATAAAATATTTACGTAATCTAACCTTTTCTTTCTTTCTTTTTTATTTTTAAGACTTATTATACTGTCAATAATTTTAAAGATATCAAATTATTACGTACACATACTACATTGTGTATTTGGAGCGTTTCGAGCGCTCAATTCACAAATGCACCAGCCGATGAAATCATGTGTGTAGAATCTCCTTATAAAAGCGGTGAAGTTGGATTATTAGATCCTAAAGAATTAAGATTAGTACAAACTGAAGATTTCTTCCATACAGAGCAACCTGTTGATTTTAATACTGGGCTTAAAGTGAGTGGTGTTGTTGCAGTAAGCGCCATTAATCAATTCATCGTAGCAGCCGTTAAACCTTCTTCAACTCAAACAGATATGGATTTGTACATTTCTTTAGATGGTGAACGTTGGCATGAAGCGGTCTTTCCTCCTGGAGCAGATATTCATGAACAAGCGTATACTATTGTGGAATTGTCTAGTTCATCTCTATTAGTTGATGTGCTTGGTAGTAAATCTGGATCTTATGGTACTTTATATAAATCCAATTCCAATGGAACTTATTTTATTAAAAGTTTGGATTATACAAATCGCAATAATATGGGTATCATTGATTTTGAACGTATTCAAGGTGTAGAAGGTGTCATGATTGCAAATATTGTTACCAATCCTGTTGATTTACATTCTGGAAGTACTAATAAAAAGAAAATTCAAACTCGTATGAGTTTTGATGATGGTTCCACTTGGTCATCTATTAAAAACGTGGTGGATACTCAAGGTCAAAAAATGAAATGCTCATCTCATCAAGATGAGTGTACTCTTCAATTACATTCCGTTACTTCACCTCATAATGTTGGTCCAGTCTTTTCATCCTTTACAGCTATTGGTGTTGTCATGGGTGTTGGTAATTATGGTGATAGTTTATTAGATTATGATGAATGTGATACTTTCCTTTCAACCGATGGTGGATTAAATTGGAAAATGGTGCGTGAAGGTGCTCATAAATATGAATTTGGTGATATGGGTGCACTCTTGCTCATGATTGATGATGAAAAAGAAACTGACCATTTATGGTGGAGTAAAGACCGTGGTAATTCATGGGAAAAATTGGATCTTGGCTTATCCGTTCGTGCTAGATCACTATCTACTGATCCTGAATCTACATCTCGTAATTTTATTTTAGTAGCTGGTACTGGTCGAGGTAGTGATAATTCTCGTGTACAATCTATTCATCTTGATTTTACAAATATACATCAAAGACAATGTAAATTGGATCATAATAATGATAATAACGGTGATTTCGAACGTTGGGATGCTCGTGATTTAACTGATGGTCCTGATTGTTTAATGGGGCATGAACAAATATTTTATAGAAGAAAAGCTGACCGAGATTGTTATGTTGGTCGTGATTACCAAGAACCTGAAGTGGAAATTAAAAATTGTCCTTGTACTCCAGCAGATTATGAATGTGATTTTAATTTCCGTCGTGATATACATACTGGAAAATGTGTTCGTGAAAGAAATGATCAATTGGATGATGGAGAATGTAAATCAAAATCAGATACTTACCTTGCTTCAAGTGGATATCGCTTAATTCCTGGTAATACTTGTATTGTTCCAAATGATAAAGAAGCATTAGATACTCCTGTTCAACGCAAATGTAGTGATAATGAACATGAGTATTTTGGTGGAGGTAGTGATAATCAAGATGGTAGTCATACTGAAATGGCACCTTCTGAAGAAGGTATCCGTAGTTTTAAAACCACCTTTGACGATGAAACTGAACAATTTAGTTACTTTACTGAGTCTCCAAAAGTATTAATGCGACTTCGTAATGGTGAATTGTGGTATTCTCAAGAACATGGTATGAAATGGACTCAAGTATTAAAAGATAAGGGTAGAATTCAATCCTTTGTGATGCATGAATTTGATAATCAAAGAGCTTATGCTTTACTTGATAATAGTATGTATGTAACTACTAATCAAGGTGAGAATTGGAATGAAATTCATATTCCTGGCCTCCCAAGTCGTCATGTCTCTCAAGTTTTAGATTTTCATCCTAAACATAACGATTGGCTTTTAATTTTAGTGGATGATCCTACTTCACATCAATCAAATGCTTACTTTTCTGACAATCATGGTGGAAGTTGGAAACCATTTAATCTTCACGTTGAAAAATGTATATTTGGACGTGATTCAAAATTCAATATTAGGGATGAAACCGTATACTGTTCTGTGTATGATTCTCAACAATCACAACGATTACAGCTTATTCGAACTGTAGATTGGGGAAATTCAAAACAAATCTTATATGATCATTTAATTCAATTTTTCGTTATTGAAGATTTTATGGCTGTTGCTGCTAATATTAAAGGTGAACTTAATGTTTTTGTTAGTGTAGATGGAGATAATTTTGCTGAAGCTCAATTCCCACCCCATCAATATATTGATCGTGATACTTTTACTGTACTTCAATCAACCACTCATTCTATTTTGATGAATATATTTAAATCAAATACTCAAGGCAAAGCTCATGGTGCTCTTTATAAATCCAATGAAAATGGTACCTTTTATCATCTTTCATTAGACAATACAAATGGTAATGCTATGGGTTATGTTGATTTTGAAAAAATGCAAGGCATAGATGGTATTATTTTAGCTAATCAAGTGGTTAATGCTGATGATCTTATTGGTGGTGGTCGTGATGTAGCAAAACAAGTAAGAACAATGATTAGTTGGGATGATGGTGGTCAATGGCAGCCTTTAAAACCACCACATACATTCGATTGTTCTGGTAAAGATTGTACATTGAATTTACATAGTAGAACTGATATCCGTGGTCCTGGTGCTATTTTCACTGCTGGTGGTGTTCCTGGTTTAGCCATGGGCGTTGGTAATGTAGGACCCACTCTTTTACCTTATGATCAAAGTGATACCTTTTTAACTACAGATGCAGGTCATACTTGGATTCGCATTCAAACTGGTGAACACTTATATGAATTTGGTGATCAAGGTTCCATTCTTGTTTTAATTAATGACGAAGGTCCAACCAACGAATTATTATACTCTTGGGATCAAGGTCGTAAATGGCATACTTATACCTTTGCTGAAGAACCTATTCGTGTTTCCACTTTAACAACTGATCCTCAATCCACCACTCTTCGATTTGTTATCATTGGTCATACAAGAAATAGTCAGCGTTCGCCTGTGGTGATTGTGGTTGATTTCTCTGAAACTGATGTAAGACAATGTGAACATGATGATAATGAAGAAAAAAGTGATTTTGAAAAATGGATTGCTAAAGATGACGATGGTGATGATGCTTGCTTACTTGGAAAGAAAATTGCTTATTGGCGTCGTAAGAGCGATCGTGTTTGTAAAGTGGGTAATCGTTTTAAAGAACCTGAACCAATTGATGAAAATTGCGAATGCCGTGATATTGATTATGAATGGTAATGAAATAAATAAAAAAATGATGGTGATCAAATAAAATAAAATAAAAAATGATAATAATAATAATAAAAAAACTAAATTCATTATACATCTTTTTATATAGTGACTTTGGATTTTGGCGTAATGAAAAAGGTGAATGTGAATACAGCGATCGTCACCCTGATAGACCTACTGTATGTAAACCAGGTGACAAATTCCGTGGACGCTCAGGTTATAAGAAAAATAGTAAAAGCACATGTTCTGGTGGTATTGATTTGACAAAAGAAAAAGAATGGGAATGTGGGGAAAGTGGTCAAGTACATGTAACTAAAACAGTCTTTTCAGATAAAGTGGTGGATTATCTTTACTTCACTGATACCAATCGTGTATTCGTAAGAACAGCTGATAATAAGGTTTGGAGAAGTGATAATGATGGCTATGAATGGAAACAAATTTTAGAAGGCAATCAAATTATTGCAATGTATCAAAATCCTCACCATGAACAAAATGCTTACTTCATTACAAATACAAGAATATTATTCCTTACTGAAGATCGTGGAAGTAACATTATTGAAAGAACAACACCTTTACCACCTATTCAGAATCTTGTTGGTACTATTCTAAATTTCCATCGTGATGAATCTGATTATTTATTATTTATTGGTGAAGATAGATGTGATTCACTCTTTTCAAACGAATGCCATTCTGAAGCTTTTTATTCTCACAACAATGGTCAAACATGGAACAGTATTGGTACCTACATTCGTGGATGCATCTGGGGTCGTGATGGAGCAATTCAATATGCTGATCATGATACTATCCTTTGTGAAGTATATCGTGAAAAATCTGGTAATCAGCGTAATTTCTTTGCTAATCCTTTACAATTTGTATCATCTGATAACTACTTTGAATCCATGCAATACTTATTTGAAGATATGGTTGGTGTTGCTATCTTTGGAAAGTTTATGGTAGTCGCTGTATCACAACATGGTGGTGCTAACCTTCAGTTACATGTAAGTATGGATGGTAAAACATTTGCACCAGCACAATTCCCTGCATCATTTACGGTTTCACCAGAAGCATTTACAATTATGGAATCATCTAATAATATGTGGATTCATGTTTCAACTAACACACATAAAGGTAGTGAATACGGTAACATCTTTACATCTAACTCTAATGGCACTTATTTCGTCCCATCATTAAATTATGCAAATCGTAATGAAATGGGTATTGTTGATTTTGAGAAAATGCAAGGTATAGAAGGTATTGCTTTAGCTAACCAAGTATCTAATTCTAATCAAGCTAATATGGGTGATCCTAAAAAACTTGTCACAAAAATGACAGTAGATGCAGGTCGTAGTTGGATATCATTAACTCCTCCAAATATGGATAGTAAAAAAGAATACTTTTCTTGTAAAGAAGATTGTGCTTTGCATCTTCATAGTTATTCAGAAAGACGTAATACAAGAGATTTATTTAGTACTTCAAGCGCTGTTGGTCTTATGGTTGGTGTTGGTAATGTAGGTTCACATTTAACTCCTTATCGTGATGGTGATATGTTTTTAACTCGTGATGCTGGTAAAACTTGGAATGAAGTTTATAAAGGTGCTCATATTTGGGAATTTGCTGATCAAGGTGCTTTATTAATCCTTGTAGATGATGAAGAAGAAACAAATGAATTAAAGTAAAAAAAAAAAAATGCAAATTATATATATATTATACAAAATTCACTTTTATCTTATATATATATATATATATATATATTTCTTTCATCCTTTCATTTTTTTTTTTAGATACACTACTGATGAAGGTTTAACTTGGAAAGTCTTTGAATTTACAAAGAAAAAAGATAGAATTAAAGTAGATGATATTATTACACAACCTGATGGTACTAGTCAACAATACGTTATTTTTGGATCTGAAAGAGGTAGTGGAAATACTGTAGCTTATCATGTTGATTTTTCATCCATTCATCCTACACAATGTAAATTGGATATAAATAATGAAGATGATGATGATTTTGAACTTTGGAGCCCTGAAGATATTCGTGGTGGGAAATGTTTATTTGGCCGTGAAGTAATATATATATAATTTTACAATATTTAATAAGATCAACTCATTTATATATATATATTTGCATTTTTATATTTGATTTAGACTAAATATTATCGCCGTATTCAAGACCGTAACTGTTATATTGGAGAAAAAATTATTCAACCTAAGGAAATTGTTAAAAATTGTACATGTACAAATGAAGATTATGAATGGTAATTTTATTTTATTATTATTTAAGTTTTTGTCTAAATTACTAACATATGTACTTTAATAATAGTGATTTCAATTTTGTACGAAATGAAAAAGGTGAATGTGTACTTGTACCTGGATTTAGTCCTGTTGTTCCCGAATGTGATGGAAACACTGATTTTATTTATTATCCAACTGGGTAAATAATAATAATAATAATAACAATAATAGTAGATGCAATATTGTTGAATAATTTTATAACGATATTAATATCTTTTTTTTTGCATTTTTTATTTTACAAATATACATATATATATGTAGCTATCGAAAAATTGCTGCTTCTACATGTCAAGGTGGAAGAGAATTAGAAAAAGGAGATATGTTACGCTGTCCTGGTCGTGGTGGTAGTCATTGGGCAATTTATATCTTTGCTCCTCTCTTTGGTGCAGCTGTCATATTTGGTTGTCTTCGTTATCGTAGCGCTTTCCGTTATGGTAGATTTGGGTAAATAAATATTTTATAATGATCATTAAAAACTAGAAAAAAAAGAATATAATTATTTATGATTTCTTATTTATTTATTTATTATATACATATATAGAACTATCCGTTTACCTGATTCTGGTAGCAGTTCAGCTAGCGACTTTTTATCTCATCCAATTGTTGGTAAAGTTGTATCAGCCATTATCATCGTTCCTGTTGTTTTGGTTGGATTATTATCAAAGATCTCTTTACCTCGTTCATTATCTGATTTAAATATATTCCATGGAATTCAGCTTCCTTCTTTCCTTCGATTCAGAAATGGGCCTCGTTACAGTGCTCTTGATCAAGATGATACAGATGTATTGTTAGATGATTATGATGCTACTGATAGTGAAGGTGATGCAGATGAATTGTAATTATATAAAAATCAACAAAAAATCAAAAAAATCAAAAAAAAAAAATCAAAATACTCCAGTACAGTCTTGTATTATTTTACTCTCTTTTTCCTTTTTATACATTTGGAATTTAAAATATTTGTATATGATATGATTTTTTTTTATATTCATATATATATATATTACTTTATTATAAATATTATTATATACATATAAAACATATATATAAATTGCTTATTTACTGTTTAAAAAAAAATAACTCTTATATCAAATAAAGTATATATCAGCAAAAGATATTGTTAGATGCACACTATAGGCAATCTATATAAGGATTTTTTTTAGATGCTTACTTGTTCACTGTTTAATAAATACTGAATGTATAAATGTTTATTACATATATAAAGAAAATATATATATTCTGATATCCCATTTGTAATAATAATCATCCTAATATTTATATATTAAATTCTTTATTTATATATAGTACGTATACTTACTAAAGTTAACCATATGAAAGGTGTCTAAAAATAATAATGCTTTATGTTATATATCAAACCATTTTACTTGAAAATTTTAACAGATCATTATGAGTATATTAGTTATCGACCTATTAAAATTTCAAGTAAAATGGTTTATTATATTTATGAGAATATGGTATATTCGTATTATAATTAGAAGGTAAAAAAAATTGATTATTAAAAGCGCCTTTTATTTTTTTTTATCCTTTTTTTATTATAACCAAGTATAATTAAATTTTATTGAATACAGAATCTTGAATGCATTATTCTCAATAAAAAGAAATATTAAACAAAGAAATTATCCATACAAAGAAATGCATACACATACAAAAAAAAAAAAAAAAAAGATAATGAAACTATTTCTAAAATAAATGAAGACAGAGAATTCAAATATAAATAAGAATTTGAAATATATATCTGCATCTTTTCTTTTAGTTTACTTTTTATTTTCATATCTATATTCATTTTCTCCCTCTCACTCTTTTTTTTTTCTTTCTATTTTTACTATTATCATATACAAATATAGGTCTATTCTTTATCAATCAATCTAAATCAATATGTATCAACCATGAAAATAAAACACAAAATTCAAAGATAACAACTTGTTTAGTATTCGTTAACTGATATTATTCGATTTATTTATCAATTTCAAACTTATATTCTTGATCAAATTTATAATGCTAATCCTGATTAAGGCCACCTCTACCTCGATCAATAACTATTGTTGATGTTGATAAATGATTTTCTAAGCATGATTTATTTGTTCCTCATAATGCTCATTTTAATAAATTTATAAATTGACTTTTATCAATTTGGCGTAATTCATATAATCGTCATCAAGGACTTCAATTTAATAATACTAGTTACAACTGTAATGAGCCTCTTTATCCGTTGGATATATATGAAGATGAAGCTTATTTCACTTGTATTGGTGATTTTCTAAGATGACTTTAAATTTGTAAAAGTATTTACAGCCGTAAAAAATTTGAATCTAATTATTGTTTAACTTGGCAAGATTAAGGATGTGTAAAAATGAAGTTTTTTTTATTATTTTTCTTTTTATTTCATTTTTTAAATAAATAAATATTTATCCATCTTAATATCCATTATTATATATTAATATGATTTTTTATTATTATAAAATGAAGATTAATTAAAATATAAACATCATAAAAAAAATAAAAATACTTTTGATAGTATATATATATATATATGATATATACTTTAACCTATAAATATTCTATGAATGATTTATATTATCAAATTTTTTATTATCATAAAAAAAAAATAAAAAATAAAAAAAGAAGCGTGATCATAAGAATATAAAGTTTTGTTTGTTTTGTTTGTTTTGTTTGTTTGTAGTCTGTGGTTATTCATTCATCTACAAGTTAAAAGTGATTTAAATCTTAGATTGTTATGAAACATCTAAATAAACCTGTTTTTTATTGTAGTAAGTCTATTTTTATATATAAACATTTATAGATGATGGATGATTTAAATTCTATATTTTTTGTATGCTTTACAATAAGCTATTTCTTATTGTGGCATGAATTAACAGTAATAAAAACTTTATAATAATACATTTAAAGTCATATATTAATAAGATAACGGTTTTAAATATGATTAGCGATATAATGAGTCTGGAATCATTTTTTATATCTTTTATAAATAAATAAATAAAAAAGTATATAATAGAAATGGCTTAGATTAAAGTGTTAGAAATTATAAAGAAGATACCACATTTTTTTTTTATTCTTTCTTTTTCCTTTTTTTTTTGGACTTCTTGAGAAATAAATAAATAAATAAAAATGCATAAAAAAATGGCTTAGATTACAGTATTAGAAATTATAAAGAAGACACCATATTTATTTGCATTCTTACTGTTTTTTTTGGAATTTCTTGAGAAATATAAGTATAAGGTAAACATGAATCAAGAATCATGTATTTAAATACTTCTTTATAAATAAATAGAAGGATCCAAGGAAAATTAGAACAAAGAAAATAAAAAAGAAAAGAAAAAGAAACAAAAAAAAAAAGAGAGAGAGAAAGAGAGAAATTAAGTATAGGATTCAATTTTTAAAAGAATATAAATAGGCTTTTTTTTTTATTTCATCTTTTCTTTATTTTTAATAATAAAACTTTTAATTTGATTTTCTCATCTATAAAACAATAATAACAATAATAATGAAATTTGGTTTAATTTTTTTGGTTGCTACTTTTATGGTTTCTATGAATGGTGTTAATGCTGGGGAAAGCTGCGGAGCTTGCAAAGCTTACAATTTTTGTTCTGGTAGTACATATGCAGTGGAAAGAATAAGAGATGATCAACGTTGTACCCAATGTTGTTGGAGGGTTAATACTTGAAAATTTCAAAACCAGATGAAGTATTCACCGTCAACTTTTTTAATTTTCAACTAAAAAAATACTTTATCAAAAATGGTGAATTTAAAAAATAATAATCATATTAAGAATAACTGGTACTTAAAACAATTTTGCAACAAAATAAAAATAAATAATTAAACAAATAAAAAAAGGATTAAATTTAAGAATGATATATTATTTATTAGTGAATAGTATTTTAGTCATATGTTTTTGTTTTAAAAAAAATAAAAATAAAATCCTTTCCCAGTTTTATAATATCAATTTTTTTCCCTTTTTTTAACATAATATATATTTGAATAAATATAAAAAACTAATATTAACTATATGGTCATGGAAGTTAAAAGAAGAAAAAAAAAAGCGATTAATATGAATCAGTTTTTTTTAAAAAAAAGAAATCATTATTGATAACACTGTAAAAAATAAAAAATTAAAAGCAGCGATTATTCTTTATTTTTATTTCTTAATAAACATTAAAAACATGAATTTTTGAGCAACAAGTATAAATAGAAGGATCATAATTATTGTAATCTTCCATCTTTGCTATTATCCATTTATTTTTAATCCAGTTCCCAAGTAAATATATACCAGAAGAGCATTGCTTTGGAAAAGTTTCCATGTACAGAAAAAAATATTTTAGAGCTAGGTCCATAAACAATGGTATGTATATTAGTTCTAAATTATTTTTATCATCATCATTACCAAAAAATTCTTGAGGCAGAAAGGTTTTATTATATAATGGAGTATTATTATATTTATAGTAAGTTTTCACTTGTACAAGTAAAATAGGTTGTTGTTGGTTTTGCAGTTGTTTCAGTTTTATATCCATTAAATTACATTCGTATAATCCTGATACCATTTTTTTTGCAATGATATAGTCTTTATCCTTCTCATTATTTCCATTTATATCCAATATATATTTGAATAACTTATCATAATGTTCTTTAAATGCGACTTCATGGCTTTTCATGTCTAAAATGGGTAAATATCTACGATCATAATTACTAGCAAATGTTGGACAAGAATAACATTTAATAATTGAACATGCATAGAGTAGTCTTGTCTTATCCCATACATCATCCATGATATTATATAATATCATTATAACTGATTTTGTATCTTTGATATTCCACCCCGATATCGTATCCTTATCCTTAATATGATGTTTATATTTATCCCACAATGGTAAAATGGCATGAAATCTATCTTCATTTTTAACTGTTCTTGAATTTAAGATCATATCCAAATGATCATATCGAGCTAATTGTTTTTGTAAATTGTGAAAATAACCATTAATAATATAACCTGGTTTCTCATTTTTATTGATACTGTCATGATGATTTAATTTTATATCTAATTTTATATCTTTAAATGAATATGAGAAAAATGATGTAAAAAAGTTTTTGTTTTTAGCATCTTCTAACAATGAGTAAAACATATATTTCATTGGTATATTGTGTTGAATTGCTTTTTGTCTTGCAATACTATATTCACTAATCACCCAAGTACGTTCTGACCAGATATTTAGAAGTGATGCCAAATATTGAAGTACCGATTCGATTGTAATTTTTTCTTTTTCATCTATTTCTATTTCCTCTTCTATTATATATATAAGATGTAATTTTTAGTTTCTATACTATTAATCCATTTAGTTTATTATTATTATTATTATTACCTTCTCCGTAACGTATAATTTTATAAATAATTTCACGATGTTGTTGTATTAAATGTAAAAAGTCGTGATTTGCATAAAAATTCCATAAAAATCCAATATTTAAATCAGGTATTGCCACAATATAGGAAGCGTTTTTATATATATCTGACATTTTTAAAATGGTTTCCTTTTTTCTTTCATGATCTTGTTGATTAATTGAAATAACATCAATCCATAAATAAGGTATTTCTTTTAAATCAGATTCCCGCGTGATAAAATCACAAAGAATGCATAAATTGCTTGGATTAAATGAAGTGATACATGCTGTGTAATCAGGTGTTTGTACTAACTTTTCATCTAATTCACCCCATCGATAACTTATTGCCATAAATTTTAAATCTTTATCATACATATTCTTTTTGACACATGTTATATTATAACTATTCGTGTTTGTATTTCTTGACTTTTTAATATCAACAAGAATGAGATTGAATGTTGCATCTATTTAAAAAAAAAAATAAGAAAACCAGAAGGAACGATATTAGTTATTATATTGTATTTTATTTTTCATATATTTACCTTTATTTTCTGTTTGCTGTTGTTGTTGTTGCTGTTGTTGTTGTTGTTGTTGTTCCTAAAGTATTTATATATATATATATATATATATATATATATATATATATATATATTAGTTTTAAAAATAATGGGATTATATTTTATTTTATTTGTTTAATTTACTTTACTTTGTTTTGATTTTTCATTTTATTGACGCAATGGATATACATAATATGTTTTTCTATTTCAAAATACCGAAAGAAAATAATAAAAATAAAGTGAAAATAGTAAACTGAGAAAGAAAAGGGTGTTTAAAGAAAAGAAAAAGAAACAGTTTTTAAGCAAAAAGGAAATAATGCTTAAAAAATCTGAATCTTAAATTTTAATTTACAGGCAAAAACAAGTTGCATGCTATTTTTACATATACATCTTTATGCTAAGCCCAAAAAGACTTGCTGCTTTTTTATTTTTATTTTTTAGATGTGATCAAAAAGAATGTACAATGAAAATCATTTAAAATAAATAAATAAACCATTAAAGAGAATACAAGCTACAGGTTATACATTTTTTTTAAATGTACAAATTGCTATAAATATTCTTAAAACACTAATATCTGTATTCTATTAATAAATGATTGAATTAATAACAAACAAACAAATACATAAAAAACAATAAAAATAAGTAGTAAATAAATAAATATTATGTGCACTTTATAAAAGTTTGCTCTAAATAAAAATCATCTTGATGTGAATCATCTACAAGAAACTAAAGGTGACTGACTATATACTTAATTTAAAAATAAATGTATATAAGCAGATGTGGAACTAATGAAGTCTTTAATTTTTTAAGATTACTTTTAACCTGTTATCTTTTTATAAAAATAATAATCATGTTGAAATAAATCATTTATGAAAATCTAAACACTAATATACAAAGATTAATAACATTGTTTGATTTTCTGATCATAAGCTTATTTGCTTTATTTTTTTTTATGCATTCCTATCAAAATAAAAATATTCATATAATAAAATTCAAAAAATGAGATCTAAGCAGATAATTAAAAAAAGTAATATATTACTAATCTTAATGATAGTATTGAATCTTATCTTTTATACATACTATACGTATACAGTAGATGGTTAGATTAATGATATTGAAAACTGATCTTTCTTTTTTTAATCATTTTAATCAAATCATCAGTTAAAATCGATAATGTGATCAAAAGCTGTTGTTTTTTTAATCCAATTATTGTTAATCTGACAATCATTAATTCGGTCAAAAATTTTAATAATATAACCAATATAGAAATACACAAATATATAAGGGATTGTTTTATTATTATTATTAATTATGACATCATTAATAAAATATTTTTCCATTTTTATTTTGAGAATACATTTGCTTTTTATTTATTTGTTTTATTTTACGGCTAATCAATATTAAATGGGAACTTTTTTAAAAAAAATAGAAATTTCAATAAAATGCTGGTCCTACATTTTCACCCTCACTAGGAGCATCTAAATCAACATATGAGGTCATTTGTCTTGGATCTCTTGGTCCCATATTTTCCATAATATTACTATATATTTGTATATATATATATATACATTAAATGATAATAAAAGTAAACAAGTTAGTTTTATAATTCTATTTTTGTTTTTAAAAAAATAACCATAATGATGATTATATTATTACCTTGAAGGAATTCTATTAAATCCAGGAATCATATTCATATTTGGAGGAATCATATTTGCAGGGATCATTGGAGCAACATTGCCATGTGGAGAAAACATAACGAATGGAGAAGGATGATGAGGATGATGATGTGAAGGTGCACCTCGTGGTGGTATTGCTGGAATCATCATACTTGTATTGTTATTTATATTCTTAGATGGATTTGTTTGAGGTGTTAAATGATTAGGATCACATATATAATTATTGAAATAGGTAGTATTTTCTTTAATTTTATCTGTTAATTCGGTATGTTTACTATTAATATGCTTTTCAACAAATTCATACCCTTTAAAGGCTTTATTACAATTCTCTATCTTACATCGATACTTTGAATGATGCTCTTTTTCAACATTTTCAGCATAAAACTTTTCTAATTCACTACAATTAATAAGAAGAAACATATATTTATAAATATATTAGTGTTTTTTTTTTTTTTTTTTTTCGTTTATATGTATATTACTCTTCTAAAATTTTTCCACCCATTCTTTCCAATGCTCGATGACTAGGTTTTTCATATTTTAATGTAAGTTTAGAATCCAGATTTTTTGCCCAAGCTAAAACTAAAAGAAAGAAAATATACACATATATAAGCATTTACATATTTTTTTTCTTATTATATATAAAAACATGAATTTTTTTACCTCCTTTATCAATAAGATGAGGTGCTTGATTTTCTTGACTTTTAGAAATAACTTGTCTTAAATGAGGCTCCATACACTTTCTATCTAAATCTTCCAATGAATCACATTCCAAACCACAATAATAACACATCATATGTACTCTTCTTAAATAAACGATTAAAAGATCCAATTCTTTTTTAATAGAGATGATAGTATCATTGTTATCCTTTTCTTCATGATGATCATCCTGTTGTTTTTGTTGTTGTTGCTGACGTCTATCACGATTGATTTGAGTAGCATAGTTCGCCACTTTTTTTGCTCCTTTCACGTCTAAAAATGAATCCATTGCTTTTGCGACTAAATAGGCTTGATCCAAATCATGTTTTAATCTTTCCTTAGTATTACTGATTTCTAATGCTAATCTTGGTGTACGTGGTAATGGTTGTTGATTTTTTTTATTCATCGCTAAATGAAATATAAATTCATCTACCTATTTGTAAATAATAATTAATATAAATGGTAATAAAATAAAATTAGATACATCATTTATTTATTTATTTTTTGTTTACATATTTAATGATTATTCATATTTCCTAATAATAATAACAATAACAATAATATATATTACCTTTTTATTATTTAATTGATTAAAAGCTTCTTTCATGTTTGTTCCTTCTTTAAAATTAATCCAGCCAATACGATGGAAACGTTTGTTAGGTCCAGGTTCTGATAATGCTAAATAATCAAATCCATCCACAGTTTCACATAACTATAATATATATATTGTATATATTTAAAAAAGAGAAAAGAAAAAAAAAGTATATGTATATATAAAAAATAAATAAATAAATGTAAATATAAATTCAAATATACATATATAGAGAAGGAAAGAAAGAGAGCAAAAAAATAAATGAATAAACCCACATTCAGATAATGACTATATGAAGGTATGTATATATATTACTTTTAAAATATCTTCACGAGATATTGTTGGAAGAACAGTTTTAATCACCAACTGAGTTTCATATTCATCATCTATTACATTATTTTTATTTTCGTTGCTGTTGTTATCGTTGTTGTTATTTTCACTATTTCCATCATCATCATTATTATCATTATCATTATTAATATCCTCGTTATCATTATTATTACTGTTATTACTTTTATTTTTATTTTGTTGATTTTTTTTATCTTGATATACATAAGTTTTACCATCATCCAACTCTATTGAGTCTAATAATCCACTATCTAAATCATTCATAAAAGCATCATAATATCTTAATCGTCGTTGTTTAAGTTCATTTTTACGTGATTGAGAATGAATAGGATGATATTTTTCTAAAAACCATTGTTTATCTTTATTTGCTTCAAAGAATTTAGCTAATTGTTGTGCATTAAAGTCTTCTTTATAATTTTCATATCTTCTTTTTAAATCATGATCATCCAATCGCTTTGAAGGGTGGGTATATCTTATATATTCACAATATTGTTTATAAGGGATAATATAATCAAAAGAACTTGGATGTGGTGGTTTAAATCCTCTTTTTTATATATTTAAAAAGGGAAGAAATAAAAAAAGAATCACGATTTAGTATACATATGTATCTGTTTTATTTTATTAAATTTTTTTATATGACAACATTTTTATATCTTTTTTTTACAATGGTAAATTACGGTGCCTTTCGTTTGGAATCGGTTTTTCATTATCTAATATTGAATAAACGTTAAAAAAAATCAACAATAGGTTTTATTATTTCATAACCATATTGCTTAAATAATAACAGTATATGCATATATGTGCATATTATATATTTCTTTTTTTTTTTTTGCCATTACGAAGTTTTGATTTAGGTCGTTCATCATCTTCTTGAGAAGAATAACCATCTTCTTGACGCTGTTGCCTAGAATGCCTTTGCCGTTTTCTATCTATTTAAAACCAATAGTTATTTTGTTAATTTTATTTTCATTTTCATATGTTATATATTATTTAAAGAGAAAAATAAATAAGTTATAATAAAAGACAAATGTTAAAATAAATGAAATGAAAAGGTTATATATATATTACCATCAGACGGAGAAGCAGAACGTCTATGTGAACGTTTATAATGTCTATCATATCTAGAATGGTCAGTCATATTAGTATCACTGTCATCATCATCATCACCACTAGATATAACACGATCGCGTGACAAGTATCTTTTATCACTTGCAGCCATTAATAAAAAAAACAAGAATATAAGTAGTTTATATGTGTATTTTTGTTTAAAAAATAAAAATTGAGTAAAGAAAGAGTAAAAGAAATAAAAACAAATCAAAAGAGTGGATAAAAGGGAAAAATTTAAATCCAGATTCACCGCGTCAAAACCATTATTCCCACTTTACTTTTTCTATTCTTTTTAACCTTAATTAATTATGCTTTAAAATCATTCACTATTATTATCCTTTATTTTTAATATATATATATTATATAAGTATATGATAGATACAAAATAATACTATTTATAATAATCATAATAGTAAAACATTTAAACATTATATAAATATGATTTATTTTTGTTTTTTTTATTGAAATACCGATTTTTCTATGGAATAAAATTATTTAGTAACTAAAAATATATAACTTAGTTTTGCCACATATAATATTTGACTATAATAAAACAAATTAAAGTAATTTTAAAAAAAAAAAAATATAGCATAATATTAATAAGAATTAAATAGACCCTTTTTCCTAATCTCTCTATTTTTTTGACATAATCATCAATGATTCATTTTCAAACTCCTTTAACTATACCTTATTTGTCAAAAAAAAATGCAAAATATAAATTTGACCATATAGCATGATATCAAGTTATAAGTATATAAAGAGAGTATTAACTAATACACAAAATGCATTTTTATTTAACCAATACAATTTTATATAATTGAATCTTTAAACATGATTAAATATAAAAGAAAGAAAGAAAAATGATAAATGTTCATTTAATTTTATACAGTAAATGATTGGATTAACAATCATCAGATCAACCTTTTTTTTTAATTAAATAAATCATTGGCAGCATAAATTATTGTTAAAAGTATAATTATATTAATGATACTTAGCCAGTGATCAGTTAACAATTGAAAAAAAAAGTCAAATTTTCAATATTGCTCATCTACTATACTCTTGTGCTAAAAAATGATTAGCTATTTTTTATATAACAAAAGTTTAAATTCTATTCAAGTTTTATGATCCTATGTTTGTAAAAATAAAAAATAAAGTGCATTATTCTTCTTTTATTTTTATGATTTGAATTTAATTGATATCAAAGAAAAAAAAAAGGATGTTGTGCGATGCCAAGAATAATAATAATAAGAAAAAAAATAAAGGAAGCAAATATTTATATTTATATATATAATAAAATATTAAATTATGTTCAAAGAAATACAGATAAAAAAAAATGATATACGGTGCTTTAAGATGATTGAAAATAAATATTCATGATGCATGAAAAAATATAAAGGTTTTGATCGTTGGAAAAAAAGATTATTGTTGTTGTTATTTTAAATGATGATAAATGAAGATGATTTAAAAAACTAAAGCTTCATCCTATAATAATAAATAATAAAAATAATCAATATATAAGAAAAAACTTTTGATTCATATTTGGCGTATATATATATATCAACATCCTTCTCTACTTACTAATTGTTTAGCTTGAGTAAAACATTCTTCATAAAGTTCTTTATAGTCTTCAGCAGCAGCAAGGTCTTTCTTTTTACCACCTAAAACAACCATAGTAACGGAAGTAGGTCTTTTTGTTGAACTAGCTTCACCTAATTGTTCTTTGGAAGGAACAAATACATATGGGACATTATGATCTTCACATAAAACAGGAATGTGAGCAACAACATCAATAGGTGAAATATCACCAGCAATAATAACTAATCCTTTTTCACCTTTACGAAGAGCCTTTCCTACTTCCTTTACACCTCTGTGAACATGTTTAGCTTTACTAGCTATATATATATAAATATATAAATAAGCATTATATTTATATGTGTGTATATGTATACATATACATTTTTAAAATATATTCTAATAGTGTATAAACAATTACCTTTCTTAACGGTTTTAAATATTTTTTTGCTAAGTTTATCTTCAGCCATAGGATGAGCAATAGGTGAAACGTAACGAGTGACTTCAGAATCAACTTCCATCTTAACCTTCTTTTCTTTCTTTTCTTTCTTATCTTTAGCCATTATGATTAAATCTACGTGTTTATTAAAATTATAAAAAGTAAAATAAGTAAAAGAGAAAAGAGAAAAGAGAAATTTGCTTAATACTGATTTTTTTTAAACAAAAAAGAATGTCACAAATACTCCTCCAGCCACCATATTTTCAATCTCCGACTGGTTACATTTCTTTTCTGCATTTTTGCTTTTTTTGGGTGCATAGGTATACAATAAGTAAGTTTAAAGGATGAACATAAAGTGGTATTTTGATAATTATAAGTAATTACTAAAAAGATAAAACATACACACATTTGTATATGTATATAAAAGATAGAAATTAAGATTTTGCTTATTTTTCTTTTTTCTTTTTTTCCAGTTGCCGAATATTCAGTAGGTGATCGGATGAATGACAGTTGTTGTATCAACAATGTTTTATTTTAAAAAAATAAAAATCATTAACAGTTAAATATGGTTAACTTATAATCACATTAATGGTGTTTAACAGGATAATCAAATTAGTCATTAAAATAAAAAATAAGATAAATATTTAATATTGTTAATCTAATCATCTATTGCTTTTTTCTGTGTTTAATAATTACTTTTCTTAAATTTAATGACAAATATAGAAAAAATTGAAAAAGTTTAGCTTTTTTTTCTTTTTTACTTTTCGAAATCAATAGATCTTCGAGACTATAACTTCAAAACGTTTATATATAACGTATATTCCTTTTTTTTTTTTTTCTAGAGTTATTTACCATTATATTTTCAAATTACGTTCCATTAATAAACTTGATATTATACTCCTTTTTTACGGGACTTATAAATTGAAAAAAAGTCTATAATTTTCCTTTCTTCAAAATACTATAATTAATGCGTAATGCTATATTCCTATATAGTAATTACAAGTTTGGTTTATATATACTTTTTTTTTTAATAAATGTACAACCCAAATCAATTGGTATTTTTTGCATATGATTTCACAAGCTATTAATTTTTGGTTTTTTAAACGAACACAATAAAAAAAATAATAGTATATATATAGGGAACAAAAATAAGCAAAAACACGGAGTTTAAAAATTGCATTATATATAAAATGCCCCTATTTTATTTGGTTTTATTTTATTCACACACTCTCTTTCACTTTTTTTCTTTAAATATTTAGTAGTTATTAGTATTGTTTATTTATTTATTTCATACAATGATATCTTTTTGTAAATACCAAACATTTCATCATAATATTAGAACGTGTTCAAGAATCTATAATTTAACTGTTAAGCGACCACTTACTATATCAAGTAAAAACCTATTTGAACAAGTAGAAAAAAATACGTGTTACGTAAAAAGGAATAATAATAGTGATATACCAACCTTTTTAGTACCATCTTTACAAACTGGTAAGCAACAATCATATTTATTATTGCGTCAATTTCATGGAATAAGTTATACTGGTAATACTGATGGTGGAAATAGAGAATATAGTAGCTCTTCAAGTAATGACGAATCAGTTGAAATTGCAAGACTTTCTGATCCACGTACTGTAAGTGTATTTTTATTACAAATATATATATATAATGAGAAAATATGTACCTTTATATCTATTTATAAATATATTTAACACTTATAAATACTTTCTTTTTATTTATTTAATATAGATTGTTAAGCACTTAGATGACTATATTATTGGACAATCTAGAGCAAAAAAAATCCTTGCTGTAGCTATATATAACCATTATAATAGAGTACGTGCAAATTTAGCTTTTCAACAACAGCAACAACAAAAAGAACAAATAAGACAACAACAAGAGGGATCCATGAATGGTTTTACAAATAATAGTAATAATTCTACTACAACTTTGGGAACTTCTACACCAACTTTAACCCATCCTCCATTAACTCAGCCTCATGCTGATTTACAGCAACCACAGCCAAAACAACAACAACATATTGCTACTGAACATCATCATTCATCTATATCCCAAGATTATTATAATCCTTCAAATCAAACTTTATCTGGAAATGTATCATCATCTGGTCTGGAATCATCTGAACAATTCCTATCATTTGGTAAAAAATAAAATAAAATGAAATGATACTTAGGATATTTTTTTAAAAAAAAGAGTGAAAAAGGAAAAAGAATTATGGGGAAAAGAAAAAGGATTATGCTGAGTGTACAAAAAAAATAAATCGTTATTTTTGTACTACAAAACGTGAGAGTATTTATATATTTATATAAATTATTATTACCCATTGCTTTTATTGTTATTAAATATATATTTAAACAATTATTTTATTTTTATTTTTATTTTATTAGGAAATCAACGAAGAGCAACATGGATAAATCCATCTAGCCAAGCTTCTAAATCAGAATCAATTGTAAATAATGATACCGGAAATATAAATTCATCTGCTGGATATGAAGATGATATGATAGTACATGATAAAAGTAATGTACTATTAATTGGTCCAACTGGAAGTGGTAATAATAATAATAACAATGATAATAATACAATTCTGTGTATATTTATCATTTATATATTGATTTGTATAGGTAAAACTCTTTTGGCTAAAACTCTTGCACAAATTTTAGAAGTGCCTTTTTCAGTAAGTAATCATATATATTAATGGTCATTTGTATTTTTTATTTATTTGATTATTTATTATATAATCAATATAAAATAAATCTCTTTTTAAAAAATAGAGTAGTGATGCAACTCCATTTACTCAAGCTGGGTATGTTGGTGAAGATGTTGAATTAGTCATCCATCGTTTATTACAGGTACATATACATATAGAGAAAAGCGTGAAATGATTTGTATATGCTAAATATATGTATAAATACTTATTTTTTTGATTTTGATTTTTTTTTTTGATTGGTTTTAGTCTTGTGATTATGATGTTAAACGTGCTGAAACTGGTATTGTTTTTATTGATGAGATTGACAAAATATCTAGAAGATCAGATGCGGGTCTTGGATCACGTGATGTATCTGGTGAAGGTGTTCAACAAGTAATCATAATAATCATAATAATAATAATAATAATAATAATATATAATTATTTGAAAAATAACCAATTTTATATGTATATTCATTTAGTCATTATTAAGGATGTTAGAAGGAACGGTTGTTAATATTGTAGATAAATCTGGTAATGCTCCAAACTATAGACGTGGTGGTAATGGAAATATTCCGATAGGTGGCAACGGTATATCTGGACCAGGCGCTAAAGGGGAAACTTATTCTGTAGATACAAGTAATATTTTATTTATTCTTAGTGGTGCATTTGTTGGATTAGATAAATTAGTGAATGATAGAGTTGCTAAAGGAGTAAGTTGTTGAAAGAGAAATGTAAAAAAAAAAACATAAAGTAATCATCCAAAAATTGATTCCTTTTTTCTTGTTCTTCTTTTTAGTCAATAGGTTTTGAATCCATTGTTCGTTCAGCAGATGATATGACTTTTAAAGATGGAAATTCATCAGTTCACGCTCTTGACGTAGTCGAACCAGCAGGTAAATATATATGGAATTACTTTTTTTTAATCATACATACATAAACAAAGAAATAATAATAAACGTTCTTTTTGGATAATTATTCTATTACGATTATTTAGATTTAGTACAGTATGGTTTAATTCCTGAATTTGTTGGTCGATTACCTGTTTTAGCTAATGTAAATAATCTTACAAAAGAAGACCTTGTTCGAGTATTAACAGAACCAAAAAATTCACTTTTAAAGCAATATGAAGGACTTTTCAGTTTAAATGAAGTATGTGTAATAAAAATAAAAATAAGTGAATAACAAAACATATAAATTGATATTTATTTTTTAATTTATTTATTTAAATTAGATTGAACTACGATTTAGTCAAACAGCATTAACACGTATTGCAGAATTAGCATTGGAAAAGAAAACAGGAGCACGCGGATTAAGAAGAATCATGGAAAATGTATTATTGGATCCAATGTTTGATACACCAGGAAGCACTATTAAGCAAGTGATTATTGATAGTCATGTAATTGATAAGAAAAAGAAACCTTTATATCTTCAATATGGACAAACCTCATTAGGTGATAAAATGATTGCTGATGATGATCGTATACCAGATACTACAACTACTCCTTCTATTTCAATAACATCACAACAACAACCACAACAAATGACTCAAATATAATCAATATAGATAATATTTTTTTTTATTTATTTATTTATTTATTTTATTTTATTTTATTCGTTCATTCACTTTTTGCTTTTTTAATAATTTAAAGCTAATCTTTTTTCTCCCTTTTTTTAATACCTTTGTTTGTAACATTATTATTAAAAAAGTCTAATCTATATTCTGACATCATATGCTATTAATTAACTTTTTTATTTTTCCTTTCCTTTCTTTTTTTTTTGTTTATGTAATATTTGATGTTGTAACAAAAAAATAAAAAAAGGAAAAAAAAAAAAAAAAACATGGAATAACGATAAACTTTTTTTTATTTTTAAGATCACAAGCCATTTTCAGAAAATTTAAACCATCAAATTAAGAATTTTTTTTTTTGTGATCAATTGATTTATATATTTAGCATGATTAAAAGGAAAATATTTCTCAGGTAGTCAAAAACATCGTGAGAAAAAGGTAAAAAAAGTAAATAATAATATTTATATATATACTAGTAAGGTTATACAAAAAAAAAATAATAATAATAAAAATATGTTTACATACATAATAGTTAATACAATAAAAGCAAAAATAATCAATAATCAATAATTATAAAAATAATAATAATTATAGTGATAAAAAAAATAAAATAAAGAAACTTGAGAGAATTGCTTAAATGAATAATATATATGATTATCGTCTTAATAACATATTTGTCCATGATGATACAGAGCTTTTAATTGTATTTGTTGTTGTAGTAGTGGTAGTAGAATTTAATTCATTTTCTTTTGGTATATTTGTTGTTGTTTTATCATCTTGTAAACCAATCTTAATCTTCATATTATCAGTTTCATCTCTTGATTGTTTCAAAAATGGCATAACGTTTGTTCCACCAGTACCACGAACCACGCCAGTTTTTGGATCAACATGTTTAGCAAGTCCGAGTTGAGGGAAGAATTGAGTAACTTTTGCTGATGGTGAACCTTCTCGGATTCTTGGATGAGTTTCTAAAGCTGTTTGAGGATATAATACATTATGTAATGGGTTGGATGATGATGATGATGATGATTTCTTTTCATGATGATGATGATGGTTATTTTCATTTACTTTAAGTTCAGGAATAGGTGATAAGGATGGTGTTGGTGAAGATGGTGAAGATGGTGAATCATTAAGAGATGAAGTAGATGATGATGGTGATGTTGGTTTAACGTTATCCAATTTCTTTTCCATTGCAAACCCACCATGAGAAATATGAGGGCCCTTTCTAGCTTGATTTACAATATAAAGACTAACAATTTGAACATGTTTATCACGGAATAATTTAAGTTGATGTAAACAACCGTTATAAAGTTCAATTAATTGTAATTCCTCTTTTGTAATTTCTCCAGTTTGATTTAATTGTTCAAGATGCAACATAAAAGGACGAATATTAGAAGCTGATTCTAAATCTTCTAAAAATTGACGATGAGCTTCAGGCATATATTTACGCATAGCCTTTAAAAATGCATTACGATTAGTGCGTTTATAAGGTGGTCTTGGTGTAGTAGCACCTGATGATTGATTAGATTTATCTAATTCATCAATAGGTCTTGTTGAAGGTAAATGACGATAACGATCATTAGGATCCACTTTATTTTTAGTATCATTACTATTATTATCATCCAATTTAAGATTATTTAATGAAGTTGAAATGGGTTTTTCTCCTACAGGATGATGTTCAACACCAAAAGCAACATCAAAACAAGCAATTAAACTACTTTGAGCAGCACTACCACCAGCATAACGACGATATTGGCGTAATAATCTTTCTCCTTCTGTTAAATGACTAATATCCGCATATTCATCAGTTTCAGCTGACCAAAAGGAATCTACTCCTTCATAAATAACACCTAAAGGTAATCCAGCTTCTGCCATATTTTCCCATCCAGCTAAATAAGGACGAATTTTCCAATAAAAGACATAGGGATCACATTTTTCAAACATTCGATGTAAAACCACGTTGATTTCTTTTAATGATTCTTGAATGGTACTTAATTCTTGTTGGATACCTTCATAATTACCATTTTGAATATGTTCAATACATGATAAAATGGCTGCTGGACATTTTGCTCCTGCACTTTCAATGGCTGTAGTAATAAGATAAAACCATGCTTCATCAAGAGATCCTGAATAGGTGGCTAAAGCTGCTAAATTACTATATATATATATATATATATTGAAGGAAAAAAAAAAAAGGAAAAAATTGGATTGGTTTATTAGTAAAAAGAAAAAAAAATGAAATATGATCATTTGTTAAGTTTCAAGAAATTAAAACAATCATCAATTGCTTTATTTTATTTTTTTTATGTTCCTTTTAAATAAGATTATTATTTATATATATATATATATATATATATACATACCTAAGATCAATAGGACCATCTTTATCAAGCAATCTATAATTCCATAAAACTACAGCAGCATGACATACAACAGGACAGAGGCCAAGATAATCAGCTACACCTGTCCAGGGAATTGCAAGATTAGCTGGTAATGTCTAAAAAGTATCGTGAGAAAAAAAGATTTTTTTAGACTTTAGTATATCCGGTGTTACACAGAGAGCACGCTATCTCATTGTAAGTATATATAAGTAAAAAATAAAATAAAAAGATGGGTTTACCTCTGAAGCTTCTTCATGTTTACCCCATACATAACTATGAGAGATCATACATAATATAAGAAAAGCTCTTCTATATTCTTGGACAGTATTTAATCTTTTATGATTTAATAATGGCATCTATATATTAAAATAAAATGTTAAAAAAAAAATGTATTAGTGATAAAAGGATAATGAAAAGGAAAAATTTATCCATTCCCAATATAGAAAAAATAAGGATAAACCTTCAAACAAATAGGTTATGTTTATTATTAATAATATATATACATATATGAAATTTATTACCTTATGAACTTTTTCTCTTAATTTACCAGCCAAAAGTAAACCATTAAAATCTTCCATCATATTTTCCCAAGGTTCAAAATAAGGATCTGGAAGTCTTCTTAATGGTGGTTCTGAAGGTAAGAAACCAGTAATGGGTGAAATGTCATAATCTTCTAAAGATTGCATTATTAATAATTAATGTAAGGTGAAAAAAAAACAATGACTAATTTATTATTTTGAAGAAGTAGCAACCAAAAGAGGAAAAAAAAAATAAATAAAAAAAAGATATGCAAGTATATATATAAATAAGGTATACTACTTAATAATAATGAAAAAAAAAAAAAAAAGAAAAAGAAAAGAAGAAAAGAAAGAAAGAAGAAAAGAGTAGAAAAAAAAAATGATGATCATTAAAAAGAAAATCAAAAGATCATCTATCAAACTGAGTTTAAAAATTATCTCACCATTTTTATAAAAAAAAATTTTATATTGGAGAACTTTATAACAATTTTACTTAGCGTATTTCTTTACTTTCTTTTATATTTATTATCTTATTAGTTAAATGTATATAAATAAGGAAATAAAAGAGTTTAATAAGATCTACTTATCAATCGTATATTATATATATATAATATGTTTTGAAATAAAAAAGGTTAATATATATATGTATAAATGTGTGTGCACCGTCATACAAGTTGAAAAAAACAGTAATCAAATAGGTCTTTTTTATTTATTAATCATCATAATTTAACATCCGAATTTTTATATCAAAGCTTATTTAAACTCATATAAAAGGATATATATATGACTTCTGTAATTAAAACTTCAGAAACAATAAATTATGTATATAGTAAAGAATCATACCAGATGATTTAAAAGGAAAAATTGTTTTTTTTATTAACTATAAACAATAAAAAAAATTGAAACATTTTTGTTTTATTTATTTATTTATTTATTTATTTATTTTATTTTTTTAAATAGTATTATTGATTGACTCACATCTGATATCATGAAATTATGCTTTTTTGATAATCTTTAGAGTTCCGATCATCTTTTTCTTTTTTTTTTCCCCACATAAACACTTGATATTTTTATTTTAGAAAAAAAAACATTATAGTAATGTATTTTATACATAATTATTATTAATCATTATTATAATTTATATTCCAACTAAAATATATATATATATATATACACTAAGATCACGGAAAAAAAAATAGTAAGTTTAAATCATTGATTATGGTTATTTCTTCATATCACTCCCTAGGTCATCTATTTTTTTTTAACCCCGGCTGTTCTTATTTTTAAAAAGAGCTGTCATTTAGCAAAGAGCTGATACCATAATGAATTTAAACACCGCTTACTATTTTTTTTTTTTTGATATATTATTTTTTTGAAACCAGAATAGCTATTTCAAATTATCAGATAAGTATTGATTTCACATAAAAATGTATGAATTTTATGATAAACTCATTTTTTTATTTTTTTATTTTCATTCTTCTCTTTTCCTTCTATATTAATACTATTATTTATTAATTGAATCATTTCAATTATCAAAAATAATTATTATTACTATCAATTTACTTTTTATTTTATTTATATTTTGTTTTGTTTTTTAAAAATAGAGAGACGCTCAGACCAACATTTTTAATATACATGTGACCATTTCCAACTTCATGCATTATGTATGATTTAAAAAATATCCATGAAAATGAATTTTTTTTGGAGAAAAAAAGGTACATGTGACATCATTACACTTTTTTTTTGTTTCAAATCAAAAGGAATGAATATATATTTTATTTATTTTTAGCTATATCTTCTTCAGTTGATAAAGATTTGGATGATTTCCCTTTTTTTAAAGTTTTAATAAGTGCCATACATAAAGGAACTGATATAGGAACAAATAAAGGCATATAAATAGCATATTTATGTTCATCCGGGAAATAAAGCATTGATACCATGGTTGGATCAAAGAAAGCCTTTTCTGATAATTCAATAGCATCAATAGAATGTTTTAAAGCTTTACCATAATTACCATTTTTTAATTCGTCGCGTGCTGATTGAATCGATTCTAATGATTCACGAACCTATATACATTCATAGAAATAGATATATTAATAATCACAATCTTCATCATCACCGTTTTTATTTATTTATTAATTCTTCATTATTATTATTATTATTATTATTATTACCTGATATTGAATATGATCTAATACAACCATATTGGGAATTTCTAATACTAACTGACTTAATGAATGTAATGTTGATATACTATTAATAATATTTTCCATAATTCTTCTACGGATTAAATTATCTTTTTCTAAAGTTGTAATACCAGATTGTGTAGAAAGTTTAAAAGTAACATTGTAACTAGATGGCTGGTTTAAAATAAAACATATATATATATATAATTAATTAGACTTCTATTTATATATCAAACTTTTTTTTCCTATATTTTTTGTATATATATTAAAAAAATTACCAATAAATGTAAAGCAGAGGAAGATTTTACATCCTGAATACCAACTAAGCTTCTTAATTGTGAGACAAATATTTTCATAATTGGTTGCAAGTCTGCTTTTGTCATACTATATTGTGATCTAGAAGTAGCATTTGCTGGCGGATTTTTTATTGTTACACCTCCCCATCGAGGAATCAAAAACGAATTGCTAAGTAATGGATTACCTTTAATAAGAAAAAAAAAATAGTAAATAAATGTATGATTCTTTTTTTTTTTAATATATATCTTACCTTGAGAATCATGTATACGTAAGGGTGTGACATTATCAGATGGGATATAAAGAATAAAATTAATTGTTGGATAGGATGAGATACTGGATGCTAAGTACATATTGAAAAAAAAAAGTATAAGACAGACAATTATTAATATTATTAAATACATCTACTTGTATATAAATTACCTAAATTCCAATCAGCAGAGTTTATGAAATGAGGTAATTGTTCAGGAGTAAAATAATAATAATTAGGTTTTCCAACTCTTTCCTTATAATAAGGTGTTTGTGATAAAGGTGCATAGTTTTGGATCTAATCAGTTATATAAATCATATAAAATATTATTCATTAGCTACGTCTTCAAAAATAAAATAAAAAATAAATAAAAAAAAATAAAAAATAAAAAATAAAAGATAAAAAATAAAAATTACCTGTGAATCAACAGTAAAATTAGATACATCGGATAATTCTTTTAAAAGTGGATACAAGTATGCTATGAATTATTAAAAAAAAATAAAAAATATTAATACAAAATACACATTATTTTTATTATCATTATCATTGCTATTATTATTATTATTATTAAAGAATGATAGATATTATTTTACTTTTTACAGCTTCACGAATATTCCAATCTACAGTTAATGATTTTGGATTATCATTCATTAAACTAATAGTTACTTGATAACGAGAAGAGTATTTGAATGTTCGCATACTATTGGCATCATACTATTTGTAATTTATATTTATATAAATTAGCTTACTCTTATGAGATCATCAATTTAATAATTTAATTTATTACTTTATCAACATTGCTAGAAGGGCATGCAATATCACCAAGAGCTGTAAATTCAGGTTTAAATATAGATGGTACCAACGATAATATTAATGTTTTGATGTTGTCTATGTTTTTTTTTAATTTTATTTTTTTAGAGAGATATAATTAATGAAAAAGAAAAATCATTATATAAATTGAATATCTTTTCATTCTATGTTTTTATAGGATTTTTTTTTACCTTCATTAATTTCACGTAATTGAACTACACTTGATCGACTATTTCCAATAATAACATTAACTGATTCTTGTTTAGATTTACTAATAACTATCTTTGATGAATGTAAATATAGAAAATATTGACCAACAGGGGCTTCACTATGATTTTGTAAAATTGTATCTAAAGTATCTATAATAAAATAATCATAAAATAAAATTAAAATACAATTTTAGTTCTTTATTATCTTTCTTTTTCCTCTATATATATATATGTATATATATATAAAAATCTATTATATACTACTTACCTAATGTAATATCTTTAGTTGACCAAGTTTTGACTTGAATATGTATAGGAAAAGTAACACAAGGAGATACGTTATTGAATTCTTCTGAAAGTTTAGTTTCTAAATAAGATGATAACTCTGGAATATTTATATTAAAATCTTGTTGTTGTGAATACTCATTTGGTACATAAAGAGATATTGTTGTAGGTAAAATAAATGTTGATTCCTACTTGATAGTAGATTATTAATTAATTCATATATATATAAAGACGTGTACTATGTAGTGCTTTTTTTTTTTAATTACTATATTTATTATTATTATTTTATATATATATATCTATTATTTACATGTCGTTCTTGCCAAGAGTCTATTTCATTAAAAGGTAAATGTGCTCTGTATACTTCAGTTGTCTTCCACCAAAAAGGTACGCCTAAAAGAACAACGCACCAAAAAGCAAGAACAACTAATTGTGTTGTATCTATATTAAAACAAATATGTATATATATATATATATATATATAAATTCAGTATTAGAATGATAAAAGATAAAATAATAATAGTAACTAATAAACAATAATAAAAATAACAGTATTTTTCTATATCATATTCATTTTCATAATAAAAATACCTCGCATTAAATAAACATTAAGAAAGGTAAAAGGAAAAAAAAGTAAAGAAGCAAAAAAAAAAAGAAAGGAAAGAATAAAGAATGAATATTAAAAAGCAACGACAAAAATAAAATTCATTTGGTAATTCTAACTCCGCCTTTTTTCTTCATTCTGCTGTCAATCAATGGCATTTTTAATACTGATGACTTAAAATTAAAATAACATTGTGGTAAAATAACACTTTTATTTATTATAAACGTATTTTTATAATTATTAGCTAATAAAATGTATTTATTTAATGAAGAAATAAAATTTTTAATACAATTACAATCACATTTTGCTTTTTGATGTTCCAGTATTAAGCTTCTCGACTAAAACAAAAACTTTTGTGTGTATTGCATACATATATAAATATATATATATATATATATTTCATTAATATTATAATGTTTCTGATCCATAAAATATAAATGGAAAAAACTCCTTTTTTGTGAATACTTTTGCATAGAATAGTTATTTTTTTATTATTATTAATATTAGTATTTTAAGAGAAAATACAACGTATAGAAATAAATTTATTTGTATAATTCCTCTTTTTACATAAATAATTTTATGAAGCCATTTAAAAAAATTAGACTACATTTCAAAAAATGGTAAGAAAAAATACTATTGATTATAGCTTGAATATATGGACATATTTACTGATTGGAATGAATGAATATATATTTTATTCAAGCTTCATTTTTTTTTTTCAAGGTAAAAAAATAAATAATGAATTCAAAAGAAAAAAAAAAAATTTAAATAATTCCTTGACGTTTTAAATCTTCATAAGTCTTCTTATTAAATACATTTCCTTCATCATCTTCAAATTCTTCTATATTTTCAACTTTTACATCAGTTTGTTTGTTTTGTTTTTTCAATTTTTCATTCACTATTTACACATATATAAAAAAAAGATAATCAATATATATATATATATATATATATATTCTTTTTTCTTCTTTTTTTTTTCTTAAATCATTATTATATTAAAACTTACAAGCAAGAGCATCTTCAATTTTAGTGATTTCATGGAACTGTCTTGTATTCGCTAAGCCTAAACTACGCATACCATGAGCATGTCTCCATTCTTGAAAATGTTTATCAAAAGCCTTTCTTCCCATATAAACATAATCACCACAAATTTCACAAGGATATTCTACACCTAAACCATGTAATTTATATAACCAATAAGGAATTGGTTTACCATCCCATCCTAATGGCAATTTAAGTGGATTATAAATTCTATCTTCATCTTCATCTTCATTATCATCATCTTCTATTTCAATATCTTCTTGTTCTTGTTCAAGCTATAATAAATAATAATAATAATAATAAAATGGAAAAAAATTAATAAATTCCTTTTCTCTCTCTATCTTTTTTTTTTTTTTTTTTTGATCCATTAAATAAATAAAAACCTTATAGTTATATTTATAATTAACTTACAGTTCTTTCACGATCTGTTAAAGCTTGCTTTCTTTCTACATTTGCTTTAGATTCTTTTCTTACATTATCTAATTCTTTCATATATGATGTAATTAATGTTTCTTTCCAAGCTGTTAATTTTCGTCTATCCATTTTATGTTTATTTTTATTATTATCTGTTGTTAAAGAAGTAGAATTGTTGTTGGTATCAATATTTTCATTATTACTATTATTATTATTTGTTGCATCTAATTTAGCTTGAGCTTTTATATGTTTTTTTCCTTTTAAATGTGCATCATAAACTGTTTGTTTTGTAAATGATTTTTGACATGCAATACAATAAAGATCTGTATTTGTATTTTCTTGTAAAGATTCCCCATTTTCAGTTTTTATAGCATCAGTTTCTACTTTTACTTCTTCCTTTTCTATAGATTTTTCATCTCCTTCTTCTCCCCTATTATTATTTCCATTTTGTTGTTGTTTTCCATTATTCATCCAACTTTGTTCAAAATCATTTTCTACTTTTTGATCAATAGCTGGTACATCAATAAGTGGTTTAGCTCTTTCAAAATAACTTTTTAAATATTGAATGATTTGATCTAAATAATTATGATATTCTTTGCTTGATTTAATATGAGTTGGATACATGTTGGCATCTTTAAAATTATCCACTTTGTCTAAAAATGGTATATAATCGATACGTTTGACGCCTTTCAAATTAAGATAATCTCGATGAATGGCATTTAAATCTAAATATCTTCCATAATTTTCTTCCCCAGAGAATAATGTTTCCAATACTAAGTATATATGAGTATTATTATTAATATTATAATTATTGAAAGAAAGAAAGAAAAATCAATATTTATATTAATAGTAATAAAAAAAAAAAAGATGATTTTATATATTTAATATTTACCATCTTCTTCTGGTTCTTCCGTTTCTTGATCATCAGTTGTTTGAATAAATTCAAATTCAGGTGCTTCAATAGGTTCATTTGGATACTTTTGATGATGATCTTTAATAATATTAAGTTGTTTATAAAATTCTTCCAAGTTGATAGAAGGTTTTGAAATTTTATCAATATCTTCTTGACGCTGTCTAATGGAAATAATAATAATAATAAGTTTAGATCAAATTAAATAAAAAATATAATAAAGAAAAAAAGGAAAAAGCATGTAAATACAAGTATATATTTACCCATCTTTATCTTCATATAAGTCTAAAAGTTTTTTACTTTCATTTGAAAGACGTGTTAAATATTTTTCTACTGTATGTTCATTACGAAGTCGTTCACGATACGTTTTTGTTTCTGTTAAAAACTGTTGTACACAAGCTCCTTCTAAACGTTCGATAATTTCGTGTGCACTATGATATTTAATTTATATATATATATATATTAATAAAAACGTTTTATATATAAATATCTATTAAAAAATAAGTAAAGCAACTTACGCTCTTTGAGATTCTAGAACGTTATTCATATTACTATTATTATTATTATTATTGTTTAATAAAAAGAAAGAAAAGAAAAGAAAGGAAAAGTAACGAAGAAAAAAAAAAAATGGAAAACGGAATTTTAAAAAAAGAGTCACCCAGTCATTTTCTTTTCCATATTCGGATTTAAACTTTTTATTTTTACTTCGCGCAAAAAAATCATTTTTCACTTCCCTTTTCTCTTTTTTTCACTTTAAAAATAAAATAGAACTTAGAAAAAAATAAACATATATATATATTATATAGATAATAATAATAATAATAAAGAAGAATAGGGAATAAAAAAAAAGAAACCAAGATTTGATATATTTTATAAATAATAATGACTAATATACCTGTAAAAGATATTAAAAGTAAATGATAAAACTTTAAATATAAAATAAAAAAAAATGTTTGATATGTTTAATAACTTCTTTTTAAAAAAAACTCTTAAATATATATTAGACGGCATATCTGACCTTAATATTAATGACCCTGGATATGGTTTAGAAAATCAAAATTATTTAGCACCACCATGGAAAGATATAACAAAGTTTTTAGATGAAGCAACTAATGGTATATATAAAAATATATATATATTACTTATACTTTATAGAAAAATAGACATATATTTATTATATCCATTCTGCATATTTGTTTTCTATTTTTATTAAATATAAATTATATACATGATAAGCTAACTATTATTTATTTATATACTTATATATATATTGGATATATTAGAAATGAAAGAAGGACAATTACTTCATTTACAATCATTTACTTTATTTGATGCTATGTGTGCTATTGAAATAATGGATCCTAGAATGGATACTGGGATGGTTATTGAAGAAGAAGGAAAGAATAATAAAAAATATGATATTAATCAAGTATTAAATCCTTTACAAGTATTATGGGCCATGGATAAATTATTAAGCTGTGAAGTGAGTGTGATAATACATATACATATAAATATATTAAAGATAAAAGATGATGATGGTGATGAAAATAATTATTAACACATATGTATATGTAGATGGCATGGATATCTGGACATTCATTAGCACAAACAGTTTATACTTGTATTTATTTTCATCATGTACCAACATTAATGGATATACCCCCTCCTCCACTAGATACTACAAATATTGATTTAATCATGCAATGCATTTTAAAAGCATATATTTTAGCTTCAGTTAAATGCTGTCAACATATTTGGAAAGAAATGACTTCAGGAAATATTTTTGAAGTAATATTTTTTTTTAAAAAAAAAAGTAAAAATACATCAATGTACACATCTGTATTAAAATCATTTATATATATATATATATATATAATAGGAAGAAGATTTTACAACAAATTTATTTGGATTATCATTATATGATCAATTATCAGATGTGGATGCTTTTAATGATTTATCATTGGCTTTACGTATTTTAAAATCATATATAGATGGAAATGAATTAAAAGGTATAAAAGAAAAAAAAATAAAGGAAAAAAAAAAAGAAAGATGATTAGCATGTTTATATATTTTTATTTTTTATTTTTTTGCTTTAATTATATATATAAATAGATGACTTAAAAAACAGTTTATTAGCTATCCATCAACGATTAAGTATTCGTAAATCATTTCTTCAAGCACTTATCTATTTTGAACAACCTCGATGTAGTCATATTCATCAAGCAAAAAAATCATTAGATGAAATCATTGATTTATTAAATAATAATAATAATGATAAGAAAGCATCAGCAACAATAAAAAAAGAAGAAAAGGAAATAGATTCAACTACCGTTACTATTTTTGGTACATTGGATATTGGCATTGAAATTGAAGGTGCCTTTGATCCAAATATTAATAGAAAATTAACTACACAATCTCCTCCAAGATCTGTCTCTTTACCAACTGGTCAAGAAACTTACAATGAATTTTTAAAACTCGTTAAAAGATTGGAATCAATTTGTAATATCATCAAATTCCCTTCAGTTGTTTCATTAATGGTATATATATATAGAAAAAATAAAAATAAAAATAATATATTCGTTATTATTTATTTTATTTTATTCTTTATAGAACTACTTTGCATGTTTTGCTGGATCAAAGCCATACCCCGATGCATTCTCAAGATCAAAACTTAATGTAAAAATTCATATTTAAAAAAAGGATAATCAAAAATCTAATAAATTAAAATAAATTAAATAAGCTAACAACTATATATATATATATATATATGTATATATATATATATATATACATATATATGCTCATTCTAGTCATTATTTTATTCTGATGGATATATTTTTGGTTCCTATCCCGTTGGTACTTTAATCACAGGTTCTATCTTTGATTTTGTCAAACCTCCTTCTTATTGGTTTCAATTTAATCAAACTGATGATCCACCATTACTTGAACGTGCCAAAGCATCACTTTGTAGATTTTTAGAACAAAATGTTTCTCTTGTAAGTTTTTATCGTTTTTATAAAAAAAAAAAGGATGAAAATTATATATGAAATATGCATACATATATAATATATATTTATTATTATTATTATTATTTTATTTTATTTATATGTTAGCCATTTATGGATTTCTTTAAAATACAATGCCATAATAGATCAAGACAAAGACGTATTTTATGTAAAGTATTAGGTGAATGGGAAGTTTTACAAGAAGAAGTAAGTGTATACATATATACATATAATGATTGATGTGAAAAGATACTAAAAATATATTATTATTATTATTTAAATAAAATAGGCATTTCGTATAGACACACAATTTCAAGAAGCAGAGGTATATATACATATATATATATATATATATATATATATATATTCAAATGATATACATATAATTAAATTATTAATTTTAACTGCTATTTTTTTTTTAATCATTAGAATTTACAAAATACTTTCTACTTTTCCATTTGGGCATATAATATTAAATTAAAATTAATGGAACAAATATTGTTACTTGGATTCGAGCTAGAATTATATGGAGAACATGAATATACAACAATTTATTGGTATCATTGGTATATTCAAAGTATTTTAGCTAGTCATTTACAAAACAGCAACAATGATAATAAAGAAGAAAGTGATGATGATGATGAAAAAGAAAAGAAAAAGAAAGAAAAAGAAGATACAATGGATCATGAAAAATACATACAATTATTAAATGGAGTTAAAAAGGACTTATCTATTGGTGTATTTAAATTATTATTAGCAGTTGAAAAATCAGGACAATGGGAAAAGAAACCCTTAAGATTTGATGATCCATTAACAAGATTTAATCATCGATTAAAACCTTTTGCCACTTTATCTTCCCCACCTTTTCAAACTTATGATCGATTCTTAAGTGATTCAGCCACAGATCATCTTACAATGGAAACTCTTTTACAAGCTGCTTCAGCTGATTTCTTTTCTTGCAAACGTACTTTGGAACTACTTGTGAAACAATCAGAATCAGTTTCAAAATCAGAATTATGTCATGATGAATATCAAAAGGTATACATATATAAATATTTGTATTACAAAAAGAAAGTACAAAAAAATGGTATTTATGCATTTTTTGCATTTATTTACATTTTTTTTTTTAATATATATATATATATATAGAATTTATTATCTATGATCAAAACATGCGTTGGAAATAATATTACTATTTTACAATTATTAAGGCAAAATGATCCAAAAGATACAAAAGTAAAATTAGAATTTAAATATCATTCATGGTGGCCAGTTATCCAATTGGAGTAATTTTTTTTTTAAAAAAAAAAAGGAAAGAAGAAAAAAAAAGTATACTAAGGGGGGTTTTTTTTTTGATTATACAATATAAAATAAGTATAAATAATGGCTAAAAGAATTATATATATAGATGTATATACATATATGCAAAAATGAAAACAAATAAAAATTAATATATAGTTAATTTTTTTTTTATTATATTAGTATTGATATTTTTTTTATATTAATAAATCTACAATTGTAATAAAAAAAATGATATTTATATATATATATAATGATACACTGCTACAAAAATATAAAAAAAAAGGGGGATAAAGAGAGAGTATATTTTTTTTATTCTACACTTTTCCAAGCTGCATAGATTTGGAAGAGGGAAGCAAAGCCACCACATACACCAACTAAAACATCGGGGAAAGTTGAGTTTTCAATGGACCAATGGACTGTCAAGGGTAAATAACTATATTAAAAAAAAAATTATGATGAGTAAGAATTAATGCTTGATCTAATTTTTTCCACAACTTTAATTTTTCTTTATAATATATACAACCTTTTTTTTTAAAAAAAAACATCACTCATAATTTCTTTCTTTTTCTCTATTTAATTATTATTATTATTATATTATTTTCTTACCCAGAGTTAATGCAAGTATTGACGATCATAGCAGTACGTTCCTTTTTCATAGCGGCCATTTCCTTTTCTGGATCTTCATCATCAGCCAAATCACCGGCCTTAATACGCTTTAATAAAGTAGTTTCTCTTTGGCGTAATAAACGATATTGTTCTAATAAACGAACATATTCTAATACAACATAAGTAGCCCAGAAACGACAAGACCAAATACCAATTCGATCTGTCTTCTTTTGTGAAAGGGGAATAACTTCATGAGCACCTAACCAATATAAATGTTCTAATGGGTAATAAATGACATTGGCCCAATTTTGTAATCTTTCGATAGTTTGATGGAATGGACTAATAGGTTGATTATGTTCAATATAATTCATATATTGTACCATAGGTAACAATCCATAATAACGTAATAATATACGGAAATCACTTACAGGGCCAGCAAAATTACGAATCCTGGTGATCTTAGTGTCTAATCCTCCTTTCTTTTGTAAAAAGTATATAACTACCTTTGACCAATATTGAATGAACTAATATATATATATATATATATATATATATATATAATTATTATTTTTATTATTAGTGAATTTGTACATTATCTTTTTTCTTTTTTTGTTTATTTTATATAATACCTATTTTCTCTTTTATATATATATATCATTATTATTACCACTTCCTATTTACTATTTTTTATTTATTTATTAATTTAAAACTTACCATTAATACTTTATCAGTACCGCGAACAGTATTTAAAAAGCGAATAAGATGATCTAATTTTGGAGTAGAGGGACCTAAATATTTAGCTATAGCTAAAGGATTGAATGGTTCTTGTTTAGGTTGTTGTTGTTGGTTTTCATTTTTTTCTATTGAAGTTGACATGTTTGGCAATTATAACAAAGTTTAAATAATAATAATAATAATAAAAAGAACCTAAAAAGAAAAAAAAAATTTAAGGGAAAAAAAAAGGAGAAAAAGGGAAAAAAGAAAGTAAATAGGTATTTAATGATTTTCATAATTTATATTGGTTAATGTCTTTTTTTTTCACATGCTTTTTAAAAGGCCGCCTTTTTTTTCTCCACCATTTATTTATTTATCTTAAATAAGGAACTTTATGTATAATATTTATAATCATCTTTAATAATTTACAATATATCATATGTAAGAAGGTTTAAAAAAAAATCCGTTTTATTAATTATAAATGGTTTAACAAATTACAAGTTTTTATTTTTTTCTTACTTTTTTATTTTCTTTTTTTTTTTCATTTTGTAAAAAAGATTAAAATAAATATATATTTATAAAAGATATTCGCTTTTTTTCCATATTCTTTTCTTTTTTTACTTTTTTTTGTTTTTGTTTTGTATAGTATATATAATAAAAAAAATAAAAAATAAAAAAAATAAACAAATATATGTATAATAAAGGGGAGGAAGGTGATATATATAATAAGAGGCTTATGAGTTGACTTTTTTTTTGTTTTAAAAATACTTTTATGGTACAGTTCATATATATATATAATATAAAATAAAAAAATAAAAAAATAAGAAACATATATATTAATAAATATATACAATAGTAATAAATAGGAGATAAAAAATAAAATAAAATAAAATAAATGGATTATATATATATATATAGATTAATGAATAGGACTCCAGAAAGGGCCATCATCAAAAGAAAATTGAGATAAATCTTGAGAACAAATATTAGAAGGAAGATCAGTTCTATTTGTATTAGTTGTAGTAGCAGTTGTAGTTGTAGATGATGATGATGATAAAGTAGGTACTAATAATAAAGGAAGTGAAATATTATTTTGATTTTGATTTTGATTTTGATTTTGATTTTTTTGTTCATATAAAAATACATCGGAAGCATTAGGAGTAAAACATTGCTGTTGACGATTAATACAAGAAGATTGTAAAGATTCTAAATAAGCTAAACGAGATAACCACATTAAACTTTCATTATCCATAAAACAAGTAGAGGAAGTGGCAGTAGAATGAATTAAATTATTTACTGTTGTTGTTGTTGGATGGTGATGATGATGATGAGGAGGATAAAAAAAGGAATCTTCATGATCAGGTGTACTTGCTTCATCACTTGGACTATCAATATCACTACTACAACCACTATGAATGGTAGTTTGAGAAGGTGATAAACTTGGTAATGAAGGGGTTCTGGTTCTAGATGATGATGATGATGATGATAAAGATGTTGAAATTTCCAATTTTTTTCTTTTTAAATTAATTTCCCAATCTGTTTCAGTTGTATCTGAATCCATATTTTCATCCCCTTCTTTTTCTTTTTCTTCTTGAATATTTTTTAATGACACAGCTTGTTGTAATTCTTGTTCTTGTTGTTGTTCTTTAATTATCCAATCTGGTTGAGGAGGAAGATCATTTTCATCTTCAGATGAAGAAGAATAATAATCATATTGTTGTTGATGACGATAACGATGAGATGATTTTCTTTTATATTGTTGATGACGAGACGATACATTATTATTATTATTATTGTTATTAGATGATGATAATGATGAGGACGACTTACTTTTTCTTCTTAAAGCTAAACGTTTTGATTTCAATTGAGCAGCAAAACGCCAAGTAAGAGAACTAGTAAGATGATGTTGACCAGGACCTAAGGACATATAACAAGAAGGACATCGAAAAGTCTCTTCTAAAGCATGCTCATCTAAAGCTAAACATTCCAAGTGTAACCATGATGCGCAATCATCACATTGTACCATGGCGCCAAATTCTTCATTTGGTGTAGCACATATACATTGAATAATAACATTTGAAGCTTTTTGATTATGATGATGGTGATGATTTTTAATAGGTGATGGTGATGGTGATGTTTTTTTGATTTTATGATTATTGGTATCTGATTTTTTATTAACATGATGATGATGATGGTTATTGGTTGTTGAATGAAGTGGTTTTGATTTTTTACGTGATGATTGTTGTTGTTCTGAATTTGTATTATTTTGTATTACTTTTTAAATAAATAAAAAAATGATAAACATAAAAAAAAAAAATGGATTAGAACTCAGTTGGCATTTCATTCCAAATTAAGAACATACGTTTTTTTTATTTTATTTTCCATATCATTTCACACACTTATTTTTTTTTGTATACACACACGCTTACTTTTTTTATATCCACACTATTTCATTTATTTTTAATATAATGGTTATTATTATTATTATTATTAAGTTATTACCTTGTTGATCTGAATCCAATACCATATCTTCATCTTCAATAGTATCATAATCATTTTGATGAATAACAGCTTCAATTAAAGTAGCACCTGATTTATACAAGTTTTTATGATTACCATTACTATTCTTAGTATAAGAGGTTATCATAGAAAGTTGAGGATCATAAATAGTATTTAAAGTAGTATCCAATTGAATATTAGTATTTAATTCATTTTCAACAAAAGCAAGATATTGTTTTAATAAAGAACCATTTTTTAAAGTTGGTTTAACGAATGAAGATGAGGTAGATGATGAAGAAGAAGTTGTTGACAGGCCATAAGGGATTATTTTTTCATTATTATTAGTTTTATTAATATGAGGTGGAATAGTGTTATTATAAGCCATTTTATTTAAAGCCATTTTCATACGTTGTTTCATTGTATATGCAATAGAATGAATAGATGTAGTAGATGAAGAAGTAATAGGACTAGTAGTAGTAGATGAGTTTATCAAGTGACGAGGTGGTAAACGAAGTGGTATCTTAAAGGTTGGTTTATTATTATTTGATATCGATAATATATTATTATTGTGTTCTTCATTGTTACCATGTCTTTATTTTTTAATATAAATATATAAATAAAATAGGTTATTTCTACAAGTTTGAATATGAAATATATGTATGTATGTATATATTTATCTCTTTATTCTTTTTCTTTTTTTGAAGTCAATAGTACCTTGAATTCTTCATTTAAATTAATATATATAGAGTTAAAAAAAAAAAAAAAGATATATATTATATACAAATATACTTAGATACTTTTTAAATATATTATAGAGAAAAAGAAAAATATAAAATACAAGGTTTTAATAAAAAAGGAATAAAGATAAACCTTTTCTTATTAAAAAAAAGAGAAAAAGAAAAAAGGAAAGAGAAAGAAAAAAGGAAAGAGAAAGGAAAAAGGAGTTTTAAAGACGCTAAAAAAAAAAAAAAAAATTACAAAGGGCGCAAAAAGAAATCAAAAAGGTTACAAAAAAAAAAAAACAGTGACAATCAAATAACTAACAAAAAGAAAAGACAAGGCAAGGCAGGTTAAATTGATTTTATTTATTGGGTCATCGAAAATAATAATAATAATAATAATTCATTTGTTATTATGTGAAATAAATATATATATGTATACAAATAATAAGGGGTAGTTGATTTATTTAGGCATTTTGCATCTTACCATAATAATCGATTATTTATTTATTTTTACACATACACAAAAATAACACATTTTATTATTATATATATATATAAACAAATATTCATTTATTTATTTATTTATTTATATTTGAGTTTTCTCTTTTTCTCTTTTATATAATATTTTTCTTTTTAGATACTTTTTTAAATACTTTCTATTAATAAAAAAAAATATAGGACGATTATCTAAAAAAAAATTCATTTTTCCTTTTTTCTTTTATTCTAAACATTTTTTTACCCCGATAAAAGGGAAATGAATGAATGATTAAATAGAGAGAAACCACTGGAAAAAAGAAGAAAATTAAACCTTAATCTTTGACGTGTTCACTCTATTTTTATCTTATTTATTATTATTATTATTATCGAAAACATCAAGTGACGTCAAAATATTATGTATAATGTATGTAAGTAAACTTATGATTATATATATGTAATTATAATAATAATAATAATAATAATAATGAATCTAATTAATAAAATAGTTCATTTATTTATATATATATTTAAAATCTAGAAAAAAAAAACTACTGATAATTAAACTGGAGAATGAAAATTATAATAAAAATGAATATGTATTTTTGTGTGCGTGTGTGTCCAGAATTTGAAAAAGAGAGATCTATCTATTAATCTAAGCAGGGGGTAGAGAGAGCAAAAAAAAAAAAAAAAATCGAGGGAAAAAAAAAGGCATCTTTTTATTATGATTACACACTAACATCACCAAAACTTAAAATTCCGATACGTTAACTCGGCAAGTTGCCGATGGAATTAAAAAAAAAAGAGATGGTAGCACATAAATAATAATATATCTATATCTTAAAACACGAACGATAAAAACCTTTACTTTTCGTTGAACTATCATTTCTAGTCTTTTTATTGGCTCATCTGTGTTTTGCATGAATTTTTTTTTTCTTTTAATTAAATAATTCTGCTTTCCTCTTTTTTTTATACATTTTTTTTATCGTTTTATTTTAAAACTCCGTTGTGTTTTATTGATTATTTTTTTTTTCCCTCTTACTTTTTCTTTTTAATATTCTTTAACCTTTTTATTTATTATTATATATAAGAATATTAGTATTTCTATAGTTTAGCAATTTCTTTATTAATATAATTCAAATAATAAAAAATAAGCTTTAAAGTTTATACTATAATAACCTTCTTTTATTTTATTTTTTTACTCTTTACTTTTTACTTTATTAAATTAGTGAATACATTTTTTTAAAAAACTTACAAGATGAAAAGTATTTATTAAACATTTATAATGATGTGAATTCACCCATTATAAAAGTAAGTTCTTTCTCTTTTTATAAACAAATGGAAAAAAGAAAAGGCTTTAAACTTTAAACTCCTTTTAGTTTGGAGCAAGCACTTGCCACTATATTTACTTGTTTATTTACTTATTTTATAGAGAGAGGAGAAAAAAACCTTATATATAAATAAGTAATAGTGCATTATTATTATGATTATAAAAATACTGGGCGTTGTTCAACAAAGTAAATAATTTTTAATGTATCATTTATTATTATTTTGTAACAAATATATATGACGATAAATAATAATAAAAAAAATTGAAACAATAATATTACTAACTCTATATATTTGTATATTTTATTTTATTTTAACTAGATATGGTTTACAATAACTTTTTTTTTTATTGAATATACTTTATTCCCTCTCTTTTCTTTTTATATGTATACATGTACCATTTCCCCACCTTTTTTTTAGCCTTCCTTTTACTTTTTTCATTTTTTCTTATCCCTTAATTGTTGTCTTTTTTTTTTTTCTATTTTTTTTTATGACTACTTTGCCAATAACCCCTTCTCTCCTTATATATATTGTAATGGCTAACCAAAAAAAAAAAAAAAAAAAAACCTGTATTCTCCTGAAGTTTATGCTCATTGCCACTCATTTTCCTTCTTTTAAATAAGAAGATAAAAAAAAAGAATGATTTTTCTTTTATCTTCTTTTCTTTCTTTACACATTATATTATTATTATTACTATGAGTCCATTATTAATCACTATATTATCATTACTATTTATTATTAACCAAGTATTAGCATCGGAAATTGATAAATGTTCTATATCATCCAATTCAATTCCTCCAGCTAAAAATGTTCATGATCTTCATCCTAGCCATATTGAAGTCATTGCTAGTATAGGCGATAGGTAAATAAAAGAAAAAATAATAATAAAAGCTGTATTAATTGTGGAATAAAAAAGTATTGATATTTATTTTTTTACTATTATCAAGTATTACAGCAGGTGTAGCAGCTAAAAATGTCGATGCTCAATATATAACAGAAAAAGATTTTATGGAATATAGAGGATTAAGTTGGTTAAGTGGTGGTGTAAGTTTTATACATATATATATATATATATATATATATATATAAATCAAAATTGTTTTCTTTTTTTTTTATCGTCATCATTATTCAAATTTTATTTTTATTATTATTATGAATTTTTTTTAGGATCCAGAAGCAACTTCAATAGCAAATTATTTTAAGCATTATTCAAAGAATTTATTTGGTAGTTCTACTGGTATAAAACCTTTAAAAACTTGTAGTGGTATGTTTCATTATATATGTATATATCGCTCATTGATTCATAGATTAATATATTTTTTTATTATTAGATACTTTCTTTTGTTTGAAATATACTAATAGGTAAAATAAATTAAATTAAACATATATAAAAATATTATTTTGATTCATATATCTCTAATTTTTTTTAATCTATTCGCCCTTTCTCATTAATATGTATAGTTTTGATACAGATCAATTAAATGCAGCTTTACCTTCAGCAACAAGTTATAGTATAATCGATCAAGTCAATTATCTTATTAAATATATTGGAAAAGAAACAGATTATGACTCAAAATGGAAAATTATTAATATTTTTATCGGTACAAATGATATTGCTGTTTCATGTACACCTGGTTTTGATGCTGATCATTATGAAAAAAACATCAAAGATGGTTTAAATTTATTAAAAGCCTCAGTAAATAATGTCATTATTCAATTAAGTAATTTTTTTTTTTTTTTTTTGAAAAAAAAAAAATGAAAAATGGTTGAAATGATATAATATATATATTTTTTATTGAGCATTATTACCTTTTTTATTTATTTATTTTCTATAGTTCCATTGGTACATACAGAAGAAATCCCAGGAAGAGCAAATGAATTACAACCAGGATATCAAAAAACATTTAAAGATAATACTGATGCACAAAAATATGAATGTAGATGTTGTCGCCCTCAAGAAGAAAAAAAATTATCAGTACTTCGTCGTCGTGGACTTTTAAATTTGCAACCTTCTAGAACAGATTACTTAAAAAATCAAGTAAATGAATTTAATCAAAGATTAATATCTATTGCAAAGGAGTATGGTAAAGGAGGCTCTATAAGTAATGATCAATTTGTGGTGGTTCATCAACAATTTCCTTTAGATATCCAATCTTTACCTGTAAATGCATTAAGGTAAGCAAAAAAAGAAAAAAGAAAAAGAATGAAGATTATATATATATATGTATATTCATTTATGATGAACTTTTTTCTTTTCTTTTAAAAAAAAATATAGTAATTTAGATGGTTATCATCCAAATATAAATGCATATCGATTCTTTTCAAAGGTAAAATAATAATAATAATAATAAATAAATCATCTATTATATATATATAATAAATAAAATAACTGATCTTGCTTTTATTATTATTTTTGATATATAGGCTTTATGGAATGAAATGTTTGTACCCCAAGATCAGAAATATAAAGAATTAAAATATGATGATCAATTAGAATTGTACTGTCCAACTGAAACCGATCGTATTAAAACAGATTAGAAGAAAAGAAAAAAAAGATAAAATACATATACATATATACATTTTTATTTATTTATTTATTATCATTATTATTATATAAGTATTAATATTATTAATTTTTTAAAGTTTTTTTTTTTTCTTTTCTTTTCTTTTTTTTTATACAAGTATATAATAAAATATTAAGCTGGTTTTATTTTATTATTTTAATTTTCTTAAAAATGGAGAGGAAGCACCCAAATAATGATTGATCATTGAAGGTGGTGTACTTATTAATTTGGCACGAATGGTTGGTTTATTTAATTCTTTATGAGCAGCAAATCGATGACATCCACCAAAGGCAAAATAATAATCATTATCTTCATATTTGACATGATGAATATCCTAAAAAAAAATAAAAATAAAAAAAAGTAAATAAGTAAATAAATAAATAACGATCATAAAAAAAAGTAGAAACATTACAATAGGCGTTAAATCTTTATCATGTTCAGGATCATTTAATAATGATTTCATTTCATTCACTTTATCTTGATTTAATTCTGATGGTATAGGTCGATTAATCACTGACATTGGAACATCTACTACCTTTATATATAAAAATGATGATTAATCATCTTATTAATATATATATATATATATATAATGAAAATTTCAATTTTTTTTTTTTTACCTCTGTTACAGAGTTACCATGTATAGAAAAATTTTTATCAGATTGATCTTTATTATTAGTGGAGGAGGAAGACATTGGCATAAATAAATTTAAATTTTTTCAAGATAAAAAGGAAGGAAAAAAAAAAAAGGTTGTAGATAAAAAAAAAACACATTTTTATATATAAAAAATTAATGGATTATATGCTGAATAAGCAAAAAGTCAGACTCATTTAACCAATCAAAATAGATGATCAGATTACACACTAATATAATTCTTAAAAAAAAAAATTAATCATTGGTTTTAAAAAAAATGAATTTAATATTCCAAAGATTAATAATAATATAATAATAATAATAATAATAGGATGTGCTTTAATAAAATATATTTTAAAAAATGGATCATAATAAAATAAAATAAAAAAGTTTACAAATATAATAATAAATGATCATTTCAAGTATATATACATAACTCATTCTTCATATATTTATTTAAAATAGAACAAAAATTGTAGTTTCCATTCCTTTTATTTATATAAAATATATGTCTATATACTATTATTTCAGTCTGTTTTTTTTATATGTTAGTAAATGAAAATTCGATTAAAAAACCTAATAATAGTATATACGTATATATATATTATTTAGTTTTAACTGAATTAGTATAAATGGATTTATTTATTTATTTATTTATATATTATTATATAAAAACGAGAAAAGAAGAATAGAAAAAAAAAAAAAAAAAAGGTTTAAAACTACGATTTTTCCGCCTTTTTTTTACTTAGAGTTTTTATTATTATTATTATCATTATTATTATTATTATTATTATTATTATTTATGATCAACAATCTTTATATTATATCATATGATTATTCTGCTATTTTATTTCATATTAAGTTGTTTATTGTTTATATTTTCTTAATTATTACTCCTTATTTTGCTTTAGGGAGTAAAGTTAATCCAACTTAAAAAAAAACAATAACAAAGCGCCATCACTTTATTGTTTCAGTATCACCTTCATTTCTTATATTTTAAACTAAAGAGAAGAAAAAGTAAAAAAAAAAAAAAAAAATATTTAAATCCATTTGGTTTTTTTCTATTACTTATTATTCTTCTTTTTTTTTCGTTTTTATCTATTCTTTAAATAATAATAATAATAATAACAAAATGATGGACATTCTTTCACCTTCTCTTCATCATGGATATAATAATAAATTCATGTCTAAAAACAAAGCAAGTTCAACCACCGCCACAAGTATTGAAAATATAGCTCCTCCTTCTCCACGTAGTTCTGTGGATGATGAACATTCTATTAAAGATATGGAAGAAGTAGAAGATGGTGATCAAGTGGAAGCACTTTCTATTACTACTTCTTTTACAAAACATCAAGTTACTTTTCCATATCAATCCCCCACTCATATTTCATTTTCTGAAGGTAAAAAAAAATCATTAATTATTAAATGAACATTTGGTTAAAAAGTTATTTTTTTCTTTTATCCTTTCTTTTTTTTTAGATCCTTCTTTTTATTTAACCACTACTGTTCAATCACTTATTTATTGGGAGTATCCTTTTAAAAGTGCTTTGGTATTAAGTTTAATTCTTGGTAGTACTTGGTTAACTCAATACTATTCTTTATTATATATGGCATCATCCTTATTTACAATTGTTACTTTAATTAACTTTGTTTATGTTAATATGGATTATCATAGTCAAAGAATTTTAACTGGTAAACCTACTCATACTATTCATCATCCTCATAGGTAAAAAAAAAAAAAAAAAAAAATGATTAAACATATATATATATATATATATATATATATCATCCTTTTTATCATTATTATCATTCACTTACCTTCTTTATTTTTTATTTTTTTTACTATTAAAATAATTTAGTCAAAAATTAAACATGAATAATCGAAGAACCTGGTTAAATGAAGAACAAGTCAATCATGGATGTGAAGTGATGATTCAATTAATGGAAGTAATCTTGGAAGAAGTCATTGATATTTTATTGATTCAAGACAATCAAAAATCATTTTATGCCATTTTAGCTTCCTTTAGTGTATGGATGATTGCAAACTACTTGTCTATGAAATCCATGATCATTCTCACTACTTTAGCCAGTTTCACTTTACCTCGTATTTATTTAGAACATCAAGAATCTATTGATCTTTATATATCTTTACAAAAGGAAAAATTAATTCAAACCATTGCTTCTACTAATTATCATGTTTATTTAAAAAATGTACAATTATATACACATACTTACTTTGATCTTTGTTTAAAATCTTTACTCACTATTTATCAATCTTTACAACAAAAATGGAATCAACATTCCTCTTCTTCTTTTAGTGAAAAGGATTCTTCTTCTTCTTCATCGGCTAATCTAAATCAATAATTTTGTTTACTATTTTACTATTTTTTTTTCCTTTTTCTATTTCTTTTTTGGTTAGAAAAAAAAAAGCAATCTAACCCTTTTTGTTATTATTATTTTGTGAAATATTTAGTATTATATATTAGTAAAGTAGTTATATAGTTATTTTTACTTAGTACATATTTATTATTTAGTTTTATTATTTAAAAAAACTTCCTTTTAGTTTTTTTATATATGTATATCTTTTTTTTTTTTTTTACCTTTAAAATCAGAAGTAAATAAATAAATTAGGAACTTTTTAAGATCTTCCCTTTATAATTTTTTTTATGTATGATATTCAAAATCTAAATAATCAATAAATAAATAAATAAATTAGTATTAAAACGTATCATATAAAAATATTTTTAACAATGTTGCTAGAGTTTTTTTTTATATTACGATATTTTTAAAATTCCGTTCCTATGTCGATCCCTTTTTTCCAATAAGGAAATTTTATCAATTTTTGCATTTTTGTTTACTTTTATTAAGCATGATTTTCATATTGATAGATGATTTTATTTTGCTCTTGTAAAAAAAAAAAAAACATTTATAAGAGCATATAAATAAATGAACATACTTATATATATATATATATATATATATATATATTAATAATAATGGTAAAAAAAAAAAATATAAGAATCAATATGTATCAGTAAATTAAATTTATTTGTTACATTAATAATAATAATAAAAATTTACCTTGTTAAATAATATATGTATAGAGGTCCAGATCAGAATAATCTAATTATCGGATATATATGTGATTTTGTGTGTATATATGTATTTTGTGTGTATGTATATATATCGATTGAAAAATAAAATAAAATATTTTTCCTAAATCAATATAAAAAGAGAATTTTTTCATTTTCAAAAGTTGAAATAAATATACTCTCTTTTATTTTATTTTTCCTTTTTATATTAACCCAATTTACATTCCTTTCAAGTAAAAAAAAAAAATGCACTGCAAATCTATCTGTACCGCTATTGCTTTATCCATGGCCGTTCTTAGTGGTATGTATAAATGATGATAATGATAAGGATAATGATAATGATGTATTCATTATTAATTTATTTATATTTATTTATTTATAATAAAATATAATAGCCAATGCCAATGTTGTTAATCAAGGTCAAGAAAATCAAGTTGTTCCTCTTGATAATATGGGAACTGGATTAAATACCCAAATGAAGGAAGCTGCTGTTGATAATAACAGTGGCATGAGATTCAATGAATTTTTTGCTGATGAAGAAGAAGATGACAAAGGTGATAAGAAGAAGAAGGATGATGAAGACAAAGAAGGCAAAGAAGATAAAGAAGATAAAGAAAATGATGATGAAATAGAAAAATCCGATGCTAAAAAAGACAAAAAGAAAGATATTAAAAAAGACAAAAAGAAAGATGATAAAAAAGAAGATAAAGAAGAAGGTGGTGAAGATAAAAAAGAAGATAAAGAAGAAGACAAAGAAGGTACTGATGATGTAAGTGCCGAAAAGAAGAAGGATGGCAAGAAAGAAAAGGATACCGATAAAAAAGAAGATAAAGAAGAAGGTGGTGAAGACAAAAAAGAAGGCGAAGATAAAAAAGAAGGTGAAGAAGATAAAGAAAATGATGATGTAAATGCTGAAAAGAAGAAGAAGGATGATGATAAGAAAGAAGGTGGTGAAGATGATGTTGCTAAACCTGAAGATGGTGACAAGAAAGAAAATGATACTGATGATATCACCGCTGAAAAGAAGAAGGATGATAAGAAAGAAGGACAAGATGGTGAAGCTCCTGCTGCTCCTGGCGCCGGTGCCGGTGCTAGAGAAGATGCTGAAAAACCTGCTCCTGGTGCTGCTCCTGGCGCTCCAGGTGCTGCTGCTGATGCTGATGCCACCGAAAAAGATATGGATACTTTATCAAAAGAAAATTCAGGCGACCTTGAAATGAATGGCGAAAAAGCTAAAGAATCATCTGGTACTCCTGCTGCTTCAGGTTCCGGTGATGCTGCTGCTCCCGCCAGTCCAACTGGTAGTGCTAATGCCTCTTCTGCTCCATCTGCTGGAGGTGCTTCCCCATCTGCTGCTCCTGCTAATGATGCCAAGAAAGATGCTCCAAATGCTCCAGGTATGTCTTTCAATATTGCTAATCCATCTGCTTCTCCTTCTGGCTCTAAACCAAGTGCAAGCAATGGTTCATCATCTAATAGTAAAGATTCCAAATCTTCTGCTGCTTCCCCATCTGCAGGTGCTAAGAAAGATGCCACTGGTAACAAAAAGAAGAATGCCGGTAACTCTGTCCAAATCAGTGTTGGTTTCACCGTTGCTTCTTTAATTGTTGCTGCTGTCACCTTATTCTAATTTTAATTTTTTTTAATAATTATATTAATAATATAGTATATCATTATTGTTTTATCTCCCCTCTTTCCCTTTTTTCTTTATTTTTTATAATTAGTAATTATATATTAAAAAAAAAAATCTATCTTTTAGAAATAAAATCTATATAAATATATCTTTTTTATTATTATTAGAATTATTATTAAATATACGTTTGTATAATAATCATAATATATTTTACTAGTACAATATAATACAATGATATAATAATACATCTAAAAAATAAAAATAAAAAGTAATGGGAATGAGTATTAATATTCTTTTTTCTCTTATTTACTCGGCTTCCTTTTTTCCTTCATTTTATTTTTATTTTTTTCATATATCCATTTATTTATTTATTTTTTTTCATTTTTTTTTTTTTATATTTATTATTATTTTTTTTCATCCGTCTTCATTATTTTTTTTTATCTATTTATTTATTCATCCTTTTACTTTTGTTCATTCATCTTCTTTTTTTATTTGTTTATTTATTCAACCTTTTTCTTATTTTATTATTTATTATCATTTTTTTCAAATACCTTAAAAAAAACGATGATCTTTGACAGATTCAAATACAGTCATTGATATAGCAGTAGTAGGTATAGCCCATAAAACTCTTGCAGCAATACCTTTCGTAAACCCTCTCCATTGACCTTCTTGTTTCCATAATTGTTTAGCAATAGATAAAGGGCCATGACGATAATCTTTTCCATGATCAGAAGCACTGACTTGCCATCTTGTTTTAATAATATCTAAAGGAGCTGATAACCCACTACTAATTAAACTAGCTGTACTTGAACTGATTAAATAATAATTCCATGGTAAATGAGATGCATAATCCATTTTATTATTATTATTATTATTATTATTATTATTTCTTATTGATGATGATCTATTATTTTTGTTTTGATAATAAGTTGTAAATTTTAATTTTAAATATTCATAAGTAGAAAAATAAATCATGGTATGAGGTAAAAAAACAATTAATCCCATCCAATAGCCTTTAAAAAATCCAGATAAACCTTCTTGTTGATAAATATATTTAGCCAATTGTTTTGTTGTTAAAGCTTTAGAAGTTTGTAGTTGATTTTTTAATACTTCCATAGGAGTAAATAAAGTTCCAGCTACAATTTCAGCCACCCCTCCAGATATCATATGATTACCTAAATGTTGATAATCAAGTATCTTTGAATGATCTAAATATCTTTTAGTGGATTCATAACATGATAAATATACAGATAGTGCTGGTACTGAGAATAATAAAGTTACTGGTAAGCCACTATAAAGATGTTTAACTATTAATAATCTTTTTATATTTGCTGTTACTTTATTATTATTATTATTACTATTATTAATAGTAGTAGTAGTAGTGTTAATATTATCATTATATAATATAATATTGGATATCCACTCTTTATATGATTGTCCTGGTAATTTTGATTTATTATTTGCTTGTAGTCTTGTTTTAATTGTATCCACTTTAGGAAAGTGTTAAGAGGAAAAAAAAAGTGAGAAAGAGGGAAAAAAGTGAGAACTATATATATATATATATTTATATATTTGTATGTATTACTAATAAAAATATAAAATAGATAGCTTACTGGGATGGGTACATACTCTCGCTGTAAGAGCAGCTATACTTGAAGCAAATATAGTATAACCATCCATTATATAAATTGATATAATACAATGATAAAATGAAAAAACTGAAAGAAAGAAAAGAAAAAAAAAAATAGATAAGATTATTATATGTAAAACCCAAATTTTAAATTTTTCAGTCGGAGTTTAAATAACAATCATAGATTAACATTTTTAGATCTTTGAATCATTATTATTGATATATGAAAGAAATATATAGATTATTTTATATAAACGTATATAAAAAAGTTATGTATATTTGAATGGATAAAATTTATTTTTTATTTTCAAGAAGATGGTTCCCTTTCTTTCATTTCATATTTCTTACTATCATTTTAATTATTTTTATTATCTTTATTTTTATTCTTTTTAGTTTTATTATTATTATTATTATTCATTTTATCAATAAAATCAGATAATTGAGTATCTTGAGAAATAATGACAGCATCATGTCGAATTAAATATTTCTTTCTTAATATTTTCTTGATTATTTTCATTTTCTGGTAAAAACATACGAGAGAATACTAATCTTTGACATTTTCCGCGTAAATCAGAATCATATTTTATAAAGATTTCTCGATACATATTACCGTGTTTATTTAGTAGTTCAATAGAATATCCTGTGGGATAACATTCGGTATAACAACTTTTACATATTTGATAATTTTTCATATTTCCATTAGTACTTGTCCATTTTCTACCATAATTGATGCACCCAAATTTTACTAATCGAATATAAAAAGATGCTAAATTTTCTTTATTTTTTTAGTCATTCTTTTTTTAATATTTTAATTTTCTTTAAAAAGAATAAGATAATGATGATGAAAAAGGAAAAATCTCATACTATACCATTTTTTATATCAATATTACTATTATTTGGTTTTAAAATGTTTTTTTTTTTTAAAAAAGATCACTTAGAAAAAGGTTGTTTTAAAATTAAAGATGTGTGTATGTGGTAAAGAATCAAAAAAAATTGCCAATTTTAGTTTGCTTTAAAGAAATTGAAATTCCGCTTCTTTTTTTGTTATTTTTTTTTGTTTATTTATTTCAAGTTGCCGCTGCCACGAATTTAATTTTTTCTTCTCTCTTTTTCTCTTTTCTTCTTTTTTTTAAAAAATAGATCGTTTATATATATATATATATATATATATATATATATTCTCTTTTCTAATTTTATTTCAACTTACATATATATATATATATAAATAAAATGCCAAAAATAAGAACACAAAGAACAAAAAGACCTCCAGAGGGATTTGATGAAATAGAACCTACTTTGGAAGAATTTGCAAGAAAAATGAAAGACAGTAAGCTTTTATTCTTTTATAAAAAATATATATAAAGGAAATAATAAAAAGGAAAGTATTCTTATACACCTACCTTTTTTTTCTTTTCTATTTTAAAATAAAATAAAAAAAAAATAGTTGAAAATGAACCTCATGAAGGAAAAAGAATAGTAGAAAGTAGCTGGCCAATATTTCAAATCCATCATCAACGTACTAGATATATTTATGATTTATATTATAAACGTAAAGCAGTATCAAGAGAATTATATGATTATTTATTAAAAAATAAGTATGCTGATGCTAATCTTATTGCTAAATGGAAAAAGGTAAGATAATAATAAGTGATAGTAATAATAAATAAATTTTATATAAATGTAACTAACTGTTTATATATATATATATATATATCAAATATATAGCCTGGATTTGAAAAATTATGTTGTTTAAGATGTATTCAACCTCGTGATACCAACTTTGGAACAGCTTGTATTTGTCGAGTACCAAAAGAAAAATTAACAGAAGGAAAAAAAATAGAATGTATACATTGTGGATGTCGTGGATGTGCCAGTGGTGATTAAAAGGTTAATAGTAATCCTTTTCTATCAATAAAGACAAAAACAGAAAGAAAAAATAATCATGCAAATACAAATAAAAAGATTTATATATATATATAATAGGATCATTCATTTTTTTTTTTATATCATTAGTACATATATTTATAATAAATTTATTAGCATTTATGAAGAAGAAGAAGAAGCAGAAGAAGCAAAAGAAAATTCATCATGTTTATAATAATAATGATAATAATAATAATAATAATAATAATAAAATAAACAAATGCATTACAGTACTTTTTTTAATTTAATTTCATATCGAAATAACACAAAGATATTTAAATAAGGTATATATAGTATAAATCAAAGCAAAAACAAAAAATAAAAAAACAAAATCAAAACTAGATATATATATATAATATTAAAAAAAGAGATATAGATTATGTAGAAGAAGAAGAAGAAGAAGAAGAAGAAGAAGGGCAATAAACAGCAGAATAAACCAACCAACATAAATTGTTGTTAGGATCATCATTATTATTTTTTTTGGATGATGATGATGGTGATGATGATGGTGAGGAATGTCGTACTTCAGTAATCATTTCAATTTGGTGAAAACCATAATGAATTAAAAGTTGATGAAAATCATATTGATTTAAATAAAATTTATCTTCATTGCATTGAGATAAAGAATTAAAACGATGAATAGTAATGGATTCAGAATGATTTGTAATAACATGAGCGCCAACTAATAAAGCATTTTGTTTTAATAAAGGGATGATTTGTTGAAACCATTGATGAATTTGATTTAAAGATTGAAATAAATGAATCATACTACCAACCATTAATACCATTAATTTTTTTTTTATAATTTCATGATAAAAAGGATGCTGATGAAATTGAAAAATATCTTGTTGAATGAAATTTATTGGACAATGATGTTTATCTTCATGAAATAATTCATAACCTATATCAATAAAATGTTTGGTATTATCTAATCCAATTAAATAATCGGATGAATATCCATCTATAAACAATTGTCTTATATCGGTTCCTATTTAATAATATATATATATATATATATAATATGGTTTTTAAGTAAAAGTGCTTAATTGATTATATTGTTTTTTTTATTTTTTTTTATTTTTTTTTTTTTATTAATATTTTACCTGTACAACAACCCAAATCTAATAAATAAGGTTCTTCTTCCTTTTTTTTACCATATTCTAATATTTTATTATAAAAAAAACGATACTTCATTCTAGGAATAGCAAATTTAAATTGTTCAATACATTTATAATTCGGCCCATTCTATTATTTTTAGTAAAATATAAAAAAAAAAAATATGGGATATAAATAAAAAAGAGAACAATAAGAATAGGAGAAAAAAAAGGAAAAAAAAAGGGTCTTTTAAGCTATTTTTTATTTTATTTTTTCTACATTTTAATAATAATAAGAATAATATATACCTTTTTTAATAGTTGTTGTATATTATTAAAATGAATAAGCAAGTCTGTTTTTGTTTTTATACCAATATATTTTTGATATAATTCAAAAGTAATATCATCTATTTCCATAAAGTTGTATTAATATATATATATATGTATATATATAGGATATTATAGAATATTATAGGGTATTATAATAAATAAATAAAATAATATGAATATATTATTAATAGGTTATATTATTATTATTATTATTATTAATATTACTATTTTTTAATAATAATAAAAATAGAAGGAAAGGTAAAACACTAAATTCTATTTTTCTTTTGGCTTCTCTCTAGCCTTTTTTTGTTTAGTATTTCCTTTTTGGTGAAATAATATTAAAAAGCCCGATCCCATTTTTGTTATAAAAGAATGGTTGAATTATAAACTATATATATTTATATATATATAAATAACCATCATCATCATCATCGTCATCATTATCGTCATCAACTAAATATATATATATTAAGGAGAAGATTGAAAATGAAACAAAAATAGATGGATTTATTTATCTATTTATATAAAAGGAGTGAAAGAATATATAGAATTTTAAAATAGATGGTTAACATTATGAAATGAAAAAAAAAAAGGTACAAAAATGGGAATTAAAAAGAGTATATAATTTATTCATGAATTATATAACATATATGATCATATATATATATAATGGATGATGAAAATGATGATGATTGATGATTGATGATAGACTGTTTGTTACACACTTTTATTGATAAACATTTATATATATATATAATGTTGAAATGATTCGATTTAAGAAATTCCATAGTGTATTTCCATTAGAAAAAGAGAAAAAGAAAAAAAGCTTATTCTTATGAACAAAAGAGTGACTTAGTTTTATTTTGGATTTTGCCATAAAAAAGAAAGATTGATTTATATTTTTGCCTTATTTATCATGTGGTTATCATAGTAATAAAACAAAATTATATGAATGATATAAAAAGGGATAACGAAACGGAGATAAATACTATTAATAATAATAATAAAAAAAAAAAAAAGAGGAGGATTGATGGAAAGTAGGAAATAAAAAAGTGTAAAAGTATATTAAAAAGGTAAAAAAAAAAAAAAAGAAAGAAAAACAAGTCACAATAAAAAGGTCATGATCATCATTATCATCATAATCCTCATTTTCAAATCAAGTCAAGTTCAATATATATGTAAGAATGTAAAGAACTTTCGAATTGTGTATAATTTTTTTTTTTTTTGAGTTATTTATTTATTTATTTATTTTATGCAGCATAGAAAGTTTATAATAGAAACATCTTTTTTATATTTTCTTTTATTTCTTTTGGAAAAAAAAGAGTTTGAAATACTCTTTTCACTCTCTCTCCCCCCCCTTTTTTTTTTCTCTCTCTCTCACTCTCTCGCTCTTTCTCCCCTAATAAGATTATTGGTTTATTTATAGTTTTAAATGAAAAAAGTAACCGTTTTCTTTTCGCTTTTTTTTTTTTTTTTCTCCCCCACTCTCCTCTTTTTCCTTCTTTATTTTGTTACTAAACTCCTCATCTATTTTTTTTTTTCTCTGAGTTCTTTGTTTTTTTTTTTTTTGTTTCGCCACACCCAACTAATCTCTCTTCTTAATTTCTAGAAAGTAGAGATAACTAAAATTTCATACTCCTACTTTTCAATGTTAAACTTTTTAGTTATATGGATTTTTTTTTTTCATTTTCCCCTGAAAAAATGCATTATTTTTTTTTTTTATGATATTTTTCATATAAATAATCCTCTTTTATTTTTCCTAATTTTTTCTTCTTCTTTCTCTTTTCTTTATAAAATAAAATATTAATTAATCTTCTTTAATTTTTTATATATACACACTTTTTTTAAATTTCTTTTTTTTTAATTACCATCATGTCACTTGCTATTCTTAATCCTCAGGAACTTAACCATAATCAAATGGTAGTTAATAATGAACAACAACGTCGTCAAATTATTAAAAAAAAAGTCATCGCTATTGGTAAATTATCAAAGAATTTGACTGTATTAAGAGACCACCCTCAATTAGTTAATGAAATTAAACAAAGAAATAATGGAAAATTGCCTTATGGTACTTTAGCTCAAGGGGAACAAGGTTTATTAAAAGGTAATATATTATTTATATTTGAATGATTCTTTTTTATTTATTTATTTATTAAACATTATCACTTTTATTTTTATTTATTAGTTCTTAATAAGTTTAAATCCGACAATACCTTTAAACATATGACAATGGATAATTTAGAACAAAAAGATAGAACCTTACAACATATGATTCTTGCTACTCCTAATACTAAAGTTGCAAGAGAAGGTCAAGTTTAAAATAGTTTATATATATAAAGAATCTTATTTTCTCCTTAATAGCTCTTTTTTCTTTTTTTATTATTATTCATTATTAGTATTACACTTTTTTATATTTTATATTTCTGTATATAATTTTTTTTTTTTCTCTCTTCGTCATTTTATCACACAAACCATATTTTTCATTTTATTATTTATTAATTTTTCTCTTTTTTATACACGAATCTATTTTTTTATTAATAGTATTTTTTTTTTCTTTATTTTACTATTATTCTTTTAAATTATATAAATTGAATAAATAAACTTATAATACTTTTTTTTACATCTATAAAAAAAATTATAATGATGATAATGATTCTTTTTTTTTTTAATACTTTATTATCATTTTGAAAAAAAAAAAAATTAAATAATAGGATTTATTGTTTTTCTTTTCTTTTTCTTTCATTTATTTATTTATTTATTTGTTTATATTTAGTTATTTATTTATTTATTGTTTATTATTATTATTATAATTTGATTTACTTAGTAAACAACATGTTTCAATTTTCATTCTCTCTTTTTTTTTGTTTGTTTGTCATTTTTATTTTTATTTTTTGTAGTTCGATTTATTTAAGTAACTTGTTTCAGATAAATGCAAATTAAAATCCTGAAAAAAGATAAAAAAAAAAAAAAAGTGATTGAAATTAAAAAAATAAAGATATACACATAATATAAGGATTGAAAAAAAAGTAATTAATAAATAAATAATAATGATATATAAGGTTTTAAAAATAATAATAATAATAATAATAATAATAATAATAAAGGTTATTATATTTAGCACCCTTACAAAAAGAAATAATAACAAAAAAAGAAACACAACGCACATATATACACTTACACATACATAAGACTATTTTTTTTTAATATATGTATTTTATATATTAAATTAAATTTTAACCACTAGATCCATTGGGATGAGGATGTTGGATCATAGGTGATGGTTGCTGTTGTTGTTGTTGTTGTTGTTGTTGCTGTTGCTGCTGTTGCTGTTGCTGTTGAAGTTGAAGTTGTTGATGTTGTTGAAATTGTTGTTGTTGTTGTTGGAGTTGTTGTTGTTGAAGTTGTTGTTGACGTTGTAATTGTTGTTGTAAAAGAATAGCTTGTTGAATACGCTGTAATTGTTGTTGTTGTTGATGTTGTTGTTGAACAGCTAATAGATTTGCTTGTACTTGAGGATGATGAGCATGAGCATGATGGTTATTAGGTATACCACCTCCATTTTGACCCATCATCATATTTAAATCATTACCACCTTGTAATCCATTATTATTATTATTATTAGGTCGATTCATCATTCCTTGTTGCTGTTGAAGTGCCAAGTTACGCATTTGTAATTGTGCCAAATAACGTTGTAACTGAGCTTGTTGAATAGGATGCCCCATTTGAGCTAATTGAGCTGCAAATGCTAAATTATTTGTTGCAGCTACCTGAGGATGATTCATTGGCGTAGTTGGAGTTACTGGTTGTTGTTGCTGTATAGACATCGATTGTTGTGGCTGTGATGGTTGATGTTGAATAATGGGTGAGGATTGTTGTGAAGGAGTTGGTTGCATGACAGATGCCATACTTGGTGGTGGATTCGATGTAACTATAAAAATAAATGTGTCCGAGTTAAGTGATTAATCATCTTTTTTTTTTTTTTTTTTTGCCAATCTATATCGTCATTTCTTCAATTTCTCTCTTTCTTTTTCTCTCTCTCACTTTTTTTTTTTAATCATTCTTTTTTTCCCCCTTTACAAACTCCTTATCATCTTTATGTCAATTATTTCTAAATATAATTATAGAGTTTTTTTCTTCTCTTTTTTTTTTTTTTTTTAAGAATCAATTATCATGACAAATAAATATGCATCTACTAACCTTGTGCTGCTGCTGACTGATTAATGTTCATCATGTTATTATTATTACTATTACTTGCAAATCTCTGCATAGGTATAGATACAGGTGGATGAATCATAGGTGATGTTTGCTGCTGAGATTGCTGAGGTTGTTGTAAAGGAGATGGAATTTGAGTTTGAACTTGTTGAGGTTGTTGAGTTGGCGAAGATTGCATTTGTGCAGGTATTTGAGGTGATTGTGGATGAGATGGTGGTTGTGATTGTGATTGTGATATTTGTGGTGATTGCGGTTGATGTTGTTGTTGTTGTTGTTGCTGTTGTACAGATTGTATCTGCTGTTGTTGTTGATGAGGATGATGACTAGGTTGTTGTATTTGAGGTTGCTGTATGGGTGATTGAACATATGGATATGAATGACCATGTGATTGTGATTGAGCTTGAGCTTGGGCTTGTTGAAGTGCTTGAGCTTGCATATATCTAAGCATAGCCGCTTGCTGTTGCTGTCTTAATAATTGTAATTGTGCTGGTGGGTATCGATTTAATGCTGGGTTTTGATTGGTAGGTATGTGCTGAGGAAGAGGAGTATTACTATTATGTATGCCATTATTCATGGTTGTTGTTGTTGGTGTAGTTGCTGTAGCAGGTGTAGTAGTATTATTAGTCAAAGAATTAGTTACTGTATTTGGTAAAGTAGTCATCAGATTAGCTCGATTACTCATAAAAGGTGTTGTTGCTGCAGTTGATGTTGCTGCTGCCGCTGCTGCCGAGGATGATGATACATTATTTGGAATTCCTGGTATACTTGTTGATACAATAGGAGGTCGTACTTGACTTGCAACAGATGTATTCATTCTGGGTATAGCCTAAAAATAAAAAAATCATAAAGTATATTAGTGTATATACATACATACACTCACATATCTATATTTAAAAATCTAATTCTAAATATATACATATAAATATATATATATATATATATATATATATATATATATATATATATATGTATGCTGCAACTTTATCTATTTATTTTCATAAATAAAGTAATAATGATAATAATTAAGAAGAAAAAATCTTACATTTGCATTAGACCCGTTTAAGCCATATAGTTGTCTTTGTTCCATAATAGCTTGTTGTCTTTCTCTTTGAGTTTTATGCATACTAAGCTCCATGGCTGTTGGTAATCTTTGCCCACCACTACTCATTCCATGTGTTTCTATTATATTACGTGGTATAGATGCATTATCTAAAATTAAAATAAATAAATAAAAATACATTTATAAAAAAAAAGTATATGTAAATAATTTTCCATTTTTAGTTATATATGTCAACTTAGTTAAAATCATTATAATAGTTGCATATATTTATATATAAATAAATTTGTAATCTTACTATTTTGTTTTTGAGATTCTTCTCTTTTTCTTTGTGTTTTTTTAATAGCTTCAAAAATACTGTATTGTCTTTGTTTTTTCCTTGCTGAATCAAATTTAACAATCGATTGGCGTTTTGATGATTCTTTTTTAAGTTTAGAGGTATATGCTATATATGTACATTTTTTTTTAAAAAAAAGTCGATCAATAAATATTCAATAAGAAAAAAAAAAAAATAAAGTTCAACATTCCCGTTTATCCTTTCTTTTTCCTTTTTTTTCTATTTCTTTTATATAAATGTATATATATATTTAATATTACCAGAATTAACTTGACCAGATAATGATGTTAAATTATTTTGTTTCCAACGTTCATGTAATTCCCAAGGTGTTCTTTTTTCAGCTGCAAGTGGGACTCTGATTGCATTAAAAGTATCACAGATGAGATCCCAATTAAATGAATACTGAATAATTAATGATATTAAGCATAAATCATCTTCTTCACTCCATAATCCTGAAGGTCTTAAACTGTTAGGTACATAAGGAGTAGGGGGTAATGTTGCTGGTGTATCCTTTAACTTTTTAGGTGCGAAAAGTGCTAAATATGTATATTAAAATAATAACAAATAATATTAAATATAATGAATCATTCATACTTTTTCTTATATAAATAATATTATTATTTTTATTTTTTTTATTCTTCTTATTCTTATTTTTAACTTACGAGATATTAATGGAGTTGTATCATATCTATCATTTTTAGGTAAAGTTTTAATACTGCTATTATTATTTTGAATGAATTTATTGAATGTAACCAATTGGTCATCTTTCGTTTTCTTTTTAAATATTTGTTGTTTTCTTCGTCGAAGTCGATATTTTCTTGTAGATAGTTTCGTAATAGGTACAATGCGACCATATTCAGCTTCATTAAAGTAAGGATCATTTGTATTAGGTTTTGGTGGTTCATAAATAAGAAAATCAGGAAATAATGAATGAAGATCTATATGTTGAAATTCTTCCATAGGTAATGAAATGATGGGATGGTTTGGATCACAATCTTTAAGTATGGATTGACAAAGTATTTTTATATTAGTAGATAATACTAATGATTGTTGTTGTTGTTGTTGTTGCTGTTGTTGTACTTGCTGATCAATAGTTTCTTCATCACCATCATTACTTTGATCATCAGATATATGTGGTGTGGCTAAAGTATTATCCATATCAATATCTTCAGGTACCATTTTTTCTTTTTCTATGGGTGATGAATCATTTACTTCATTATTACTATCTATGTTTGATTCCTTGTTTGTTTTTATTAAAGTTGGTGTATCTATGCCAAGGGAACTTGTAGGTGTAACTATTGATTCTTCTTCCTCTTCTTCTTCATTATTAGATGTAGAAGTTGTTGTAGATGATATAATTGGTAATGATTCTTGTTGTTGATTATTTATTAACTGATATTCATTATTATTATTATTATTATTATCATTTTCTACTTTTTCTTCTTCCTTTTTATCATCTATTTTAGTTTCTATAGATATATCCATATCATTATTTTCTTTTTCATGAGAAGAATATTGTTGATATTGTTGATTTTGATAATCAATTGGAGGAGGAATTCTACTTTTAATACATACTGTAGATTTATCAACTGCCTGATGCCATTCTAATACAGATTTTGATATCATATAGGCACTTGCCATTTTCCATTTCCTTTCTTCTTTAAAATCAGTTCTCATCCATTTCATTTCATCTAATAACAAATCCCAATGAGTTTTAGTACGTGGTGTAGAAGTATGACGTCGTAATTGTTTAAGACTCCACATATGCTTTTTTTTCAAACTTTCAATATGTTGGATTATTTTTATAGATTTAATTTCATCATTAGCAATCTATTTGGTTCATTTTTTTTTTTAATAATAATAAAATAAAATAAGAAAAATACTAGTATTTAGTTTTAAAAATAATATAATCACCTCTTATGTATGTACATATATATAAATATTATTTTCCTTTTTTTTTCATTTATATGTTTATTAACTTTACCTTCCAATCATCAGTTGTTAATACTTTTTGAGCTGTTTGTAAAGTTTTAAATAATGGTTGTGATTTAGCTTTAAGTGACCATGCATATAAATCAAATTGACTTTGTTTATCATTTCGATGATCTACTAATCGATGATCATTATAGGTTTGTATAGGTGTTAATCTAGAATCAGAACGTCTTATGATTGGTGTTGTTGTCTTTATGATAGGCATCTTTTTTTTGGGTTGTTGTGATAATAAAGTTGATAAATCATTAGGTTCAGTTTTTACTTCATATTTTACATCTTCCATATCATTATCCTATAAATAAAATTAAATGAAACGAAATATATATTTTGTTAAAAAATTAATAATCAATAATTAGTATTTATATATATATATACCTTTATTTCTTCAGCTATTTCCATTGGTTCAAGTTTAGGTTCTATTACTTGAGTTGAATTAGAAGAATCATTGTGTACCATAGTAGCAGCTGGCTCAGCTTGATTCTTACCGCTATCATCTTCATTTTCATTCTTATTACTATTACCATGATCTTTATCATTTTCATTAACATGTTCTTGAACCTTTTCATTTCCATGACCTTCATTATTTTCATTAACATGCACTTGATCATTTTCATTATCATGATCTTTATCATTTTTAATATCATGATCCTTTCTATTTTCATCACCAAGATCTTTATCGTTTTCATTATCATGATCATTACCATGATTATCACCAATATTATCTTTAACTTGATCTCTAACATCATCCTTATTATCATTAGCATCATCCTTTTTTTTTATTTCTTGATTTTTATTTGAATAAAATTGATTCCTAATAAAATAAACGGTATTCATTAAAATGAAAAATAAAATAAATAATAGTATAACTTTAATATATGTATATATTCAAAATTACCTTAGATGATCTTTTTCCCAATAGGAATTCCATTTTGATACATCAAAAACCATTTCATCACCCTTTTCAAGAAATTTATTAAAGCTTTCTTCTAAAGATTCAGTTGTGTCAAGCATAAATAATTCCTTTAATAATGATTCGCGTCTTGTAAAAATGTCACTATAATCAAAAATGAATATACATAAAGTAAATAAATAAATAAATGAATTAATATATATTTTCTTTTTTCCTTTTTTTTTTATTTTAAAAAATGGTGCGTGCTGATGGTTGCGTATATTTTTTGAATTGATTACTTTTTATTTTACTTTATTTTTTCGATCCGCTCATTTTCAGCCTCAGCTCGTAAATCATGTATTGTTTTATTTGTCTACATTTATATATATATATATATATATAGGTATACCATTAGTTAAGTTATATATTTATATACTTATATATTCTTATGATATTTAAATAACTTACTAAATTGTCTTGATCAGTTTCTGATTGGGAGACTTCTTTTAAAATATCGGTTGCCATTTAAAAATTGTATAAAAGTATATATGTATAAAAAGTATTAAAGAGTAAATATAAATAATTAATAAGTAATAAAAAATAAGAATTAAATATAAAAGGTATAAATAAATATATATAAAGTTATTAGAGAAACCAAAATAAGAAAATATATATATGTAAGTATGTCAGAGTGTATGAAAAAAAAAAAGTATTTATCAATAGTAGGTTTCAATAAATATATTGTAAAATAAAAATATACATATAGAAAATGATCAAAAAAATAATGGACAGAGACGGACGATGAAAAAATAAATAAATAATCTATAATATAAAGGTTTAGCATAAAAAATAAGATAATTACTAAACAAAAAAAAATATTAAATTACTTGCCTATTTTTTTCTTTTTACAACACAAAACAGACCTTTCTGTGGTAAGGAATCGTCACTATAATTAATATATATAATAAATAAAGGTGAGTTTTATAAAAATTGATCCAATTCTTTTTATTATTATTATTATTATTATTATTATTATTATCATTTTTACAATATTTCTCGTACCGTATAATGTAACTTTTTTAAACACCCACTATGCAGAAAGAGTGATGCCACTTTATCTATAAATTATATTATATCTATATTTTTTTTATTGTAATTGTTGTAAATCTATACAAGTCAAAGCAAAATAAATATAAAGAAGATATTAATACGCTATAATGTAATATTCCTTTTTTCATTTTCTATGCCAATTTGTTTTCTAGTTCTTTTTTAAATTAGTTATTAACCTTCCAATAAAACAATTTAAAATATAGATAACAATACTTACATAAAATAAACGTAGAATAAGATAATAATAATATACATAAATTCATTCGATATAAATAAATAAAAAAGCAAGTATTAAAAAATAAAAGAAAAAGGAATGGTTAATATCATCTCGTTAGTTTTCGTCATCTTTTTTATATCGTTTTTATACTATTTTTCAATTTCGTTTCTTTTTTTAAATAATGAAATACAAATATAATGAAAATATAAAAACAGATGAATATTACCAAATAGTTATGTATATAAAGTTTTATTGTGTTTATATAAAATACAAAAGATATAAATAAATAATGAAAAAGAAAAAGAAAAATGAGTTTTTTTCAAATAAAAGTGAAGAAGAAAAGTACAAGTGAAAAAAAAAAGGGAAAAAGAAGGAAATAAAAATAAGGGCAATTGAAATATACAATTTTCATACTCCGATAATATACTTAGAATTGAGATATTTTTTATATAAAAGGGTCAAATTTTTTTTATGATTGCCTTTATAAATTGACTGATTATATATATATATATATTATTAATAATATATTTATTTATTTATTTATTTATTTTACATTCTCCATTATAATTAAGAGAGAAAAAGCTAATAAATAAATATAGAAATAGGTCAGTATTTTTTTATTTGTATACTATTTTATAAAACAATTGTTTTATTACTAACTTTTGTTGTTATTATTATGTTATGAAATGATAATAAAAAGCTATAGTTACATATTTTAATTTTAATGATCTAAATATGTACATTAAAAAAGGAAGGTAGTATAAAATATTTAAATATATTTACTTATTATTTCTTTTAGTCCAATTATTCTAATTATTATTATTATTATTATTATTATTTATTCATTTATTCAAGTCGTTAAAATACAAAATAATATTGCTACAATGTGGAAAATAAAGGAAAAATAAGATTATAATTTGTATATATATATATATCGAAAAGATTTGTTATTTTTTTTGTCGCTTTTTTTTTGTTATTGTTATTTGATTATAGTATATATATAATAATAATAATAATAATAATAATAATAATAATAATAATAATAATAATAATAATAAAAGAGATAATTTCTAGTTAACTAAAGAAGAAGATGAAGAAGAAGAAATAAGAATTTCAATCAAGACTTGGATAAAATAGTTGTTAAATGTATGATCGAAAGAAAGAGAGATCTTGTTTTTATTTTTCACTTTTTCTTAATATTTTTTTTTTTGTTGTTTTTTTTTTTATGGAGCTGGAGCTATTGGAAGTTTACAGAGTGGATCCATTTTATCTGAAGAAGTAATACATCCAACACGTTTTTCTAAAATTGGAGCGGCAGTTGCAAAAGTGAATCCAATGAATAAAACAATAACAGTAGTGACTTTCATGATGATGATGACAATAATAAGTTAGCTTTGAATAAAAAGAATTAAAAGAAGTAAGAAAAGAAAGAGAAAAAGAAAAAGAAAAATAATAAAAAAGGAATAGAAATACTATATATTTTCTTTTGTTTTTTGTTAAAAAAAAAAGAATAAAAAAGAAAAAAGGAGAGATAATAATAATAAAAAAAATTTGAGATACTTTTTATATGATTTTTTGAGGGCTTTTTTTTTTATTATTACTATCTATTTTTCCTCACTAATGATAGCTTAACGAATAAAAGGAGTTTTGCTGAAAATAAAATATAAAATAAAAAAAAGGAGGTAATAATTTAGACAATGAGGGAAAAATAATAATAATTAAATGATGATGATCATATTTGTTTCTTTTTTTGTTTAAAAAAAAATAGGGCCCAGAATCTTTTCGAACCTATTTTTGATAACCTCTCTCCTAGTTTCTCTCTCTCATTATCATTATGACGAATCTATTTTATTTTGTCAATATATATTATATTAAACTTGGCACGTAAAAAAGCTTAAAAAAGAAAATAAAGAATTGTTTGACCGTGTGTCGTTCAATTAACCCATTCACTTAAAAAAATCTTTCCCCACCCCTTATTTTTCCATTTAGTAAAATGTGATGAAGACAACTTATATATATATAAAACGTGGATAATTATTTAGTGTTTTCTTTTTTTTAAAAAAAACATCATCATCATCATTATTATTTATTTATTTATTTGTATATTTATAATTAGAAAAAATCTAAAGGATTGTATATAAGGAATTTCATTAATAATTTCATATTAAATAATAATAATAATAATGGAAAACTTTATTTTTTTGGTTCATATTTCCTTTCGGCTTTTGTCTATAAAATAAAGTAAATGTAGTTGAGATATGAATGACCTCTCTCCACATTTTAATCGAAAAAAAAAAAAAAAAATTCATAATCAAAATTAATACTAATCCAATATATATAATAAAAAATTAAAAATAAAATAGATAGTCTAAAAACAGTACTTTCTATCCAATGCAATGATGATTGGCTACAACTATTTGTAATATTAAAAACTGGTTAAAGTTTTATGAAAAAAGTTAATTTAAGTAAATTGACAAAAAAGAAAAAAGAAATAGTACATATTTTTAATATTGCATAAAATGAGAACAATAATAAAATTACTAGTAATACAAAAAGAAAAAAGAGTATTTAGTAAATATAATATTAACTCACCATACATAGGAGTAATATTCTTTTTTATATACAATAGGTTTAATCAACTATTAAATTATATATATATTAAAATAATAATAATAATTGTATATTAAATTGTATTTATTTAAGAAGAATAAAATAAATTAATAAATGAAATTGATATACTTACATTTTATAATCAATAATTATCTACATCTATACAGTATATGTAGATGATCAAAAAAAAAAAATTATTATAATTCAAATTCCGCTTTTTTCGTTTTTTTTTATACTACCATTTTTCACCTTTTCGTCCTTTTTCCATATTTATTCATTTCCCGTAATTAGTTTTCTTCCAATATTTAACTCTCTTTTATATTTTATTATTATTCCTTTTCTTTTATATTATTATTACATAATAACTTGAAAATATTTAGTATATTAAAATTTAAATAATTAAATCAATTATATATGAATAAGAAGAAAAAAAAAAGAAAGAGAGAGAAACCGTATAAAATAACTATGCAATAAAAGAAACTATATAACAGTTTTTACTTTTTTTCTTTTCTTTTTCAAACTATTTATGAAAAAAAAAACCAACATATAATAAAATATATATAAAATAGTCTACTTAGGTCAAATATAATAAAAAAAAAGAAGATACATATAAATTCTTTTTCTTCGGATGAATTGATTTTCTTTTTTTTTTTTTTCTAATTAAAGAAAAACACGATCACCAGGTTTTAAAATAATATAAATTTAATAAACAAAAATCATCTTCATTATATAAAAAACAAATGATTATTATAAATTAAAATAAAATATCACCACTTTTTATATGACCAAAATGATGAAGAAGATGATGAAGAAGATGATGACCCATTTTTATTTTTACCACGATTAAAAGGAATATCAATCCTTATTTGTATATTAAAATTTAAAAAGGCTTATACAACCATAACAACAAAAGGAAAGAAAAAAAAAAAAACCGGAGTTCAATCCTTTTTGCTTCAGTAGATCCTTTGTGTTACTAAAAACGGAATCTCACATATATGATAGGTATTAATAATTATCATAAAAAAAAGGTCATTTCTTTTATATAAAATATATATATATATAGTATATGTATATATATGTATAAGTTCCATTTATTATTATTTAAATAAAAACAGTCCATTACAAAAATTTTTTTTATTGAAAAATAATAAAAAATGGTAGTAGGATCATGGAAAAAAAATGACACTATTTTGCAATTGTGTTACAATGTAACTAGAGTTTTTTACAATCCGGGATTGATATGAATAAAGTCATCATGTAATAAAAAAATTAAGACTCCGTAAATGCTTAGTGGTAAACGCCAATTAGGGAATAAACTCTTTTTAATAATAAATCTACCTTTTATTTATTTTCACTTTCTTCTTTTTCTTTTTTTCCATTTTTTCTTTTTTTTCTTACTTTTTTATTATTATTATTTTTTACTTTTATTTACTTATATTACTTTATTTATATTTTTTTTAAAAAGAACAAGGAGAAAAAACGAAAAAAAAAGAATAAACTAACTAAACATCCTTTTCTGAATAAAATATATAAAAATAAAATAACCAAATAAAGTACAAATAAAAATGGTTGGCTCTAGTACAGTAAGATCAGGGCCAAGTATAAGACAACCTTTACGTACACCCCGTAATAATAATAATGAAGCAATAGTTGAAGAAACCAATGAACAATTAAATGATACTAAAATAATAGAAGAAATTGAAGTAGAAATAGGAAAAAATGATAATGATGACGAAAAAAATGAAGCAGTTGTATTTACACAAGAAAGAGGTTTGGATGGAGAAAGTGTTATTTTAGAAGAAGAAGAACATCATCATCCTCATCATCCACATCATCCTCATCATCATCATCATCTCTTTTCAACAGGAAGTATCATTAGTAAAGTAACTACAAGATCAAAAGCAGAGAGTGTTATAGCTCCATTACATGATAAAGATGGTAAACCTATACGTACTCATGGCCCTGAAACTTTTGGAGATATTATGTTACATCCTTTTAAAGAATTGGATTTACATCGTCGTCGTGTTAGCTTATTTGAATCTGAAAAAAAGGACTGGAAAGAAAAACATAAACATGATCAGGAAAACAAAGATCAACAACCCACATCCGATGATTCTAATTCTAATCAAAATAGTCAAAATGCCCCCACAGCTGTTGATGAAGAAGCTCCTCCAATTATAAAGTATATACTTATATAAAATAACAATAATCTTAATTATATATATATATATATATATATATATATGTAATCTAATGAATAATTTTTCTTTATTTATTATATAATGTTTATTTTAGTAAACCAAAAGTAAAAACAAGTAAGACTTATATATAGATACAAATTATAAATTTAATAGCCTTTTTTTTTTTTTTTAAACCATGTGTTTTAATAATGACATTAAAATTTTTTTATTTATTATAGTGATTCATTTTAGACATTTAATGGGTGAACAAGCAATTCGTGTAACCAATGAAATTGCCCAACAATTAATGGATCCTGTATGTATAAAAAAAATAATAATAGTTCAAATACCGACTTTTTGCAAAAACCTTAATTGTTAATCCTTTTCCTTTCTCTATTTCTCTTTCCTTTCATTTTTTTCTTCTTCTTTATCTAGTTATCTTTAACAAGTGATGAAGTTTTACATTTATATAAAATTAAAGATACTGATGATTTAGTTGAATTTTTCCATCGTACTAAACGTGACTATTCTTTAAAAATTCATAAAACCGTTAATTTGGAAAAAAAGAAGGCTGAAATTAGGAAAGAAGTAGAAGAAAAGAAAGACGAACTTGAAAAGATAACACGTAAATATAAATATTATTATTATTATTATTACTATTATCATTTATATAAACATCAAGTATATATATAAAAGAGGACGCTATTTCCTTTATTTATTTAATTTTTATTTTTTTGTTTTATTAGATATAGATGGAAAAATCAAAGAAAGTACTTTTATATCTGAAAAAAGTCAAGCCAGTATTGTAGTTCCTTTACCTCCTAACTCTATTGAGTTAAACAAGAATGTATTTTTGGAATTAAAATATATTATTGAAGAACCAGAAGTAAAACATGAAAATACTAGACGTCCTATTTTTGCGTAAGTTGGATTTATATAGATATATAATAAAAAAAGAAAACAAAGTATTTAACATATATCTATATTTCGTATTTTATTTTATTTTTATTTTATTTTAGTTTACCTGATCCTGATTTATCAGATGAAATTGGTCAAGAAACATCTGCTACTTGGGTTGAATTATTTAGTGATGTGTTTTATGTTGGTTGGTTAAGTTCTTTTACTCATACACATCATATGGTATCTACTGAATCTTTAGGTGAATATTGTGGTTGGTTTATTGTTATGTGGTGGTCTTGGTGTTCCAGTGCTTTATATAGTGCTCGTTATGATAATGGGGGTAAAATGATAATAATAGAAAAAAAATATATACATTCAGTAGATGATTAGGTTAAAAAATAATAAAAAGGTATCCCTTTTTTTTTAATCATTGATCTGATCATCCAGCTAATTTTCATTAATGCAATTGTCAACTGTTTTTATATATATGGTTAATATAAAAAGAAAACTAAATATTTTACTTTATTGGATTATTAGATGTCATGCATCATATTTATAAAATCATTGATCTTTGTGGTTTAGTTGGAATGGCTGGTGCTTCTAATGAATATTTAAGTGAACCTCGTGGATTTATTTATGGTTATATGGGTAAGTCTTATAATTTATTTATTTATTTTTTTTAAAAAAAAACAATATTTATAATAATCATTCGATTTTTTTTTAAATCATCTATTTATTTTTTATTATTATTTTAGTCATGAAGGCAGTATTACTCATTCAATATGCAGTAGTATTATGGGCAGCTTCATTATCAGGATCATTTTCACGAATTCCATTATCAGCCTATGTTGGTATTAATTCATTAGTGATTGTTCTTTGGGGTATTTCACTCTTGTATTTAGGTGAAGAAGATAGAGTCAAACGATTAGTTCTTTGGTATGTCAGTATTGGTGCAGATGTTGTTGTTAATATGAAATTACAACGTCATAAACAAGTTTCTTTGGCTGCTAGTCATTTGGCTGAACGTTTTGGTCTTTTCACTATTATTATTCTTGGTGAAAATTGTATTAGTTTTATTCGTATGGTATCTGAATCTAATGCTGCTGTTAATGTTGTGTAAGTATTATTTTTATTTTGTTTCTAAAATAATCAAAAAATAGAATGGGAGAAAAAATTAAAGGATTCTATATATATATATATATATTTAACCTTTGTTTCTTTCTTTTTTTCATTAGTGTTGCCATTATGTTTGGTATTATCATTATTTTCTCTTATTTCTTCATGTATTTTGATGATTTCTGTAAAGAAGTAAGTTGATGAATTATTTTTTAAAATCATAAATATATAGATATAGGGATATATAAATTCATTTTTTTTTTCTTTATCTCCTTTTTTTTTAAAAAAAAATCTCTAGATTCTTAATGAAGTTCGTATTAGTCAAATTTGGATGTATTTACATTTCCCACTTCATCTTTGCCAAGTAGCTTTTGGGATGGCATTGACTGATATTATTACTATTTATCAAAATGGGTGGGATCAAGGTGATAAAGCCATTACTGATTGTGCTATGCTTGAACATGGATCATCATCATCACCATCAGTTTCTGAAGGAGGAGGATCAGCAGAATTACATAATGTTGTTAGTCATCTTGTAACAACAGGTCAATCCTTAGTTAACTCTGTCATGATGACAGCTGCTGCTGGTTCAGGTTTAAGTAGTAGTCAATTAACTCAATTAACTGAAGCGTGTGAAGAAATTATTGCTGAACCTTATGGAACTGCCACTATTGATGAACGTCGTCATGCTGCTTTAGATTATGTTTATAAAGCATTTTGGATTTCTGGTGGTCTTATACTTTGTATTAATGCTTTTATTAAACTTGTTAATACTCCCGTTGCTGCTAAATGGTCTCGTCTCATTTGTGGTTCAAGAATTATAAATGCTGCTATTTTCTTTGGTTTATCTGCTGCTACTTTTGCTAAATTAAATGGTTTGGCTATGTTGGGCATTATGATGGCTTTCTTAATTTTACAATGTAAGTTTTTTTTCTATAGAAAAAAAAAAAATGAATGAATGAACATAAAAAAAATACCATAGGTATCTACATATATTTAAGACAGAATCTAATCATTACTTTATTTTTATTTTTATTTATTGTTATTAGCTTTCATTGATCTCCTTGATTAAGATACTCAGTAACAGATACTTATTATTATACCAAAAACAATGATTTACTTTTAGAAAAAAAAATATCACAAAAAAGGAAATAACTTGCATTAAAAAAAGAAAGGACAGAAGAAAACAAAAAAAAACTCTTTATTATATTTATTTAATAATTAATGATGTATTTTTTAAAAGAAAAAAAAAAAGGAATAGAATAGTTTTATTATACAAACAGTTGTTATTTTTAACAAAAAAAAAAAAAAAGAAGTGTAATAAAAAGGAAACTAAAATATATATTTATTTATTGGAAACGATCACGATGATTTTATGTAATTCATATCTATATACTTATAAATGTTATTCCAAATAATTCTTTTTTACTTTAAAATAATTATAAGATAAGCTTTTATTTAATTGTTAAATAGAGTATATATATATATATCATGTATTTTAAGATAAGAAAAGAAAAATCAATACAGCATTCCATTTAGCCAATGATCTCACTTTATTCCATTTTAGTCAAAAAATAATTAAATGTACAGTTATCAAAAAAAAGTAATAATAAAAAGAAAGAAAGAAAGAAAAATAACAATAATGAGATAATGAAGATGATGACTTTGAGTCTTTTTTTTTATTTGTCTTATATTAGTTCAATATTTGTACATTTGTATATATTACCTTGTACTGCTGTGGATAATATTAAATTGGTATCTATTATTTATGCATGCATTGCTTCAAAATAGATGATATGGATTTAAAGTTAAAAAAAAAGTTTGAGCTGGGATGGGGATGGGGTGATAATCAGATGATTCATTTTTTCCTAAAAATTGCTCTATTTAAAATTAACTGATAATGAATGATTGGGTGAAATGTAATATTTATTATTATTATTATCATCATCATCACAGAAAAATAATAACAATAACAAATATATATATATTAAAATAATTATCAACACAAAGAAAATGATATCATTATCTTTTTTTTTAAAAAAAAAAGAAAAAGAAAAAAGAAATTAATATAAAGAAATGTATCATAATGATAATAATAATAATACTAATCTTTTTATGCAGAAATAAGAACATATACATAATAAAAAAATTAAAAAAAAAATCAATGATGTCATAAATTTCTAATTGGTTCATTGCGAAGCATCGGGAATAATTAAATTTGGTAATATATACATGTCTATATATATATAGAACCATAAAAATTTATACCTATTGAGTTATTTTCAAAAAAGTCATTAATTAATTTCATTATATATTACATGTATCATCATGATTACAACTATATATTTTATTCCCAATGTTTGTATATACATAATAACAATGATTTACCTAAAATGTTTGCCATTATCCGTGAGAAATGTCATGGGTTCTTTTTCTTTTTTTTATACACCTGACACTTTTAATAAAACTTTTTTTTGGTTGATACAAAATCATTTTTATACAAATTTATTGAATATATTTATCAAAGAAATAATAATAAGAATAATAAAAAAAATATAAACAAACTTAATGCAAGTAAAAAAAAAAAAAGAATCATACAATAAAAGAAAATAAAGAGAAAATAAAAAAAAAGAATATAATCATTTCCATATACAAAAGCTCGTTAAGGTATAAAGAAAATAAAAGATTCATCATATACAAAAGAATATTTCTTTAAAAAAAATAAAGATAAAAAGGAAAATGTATATATATATATATATATATATATATATTAATATATATGTTTAGTAATCAATACCAAAGGTATCCTTGAAAATAGATTTGAATGAATCATCATGATTATAACCATTATTAATTAATAAATTGGGAGAACCGCTACCAACATCATCCAATTTACCTTTAAGAGCAGTAGATAAAATCTTATCTTTAATAATCTTTGGATCAGCACCATCTTCAGTTTGACTTAAGAAGTAAGCAGCTAAACCAGCAACGTGAGGTGATGCCATGGATGTACCGGAAATGGTATTGGTGGCATATTTACTACCTCTCCAGATGGATTGAATGTTTAAGCCTGGAGCAAATACATCAACACACTTACCATAGTTAGAGAAGTAAGCTCTGCTATCAGAGATGGTTGAAGCACCTACAGTAATAGCTAAATCTGCAGCAGCTGGAGAGCTATTACAAGCATCAGCATTATCATTACCTATTTTTATTTAAAAAAAATAAAATAAAAAGAAATATATTAATTAATCAGATAAAAAATATATATTTATAACTCACATATGCTCTTTTTTTTATTTTATTTATAACTATTATTTATTAATTACCTGCAGCAACAGCAAAGACAATACCAGATTCAACAGCACCATTAACAGCGCCATCTAATGGGCGAGATTTACCACCACCCAAAGACCTTTTTTTAATTAAATAAATAAATAAATAAATAAATAAATAAAAGAAGGTTAGAATTAAAATTAGGATTATTATTTTTTTTTAAATAAAAAGATAAGATATATATCACTTACATATTGGCAACTGAACCTTTGAAAGGTTTACCAGCTTTACGAGCAGATTCAGCATGCTTGGCATGTTCAGTAGTAGCCCAATCAACACCTTTAACAACATCAGACATGGTACCAGAACCATTAGAACGTAAGACTTTAACAGCGACAACATTAGCTTTCTTGGCAACACCATATTTTTTACCAGCAATTGTACCAGCACAATGAGAACCATGACCATTGCCATCTTCATCAGGATCACCAGATGGGATAGTGGCACCCCAGACAGCACGATCTTCTAAATCTACATGTTCTACATTAACACCAGTATCAATTACATAAACAGTAACACCTTCACCCGCAGTATTTTCATCATAGTAATATTTATTAAAGTTGGAGAAGTTTAATTTCTTTTTGGATGAAACACGAGAAAGACCCCAAGGTGCACCTCTTTCTAATTCATTAGCATATACCATGGAATCTTTTTCAACATAAGCAACCTAAAGATTATTTTATAAAAAAAAAAATGAGAGAAAAAGAAAAGAGGATTAATAATTGAAATAAAAAAAAATCGATCCTTTTTTTTTGTATGTTATTAGAATATTATTAAACTTTACATCTTCAGAAGTACGGATAAGATCAATAATACGAGGGTCAAATTTGCCAGAATAACCTTTTAAACCAGGAGTGTCATAAATATGTTTAATACCATGACCAGCTTCGTTAGGATTAAGCCAAGTACTGATAGGTTGGAATTCACCAACAAGAGTAGAAATCCAAGCAGCATGAGTTTCTAAGTGTTTCATATTTAAATGATCTTTAAGTACAACAATATAAGAGTCATCAACTGTTTCACTTTCAGAAGAGGTATAAAGTGGAGCCAAGCTTTCTTTTTGTTCTAAATTCCAATGAGGAGCAGCAGTTGCAAATCCTGCAAGTAATAATGCACCTGTAATAACGGAGAACTTCATTTTAAAAATTAATAAGTGTTTAGGAAATAATAAATTGAGAAAAGTAAAAAAGAAAAAGAACCAAAGAGAAAAAAAAAATAAAAAATAAAAATAGAGCTTATAAAGAAAAAAAAAAAAAGGAAGAAAAAGAAAGAGAAAGAGAAAAAGAAAAAAGAGTTTTAAATAAAAAGAAGAGAGATAAAAAGAAAAGACGTAATGCTGATTATTTATATATCAAAAAAAATAAAGGCAAGAAAAACGACGGGGTTTCAAATTTCTTAGTATTAGTGAAGCATGACCTTGGGTTAGTCTGATTGGATTAACTATTTTACTTTTTTATTAGGCAACCAACTAAAACAAGTGGTTTATTGTTAATTATGGAGGATTAAAAAAAAAAATGTAAACTTGGGTTTCATAATTATTTAATAATCCTTTACTTTCTCAATTAGTTTCAGTAAAATAATGATGAATTATTTTTATTATTTATTATTATTATTATTTTATATATAGTAAGTAAAAAATATATAAAATAAATTCCCGGAGACTAGTTTCGCTTTATATTTGCTTATCTTTCTAATGGATTACGTCTTTTCTTTTTTTTTTTTTATCTATAATTTTTTTTATTTTTCATTTTAAAAAGTCATGTGAGAAAGGCGATAAATGATTATAAGAATTGACTTTATTATTTCATTCGTTATTCTATAAAAATGGAAACATTCACACACACACACACATTAGAATAACTAATATTTCTTTTAATATGAAAAAATTAAGGGGGAGAGAAAAAAAAGGGTTAAGGGAACTCTCATTTGAATGATTATTTACAAATATAGAACATATCATATTTTCCCTTTTTTATTACTGTAACTTTTTTTGTTGTTGTTGTTGTGTACCTATAGTATTTGTTTATATTTATTATATATGAGGTTTTTTTTATTTATTTATTTATTTATTTATTTTTGTTATTATTATTATTATTATTATTTATTTATCATTTAAATATAAACTTATATATAAAAATCATAAGTTTATATAATGTCGATCAAAAGGAATTAGATGGGTTTTCTTTTCTACTATTTTATTTTTTATTACTAGTATTTTTATAAAAATCCCAATTTACCTGATGTTTAAACTCCGCTACTTTTTATTGAACTATTCAGGAAATTTACCACACGAAGTTTTTTTTTGTTCCTCTTTTTGTTTTTATTTCACTCTTTTATATATTATTGTTATTATTACTTTTTTTAATCGATCGTTTATTCATTAAATACTTTATAAATAATAAAATATATTATTTATATGTATTTATATTTATTATATAGAAATATACAATAAAAGCACTTATATAGAACAGAATATTTATTATTATAGACATATATATAAATCATAGATATTGATCTAAATCTATTTAATGGGTGATAGTACAATATTGCCTGTAAATTCAAGATCGCCTTCACCAATACCATCAGTAGTAGCTACAAAAAGTATTGTATTAGATCATGAACAAGGTCTTCATCTAGAGATCGCGGTTATAGAATCAACTTTATTAGTAACAAAACACAATGAAAAAAAGAAAAATACTCATGGATCTGCCTTAACAATAAGTGTAAGTATATATTTTTAAAATAAATAATCAATAAATAATAATAATAATAATAATAAAAAAAAAAAAAAAAAAAAAAGAAAGAAAACGAAAAGCGGCATAAACTATATATATTCTACTTTTCCCTTTTTCATACATGATAAATACATATATATACTATCTTTACCCCTTATCTATCAAAAAAAAATAAGGGTAAATGAAACATAACCTATCATCATTCGGTATTTATGTTTATATATACATATTTATATTTGAAAAGATATAATAATAGAAAAAGTTCAATATACTGATATCTATATTTTCTTTTTTTTCTAACTTTATCTTTCTGATTTAGGTATTTAATGTTATTATTGAAGATAAAAAACAAAATAGATCTTTAGTACGTTATATAAAAGATTTTATAGAATTTGATCAAAAGGTAAGGATTATTATTATTATTATTATTATTATTATTAAAAAAAGGAGGTTTATGGCTATCCTTTTATTAAAAAAAAAATTGATCAATCGATCATCATGATCATCATGATCTTCATCTAATATATATGTATATATATTTATTTAGGTAAAAAGTTGCTATAAAAAATGTAAATTATCTCTACCAGTATTAAAAGAACCCCAACTTCGTTTATATACACCTAAAAAAAAACGTGGAGTAAGAGGATTATTATTAAGTCTTAATAGTTTAAGGTATCAATCATCATCAACATCAAGATCCAATTCAGAAAAAATAGAAGTGTATTTAAGAAAATGTGCATTCGACCCTTATATAAGTCAATCCACTTTATTTCGTGATTTTTTATCTCCACAACGTGATGAAGATAGAATGGCACCAGTTCATTTAGTTAGATCATTAGTTTATCAACATGAACATCAACAACAGTTAGAATCATTACGTCAACAACAACAACAACTACAACAACAGCAACAACAAGAATCTAGATTATTACATGATAGTATATTAATAGGAACAGAAACTACATCACATGATAATAGAACACAAAATAATGAATCATTTCTTCTTGACAACAATCTTAATGATATCACAAATTATAATAAATCAATATTAGAAAAATCCATTTTACCAATGGAAAATCCTTTAGCAAGAACAACAACAACAACCGCAGCATCCACATCTACATCTCCTTCATTATTATCATTAAGACGTAAATCATCATGGTTAAGTTTAGAAAGACAAAGAAGACTTGCTGGTAGTGGTTTATTATTAAGACATCATCCTATTTATAGAAGTAATGGCCATGATGATGATGATGATGTAGATGAAGATGATATGAATGATCATAGACGTGGTTCAGTTACAAGTCTTACATCAGTTTCATCTATTTCTTCTCTACATTCCATTGCAAGATCGGAATCTCAAGTTTATTATCATCATCATCATCAACAACAATTTCAAAATAGTGAAAATGATATAGATATAAGTATTGATAATGATATTGAAAATAATTCTTCCTCTCATGCAACCAATAATCAAAGTAATCATAGTAGTGGACATAGTAATAAAACATCTATACAAGATTTTCAATTTATTAAAGTGCTTGGAAAAGGATGTATGGGAAAGGTAATAATAATAATAATAATAATAATAATAAAAAGAAAGAAAGAAAGAACGAAAGAAAGAAAGAAAGAACGAAAGAAAGAAAGAAAGAAAGAAAAAAAAAGATGGATATTTATATATGTATTTATATATATATATGTTTATTTATTTGAATATATGTGTATTATATGGATGGGTAATTTATAGGTATTATTGGTACGTCATCAACGAACACATCAATTATTAGCATTAAAAGCCATTCGTAAAGGAGTAGTCATTGAACAAAATGAAACAGCCCATATTAAAACAGAACGTGATATATTAGCTTTGATTGCTTCTATTCGTCATCCTTTTTTAATTAAACTTCATCACGCTTTTCAAGATGCAAATCAATTATTTTTGGTATTGGATTATTATAGTGGTGGGGATTTGGCAAATCAATTGGCTCGTTATCAACGATTTACACCGGAACGCAGCAGGCTGTATACCGCTGAAATTTTGTTGGGATTACAAGAATTACATCGTTTAGGGATTTTATACCGGTAAGAAATAAAAAAAATAAAAAATAAAAAAAAGACTAATAGAATAGATGAAAGGAAATAATAATAATAATAATAATAATAATAATAATAATAATAATAATAATAATAATAATAATAATAATAGAGTAGAATAGGTTAAAGAAAAAAAAAATACAATGAATTAAAAGAAAAAAAAAGATCATATATATATATATTTATTTTATTTATTTTACTTATACTAGTGATTTAAAACCAGAAAATATACTTTTGGCATCAGATGGACATATCATATTAACAGATTTTGGATTATCAAAACAATTTGGGATTGGAACAAATTTTGATGAACAAAGAACAGGTACATTTTGTGGAACAGCAGAATATTTAGCACCAGAAATCTTACAAGGATTACCATATAATTATTCAGTAGATTTATGGAGTTTAGGAACCATTTTATATGAAATGTTAGTAGGATTACCCCCCTTTTGGGCAAAAACACATGCAGAAATGTATAATCGAGTATTAAGAGATCCATTAGAATTTCCAGAAGATTTAGATGAAGCCACCATGGATTTTATTACTGGATTATTACAAAGAACACCATCCGATAGATTAGGAACAGGAGAAGATGGACCTAGATTGATTCGATCCCATCCTTATTTTGAAAGTTTAGAATGGACAGATGTTTATTATAAAAGAATCCGACCACCTTATATTCCTAGATTAAAATCAGAAACGGATTTCAGCCATTTTGATAGAGAATTTTTAGAAATGACACCAAGATTAAGTCCTACATTATCGCATGAAAAATTATCTAGTCAATATGATTTAACTTTTCAAGGATATTCATATACTAATTCTGATAGTAATGTAATGAGTCTTCATGATGATCTATATTATGGTAATAGTAATAGTACTAATAATAATAATAGTGGAAGTGGAGGTGTTGGTAGTGGTGATCATATATCTTCTTCTGAAGTAACATCCACAACCACAAGTGATATTCAGCGTTCAGTTTTATATCCAACATCTTATCATCATCACCCTAATGGTAGTATCACGGATGACAATGAAGGTGGAGATATTTACTCTGATAGTGATATTCAACCTTCAGACTTTTATAATAGAAGCCAGCATCAAAGCCAATCTCAATCTATCAATACTAATAATAATAATAATAATAACAATAATAATAATAATAATAATACTAATAATGATAATAATATGTATGGTTTTGGTTTTGGATATAATCATCATCTAAATGGTGATGATGACGATGATAAACCTTGGTCTAGTTACGATAGTCTTAAGGATGATGATTAAAAAAAAAAGGATGAATTCTATATAATTTATTATACAATTAATTGTATTTCTTTTTTTCTTTTTTTTATCATGCATACCACTAATTTTGTATTTAATAATACTATCTATGTTATTTTTTTTTTTTTTTGCTTTTTTTTTATGATACCATTTTTTATTTAACATTCATTATATTTACGTTAATTTACCCATACAATTCTAAATTTATACACTTTTTCTAATGCCTTTTTTTTTTTTATGATATCTTATAGATTTTTTTTTTTTAATTTTGATTTTGATTGTGATATTGATTTAATTTTAATTTTAATCTCTTTTTTCTTCTATTTTTATTTTTATTTTTATTTTTTATGCCAAACTTAAAAACAAATATTACTACATTAAAATAATAATACTAATAATATATCAGTTTTTATATATACATATAATAAGATTTATAAAATTGTATTTTGATCTATTTTTTTTTTTTTTTTCGATCGTTAAATAGATCTATTCAGCTAATTATAGTTTAATGTGATCACAAGGTAATAATATTTGGTTGTTTAGTTCAATTATTTAGTTTTTAAAGAAATATAACCATCATTGAGCCCAATCATTTATTATACTATGACTAATAATCGGTAAGTAATTTATATATATTTACATATATATATATGTAAATATGAATCAATATATATTATAAATATATCTGATCAAATCAATTATGTATATGAATAATCAGGATGAGCCGTTATTATGCAAAGATTGTTAATTACTAAATTTGTGTTGATGGCATGTTAAAAAAAAAAAAAAATTGGGGGAAAATCGCGGGAAAAAAGATTTCTTTTTTCTTTTGTGCAACAAAAGGAAAGGAAAGAAAAAGAAAGAAAGAAAAAAGAAGAAAAAAATGAAATTAACTTTTTTATATTTATGTCAATTTTTTTATAATGAATCTTAATAAAACATGGGTTTTTATAACTTTCTTTTTTCAGATGATCCCAGTAATTGGAAAAACAAAAAGGTCTAAATTAAATCATAAATATATAAATACATACATATATGTATATGTATAAATACATATTTAAAAAAAAATAACAAGTTAATAATAAACTTGTTTTTTTTAAGTATATAAATATATATTATATCAACGTTTTGATCAATTACTAAAAAGGTAATGATATGAAAGATAGATGATAGATATTTTATTATGGTCCGAGCTTTTTTTTTATTATTATTAGGTGTTTAAAAAAACATTAATACCTAAAAATTCTTAAATTTTAAAAGGTATTTAATAATGATTAAATGATGATATTGATCTTTTATATATATATATATCCTTTGCTTTCCCACACACACATAGAATAAACATATACTTCATTTTTTTTTTTACCCAACAATTCTTTAATCTAATAAACTTTATTTAAATTTTATGCTATAATGATCTAATTTATTTTCATAAAAAATAGCATTTTACAATCCAAGAATAGATGCATTTTTTATACTTATTTGTTTTATATTTTTATATTAATTTAATCATGTTATATAGGAAATAAAAAATAAAGGGATAGAAAGAGAGAAAAAAAAAAAAAAACGGGAATAACAGTTTAGGTAATCATTTCATTGGTGATTTCCTTTGCTGATAGAATGTCCATATATAAATTTTTTTTAAAGTTCATAATCCGCATTAAGAAAGTAAGTAAAATCTTTTTTTTCCCAAATGTTTTGATGATCTTATGTGTTTTTATTATTATGAATATATATAATCTATATATATATATATATATATATATATATGTAATATAATATAATATAATATAATATTTATATTATAATATATAGTATATATATATATATATAAGATGGTTAATAAAAATAATTTATTATAATGTTAATTGATTGATAATCGTATTTTTGTTACAAAACGGATTAAAAAAAATTTTTTTTTTTATGCTGTCTGACTTTCAAAACTCGCTATTTACTCTTTCTCACCCACTTATCATCAATTTTTTATATCCTTGTTTTTATTTTTTCCATTTTCCATTTTTCTATTTCTTTTTCTTTCTTCTTTCTTTCTTTCTTTCTTTTTATTATTCGTTTAATAATTTATTTTTTCAACCTAATATATTTAAACAAGAAAGATGGCTCAAAGGGATGTTTATAATCCATTATTATTTGAATGTGCTTGGGAAGTCGCCAACAAAGGTAAAGTAATAGGATAAAAAAAGAATAGATAAAAAATAAATAAATAAATAATATAATATATAGAGATTGAAGTAATATATTCATTTTAACTTTTTTCTTTTTCTTTTTATATGTGACTTATATATTATAGTTGGTGGTATTTATACAGTTATAAAAACCAAAGTACCAATTACTGTTCAAGAATTTGGAGATAGATATTGTTTAATTGGTCCTTATTCTCATACTAAAGCACCCATGGAAGTAGAAGTACTAGATGAAATCCCTAATCCAAAGATGCGTGAAGTATTAAATAGTATGAGTGAACATGGTATTAAATATGTATTTGGTCGTTGGTTAATTGAAGGTGCTCCTTATGTCTTATTATTTGACCTTGGTTCTGCTGCTTATAAGTTGGATGAATGGAAAGGTGATCTTTGGTCTGTAGCAGGTATTCCAAGTCCTCCTAGTGATACTGAAACAAATGATGCCATTCTATTAGGTTATTTAATTACTTGGTTTTTAGGTGATTTATGTCCTAAAGTAGGTTTAATCATTGATTATTATTATTATTTTTTTTTAAAAAAAAAAGAAAAGTCTTAGATTCTGTACTTAAATAGAATCATTAAAAATATATATATATATATATATATATATATATATATATAATAACAAATTGATTGATAGGAACTAATCATTCATTATTTCTTATATATATATATATACGTGTATATTATATATTGTAGTACAATCAACCTTCAGATCCCGCTATCGTAGCCCATTTCCATGAATGGCAAGCAGGTGTAGCAATTCCTTTAATTAAAAAACGTAAAATCGATACAACTACTATTTTTACCACTCATGCTACTTTATTAGGTCGTTATTTATGTGCTGGTTCAACTGATTTTTATAATAATTTACAGCATTTTGATGTGGATGCTGAGGCTGGTAAACGTGGTATTTATCATCGTTATTGTATTGAACGCGGTGCTGCTCATTGTTCGGATGTTTTTACTACAGTTAGTCATATTACTGCTTATGAATGTGAACATTTATTAAAAAGAAAACCAGGTAATGTGAATAATAATAATAATAATAATAATGTCTTATTTATTTATTTACTAAAAAAAATATTTTATTATTATTATATATATAGATGGGGTTTTACCTAATGGTCTTAATGTAGTCAAATTCTCAGCTATGCATGAATTCCAAAATTTACATGCTATTAATAAGGAAAAAATTAATGAATTTGTTCGGGGTCACTTTTATGGGCATTATGATTTTGATTTAGATGATACTCTTTATTTGTTCACTGCTGGTCGTTATGAATATAGAAATAAAGGTGTTGATATGTTTATAGAATCACTTGCACGTAAGTATTAATTAAATAGTTATATAAAAAAATTGAATATTTATAGATATATATATATATATATACTAATTATTATATTTATATAAATATATAGGTTTAAATGATCGTTTAAAGGCTGCAAAATCAAAAACTACAATTGTTGCATTTATTATTATGCCAGCTGCCACTCATTCTTATAATGTAGAGGCCCTTAAAGGTCAAGCTGTTACTAAACAATTACAAAATACAGTTAAAGAAATTCAAGATCGTATTGGTAAACGTGTATATGAAGCTGCATTAAGGTAAATTTTCTTTTTTTTTTTTATTTAAAAAAAATGGAAATCAACATATGAATAATAATAATAATAATAATAATAATAATAATAATAATAATAATAATACATTTCTTATATATGTGTATATATAGAGAAAAAGATTTAGACCCTACTACTTTCTTATCAGATGAAGATAAAGTATTATTAAAACGACGTGTATTTGCTCTTAAAAGAAATACTCTTCCTCCAATTGTTACTCATAATGTTGTTAATGATGGTGAAGATCCAATTTTAAATCAATTACGTCGTTTAAAACTTTTTAATAATTCCGAAGATCGAGTCAAGGTTATTTTCCATCCTGAATTCTTAAATGCTAATAATCCTTTACTTGGTTTAGATTATGAAGATTTTGTACGTGGTTGTCATCTTGGTGTATTTTTATCTTAGTAAGTTAATACATATATATATATATATATATATATATATATATTCCTTATCTATAAATATTCAATATATTTCATTTTTAATTATTAACTTTAATTTTTCATTTTTTTATTTATAATTATAAAAAAAATCAATCCATTAATAGCTATGAACCTTGGTAATTCAAAATACTTAAATACATATATTATTATCATTATATATATATATATATATATGTTTATTTGCTTATTAATGCATTTATATTTATATTTTTTTTAGGGGTTATACTCCATCCGAATGTACAGTTATGGGTGTTCCATCTATTTCAACAAAGTAAGTATATATATGAAGTAAAGATAAATAAACATATATTTATTGACTGATTGATTTTTTTTAAAATAATAATAATAATGATAAATTAGTTTATCTGGATTTGGTTGTTTTATGGATGAAAATATTGAAAATTGTGAAGATTATGGTATTTACCTTGTAGATAGACGTATGAAATCTGTTGAAGAATCCATACAACAAGTTACTCAACAAATGTTTAGATTTTCACAAAAGACACGTCGTCAACGTATTAATCAACGTAACAGAACAGAACGACTTTCAGATTTATTAGATTGGAAGAGAATGGGATTAGAATATATGAAGGCAAGACAATTGGCATTAAGAAGAGCTTATCCAAATTCATTTGATGAAGATGATGAAGAAGATGAAATTCATGTTAAAATCCCCGCTCCATTATCAGCTCCTGCTAGTCCAAGAATTGCTGGTCAACATTTCTATGATGATGATGAAGAAGAAACCACTTATTTCATACCCACAAGGCGTAAAAATAAAATTCCTGGTATTAATACCAATCAATCTGATGATGATCAATCTAAACAAGCTGAATTATTACGTGAAGGTGATTTGGAAACTTTAAACAAATTAACTTTGAAAACTACCTTGGAAAATAAAAAGGCATAAATGAATATATATATATATATGTATTAATTTTTTCTTTTTTTTTTTTTGTTATCAATATTATATATATATATATATTAAAAAAAAAAAAGAGAGATAAAACATCCTTATTATTATTATAATCATTATTATTTTTAAGGTTTTAAATAAGCAAATAAAAAAGTTGTAATTGTTTTGAAAATTTTGCATTTATTAAAAATAAAAAAAAGCTTTGTATATTTAATTATTCTTTATTATTATTATTATTATTTTTATATATAAGATTTATTTAAGTAATGCTTCTTGTTACCTCTCTTAAATATTTATTTAAGCTATTTAAGCTATTTATTTATTTATTTATTTATTTTTTACATGATTTTTATTAAATAATAAGCCATTCATAAATTAAGTCTTTTATTTTGAAAAAAAAAATGAATAAAATCACAGCATAAATATTTTTATAGAATGCAGAAAGTTTTCTAATCCGTATTGGATTATATGGGGGCCTATACTAAAGAAGATGAACAAAATAGATAAGTTTTTTTAATACTATTCATCTGACAATTGGCTACAACATAATAAATCACAATAACAATACCGATTATATTTAACATTATGATTATATATGATCTCCGCTTGATTAGTTAGTTTAAGACATCTATTTTGTAACATGTATAATTAATGATAATCATAATAATGATCATTTTTTAAAATTTAAAATAAGTCAACTAATTCTATGTAAAAGTTCTTATTGTAAATATATAATAAAAAGGAATGGTTATATATAATAAATAGTAGCACTAAACAGAATATCTAATTGTTACACCTTTTTTAAAAAAAATAAAAATAAAAACCATGCTGAGTATAAAATATTTATGCGCAGTAGTTAATGCATATAGAACCTCATTTTAAATATAATTATTTTCATCATCTTTATTATTTTTTATTATATAAAACTATACTAAGTACATACGACTTTATCATTTTTATATACAAGGGAATGACTGAGTTTTTAAACCCTCGAAAAGAACACTAAAAGCAGTCACTATTTGTTTATTATTGAAAGAAATTTTTCAATTTTCTGTTTTTTTTCGTTTTTCTTTTCTTTTCGTTTTCCTTTATTTTATTTTATTATATATATCATACAATCAATGTTTTTATTAAATGATTTATATTTTATTTATTTACTGTATCACCCATTTATTTATTCGTTTATTTTATTGCTGATTTATTTAAATAAATCTTTATACTAATACTTAATTTTTTTTTCAAGTTTTCTTCTTTTATCAATAGTTCAACTCAAGATTTTCGCGTCTTTTTTTTCAGTTACTAATTTTTGCTTTCTTTTTTTTAAAAAAAAAAAAATAGTAGTAGATATCTGGTTTGCTTGAGCTGGCTATTTGAGATTTGAGGTAAGTATACTAATACATATAATTTTTTTTTTTTTTTCAAATTTTCTTTTTTATCAATAGTCTAAAGAGTTTCATTACAACTACTCAAGATATTCGCGTCTTTTTTAGTTAATTAATTACTAATTTTTGCTTTTTTTTAAAAAAAAAAAAATTGTAGTAGATATGAGTATTTTTTTCATTGGTGCAATAAGTCTGGTTTGCTTGAGCTGGCTATTTGAGGTAAGTCACTAATAATAATAATAATATAAATAATAAATAAAAGTGAAAATGAGAATAAAATTAATGGGTGATACTTTTTATTATTTTACCTTCATTTTCATTATTTTTTATCAAATCAATTATATATATATATATATATATATTGTTATACATATTTATTGTGTCTAAATAAATAAATAAACAATTTTACATCATTATATTTTCATTATGATTTTTATTTTAAAAGTAAATGATTACATATATAATAATTAAAATGGTTTAATCAAAGCTGTTGATTATTTATGAACGATCACAATTTTTATATGTAAAGAGATAAAGTAACTAATCTTTTATTTTCCTATTAATGTACATCCATAACTCATCTTATTTGTACTAATAGATATTTCTTCTATTATTCCATGTGCATTACATGTTCATTTTCCATATACATTTATATATATATATATATATATATACATATATTCATTAAACATTATTTACTTATTTAATTCTATTTTTTTTTCTCCTCTTTTTCTTTTTATTTTAAGTCATAATTACCTGACCAGAACGATCATACTCAAGTATAATACCTTCCATCATGTTTAACATGGCAATATCAATGGTTTTTTGAATTTTTGACAATCAATACGAGAAGCCAATTTTTGACGACTATAAAGTTCAAGAACACAATCTAAAATAGTATGTATACCAACTAAAGAATCACCTAAACTAAGATTTAACCTTACAGAAAATTTCACAAGGATAATCATCTATAAATCAAAATCTACTGCAGTTTTCAAATATAGATGCTAATCTAAGAAAGTATGGCCTTTATTTTTTTTCCTACTCTTCCATATTCAATAACTCTTGTATAAGTTAAAATAGGTTTAATGAAATATAAATCACTTAATCCAAATCCTCATTTCTCCACAGTACCTGATTTAAAATTTAAAGTACTTCATCCGTTGTTTCTGCAAATTGTTTTACTAATATATATATATATTATTATATTTATTTCTATTTCTATTGTTCATCTTTATCTTTTTCCTTTTTCAGGTTTCAAATTAAAGCAAGAGGATTTTTAATTACTTGCTAAATAATGCCATTTTCAAAGTGGATCACTAGTTTTGTGATGTTCAATTTTAATCTATAATAATAGGTCTACTATTATCTTTTTTAAGCAAATAAAAGTATATATCATTTTATTACTATTATTTTAATTTATTGATGTTTACAATTTTTATTCATGCAAAAAAAAAGTAGATTCGTATAATAAAATGATCCAAAAAAGCAAACATATATAAAAATAACAGCACATTTAAATAAATATTAGGTGTATATATATATATATATATATACCTGTACCATAGTAACTATTAATAATAATGATAATAATAAAATAAAAGTAATAAATAAAACGCGTAAGTTAGCCATATTTCATATCATCAATTTTTTATTTTACTTTACAGTATCATATATTAATGCCTAAGTATAAAACTACGAAAAGAAACGGCAATTAGCTAAAATAAAATAGAAATAATGATATACATAAGTAAAATAATATACTACAATGTATGTATTTTTGTAAATATGAATATATGTCATTATTTCACCCAAGTTCAAACGTTCTAACACTACTAAGTGGTTAATGTAATGATGCTATAGGTGAGATATACTGTCATTTTCATTATATAGTATGAGTCAAAAATGTAATGCTTCTAATTTGAGTATTAAATAAAGTTAATAATAAGTGAATGTATAATATCTATTACTTAATAATATATATGGTAAAAAAATTCATAATGAGGAAGAGTTAGAAGAGAGGAGAAAAAAAAGAATACAACAGTCAAAAGAATCAGTCACCAAAGAGATGATTTTTTTAAACTCTATTACGAACTCGTTTTTTTTTCTGAGTGATATACTAAAAAAGTCGGTTTAAATTCTTATGTCCAAATCAGTAAACGTTAATATAGAAAAAAAAAACAAAAAAAAAAGATATTGGCATAAAAATTGAACGATAACATTTTTTTAATAACTAAATATTATCGTCATTTAATTTTTTTTATATTATGTTTACTAAAAAAATGGTTTATTAAAAGAACAAAAAACTACCAGTGCTTATAAATGTATTCTAAATATGGTAATCCGTCGAAACTTTTACCTGATCTGAAATAGAATTTACTTCAAATCTTCATTATTTAGTATTAAAAAAGAAAGGGAATCATTCAATAATTAATAGATATATCTATAACCATTTAAAGCTTATCATATATATATAAGCAAGCTATAATTTAACCTTTATAATTTTATGGATAATTTATATCATTGTGTTTCTTATTTTCTTAAGTAAAAGGACGAATAAAAAAAGAATACAGACATGGTCATAAGAAGTTAAAAACTTTTTTTTTTGTTAGTGGCACACATACCTGCACATACATATATATGTATAAAGATTCTAAGTTAGGAATGTTCTAATTTTTATTGATCAACATGGCTCTTATTATAAGAACAGATTACTTTTTAACATAAATGTTTCATATAGGAATGAAAAAGACATTAATGAAAAAAAAGGTTGTACATTTTCAAAATGAAGAGGCTTAAATGAAATGTGCTTGATATTTGTTTTTTTAAAAATATACATTCATGTTTTTGATTACTTTTTTTTTTTTTTATCAACCATTTTATAAAATTGAGCTAATTTTGAAAAAAATAATAACTGATTATAGCTTAAATGTACCATAAAAAAAGCAAATAAACTGATTCTTTTTAAATTTTAATTTTAAATTTTAATAATTAACTAGAATAAATAAATAAATAAATAAATAAATAAATAAATAAATAAATAAATATATAAATATATAAATATATAAATATATAAATATATAAATATATAAATATATAAATATATAAATATATAAATAATGCTATATGTATGATGATATATATATATATATATATATATATATATATATATCTTTAAAGAGAAAGTTGATTGGCTTTAATTTTTTTTTAATTTATATGTTTGGAAGATTTATATATGATGGTGTTAAATGTGCTAAATAAGTGCTAGTATTTATATTAGTATTTGTTTGGTTATTATAATGAAAGATATTATAATAGTTGGTTAAAGTTAGTATTATTTGTTGTTGTCGAAGTTGAGATTAATATTGTTGTTATTATATTGAAATAGAAGCGCTTGATGATGAGTAGATAATATTGGTTGATTAGTATTGACAGATGGTGAAGGGTTACCCGATAGACCATCACCATTCGTAAAAAGAGGATTGTAAATTTCTTGTGGAAGACTTTGTATAAAAGGATTACAACCTTGAAGAGTATTTAATAATGATTGACTATTATTAATAGTTGTAGTAGTAGATGATGACGAAGATGGTGAAGAAGAATAATTTATAAATGGATGCTGTGGTTGTGAATGTTCATTATAAACATTATTATCCTGATGTTTCATATAATCACTATACATTGATTTATCAATTATTGAATGCTGATGCTCAGTAGCACCGCAAGGTGCTGATGTTGATGTTGCTATATCTTTTTGCCATACAAAAGAAGTCAATGCTTCTGGATTAATGATAAGATCCCTATTATCAGGTAATGTATCCATGTTTACTTGATTATTATAATTATTACTGCCAATCATACCATTATTACTCATCGAATGATCAGTACTTATAGAATCAAAAGATGTACCGAATTTATTATTTGAAGTTAAATTGTGATAATCATTAATTTTAAAATATTGCATGTAATTATCATTATTATTATTGCTATCATTATTACTTTGATGAGTCATCAAAGGATTATTGTTATTTATATGAATATTACTGCTTTTAATTGGATTGTCAATATTATTATCATTATCATTATCATTATCATTATCATTATTGTTACTATTATTACTGACGTCATTCTCGTTTAAATTTTTACTGGATTTTGAATGTTTCATTTTTTTTTGTTGTCTTACTTGTTTTGATGGATTCACTGTAATAAATTTAATTCCTTGAGATTGGTTTCCTGATAAGGTAGGTGTATTTTCAGATGGTGATGACGATGATGATGACGATGAGGATGATGAATCTATTCTACCGTTATCATATGTTCTTTTTGTAGCTGTATTTTCAGTATCTATTGATAAGGATGATGATGATGAGGATGATTTTATTAATGATAATGAAGATAATTCATTTTGTGATGAGGTATGACGATGATCTAAACGATTTGTTGTATAACGAGTATAACCTGATATAATAGATAATTTACGTTGATTATATTGATGTTCTAAACAAATTACTGATTCTAATAGTACTGCATCTGTTTTCATTTCTGGTAAAGCACGTAAAAGTCCCATTGTTTTTTCAAAATTAATTTCTCCAACTGTAACTACTTTTTGATCATATGGTGTAGCAGAATTTATTAAATGAATGCGTAAAGCTAAAACTAACGCATATGTAACCATAGGTGACGTTTTAGATATATATACTAATTCATCTGGTGACATATCTGATAACATATTTGTTATAATTGCTGAAGAATAGTAGCATATATCCATAGATGGTCTAGATGAAATATTTAGGTTATTATTATTACTATTTAGAATACCATTATTATTACTACTTGCATGATTACTGTTTTTAAATGAATTATCTTGGATGAAAGGTCGATGTAAAAGGATAAGCAATGAATATAGCTGTAAAAGACGTACAGTGTTTAAATACTGCCGTTGTGCAACAATTGTTGATATCCTATCATCCTTTAATAATGAAGTTATCCATGAATCCAAAGTAGTTAACATATTGTTCTGATGCTTATTTTATTAAAAAAAGGAGAAAAAAAAGATAAAAATAAAAAAAACATTAATTATTATATCATTTCCTTTTTTTTTATTACTGTTATTATTATTATTCTGTTTTATTTATTACCCTAATTGGACCATTTAAAGTTGAATGTGGTGAATAAATTAACTTTAAAATTCTTCCTTTAATTTTATTAATATCAATGGTATCATGAAACATGGTTAACCATGTTTTTGTATCATCATCTTCTTTATCTAATAGTTTAGGTTGAGGTATATTTCTTTTATTTTTATTTTAAAAGGAAGAAAAAAAATAATTAATAAGTAAGCTTGACAAATTGTTCATGTGAAACTTTTTTTTTCACTTTTTCATTAGTTTGTTTATTATTTATATTTATCGGTCCGAAGTTTAGCATTTCCTAGATTAGGTTAAATATACCTACATTTCTCTTTCTTCAAAAGTAAAAGGACGACCATATATTAAACTTAAAGATCTATCCATAATAAAAGCAGCCCAAAAGGTACGAATGCCAAATTCTAAATAGACTTCGTTTTTTTTTAAAAGATAATTATCTGATTCATCTTTTAAATCCATAATATTTGATGATGATGCTATATTGTTACACGGAGATGATAATGTTGACGATAAAAATGTATTATTATTATTATTAGAGGATGAAGAAGTAATAAAAGAATTGTAACGATGTAAACCCATATCCATAATAATTCTAAACGCTTGACCCGCCCATATCCATATATTACTTATTTCTGAAGAATCCCTTGATTGTTCAGTATACATTACCATAATTACTAAACCCATAATAGTACTTATACAATGGCTGCTTTGATAATCATTACGAAGTTGATTAGCATATAATAAACATTGATGAGCTAATGGCATGTTATTATTATTATTACTATTATTGCTGTTTTGAAATCGATTTGGTTCATTAGAATATGGTATTGATCTTGCAAAGATAGCATAAAAAAATAACTCTGATAGAAAGGTATGTTTCCCTTGATAGTAATTTTCCCATTCTAATAATAAATCCTGTTTATTAATAATAGGTAGCAGTGGATGAAGATGTTTAAAATAAACATTTATCAAATGTAATTGATCATCTTTTGATAAAGTAGGTTTTTGAATTATATTTGTAATTGATGATGGAGATACTTTTGTTTGTTGAGTTTTAATTCGATTTAGTAAGAAAGTGTGAGAAGAAAGTGTAAAATGATATGAAGTTTCACCCATAAATTGACCATGTTGATTTATTGTAGGCTTTGGTTTAGTATGTTCATATAAAAGCATTTCAAAATATTGTACATTATCTGAAGCTGATGAATTAGTAGATGAGTTTTTTTTATTTTCATTTACTAATGGTATGCCGTTATTTTGATTATTACTATTATTATTATTATTATTATTATTATTATTATTATTATTATTATTATTATTATTATTATTATTATTATTATTATTATTATTATTATTATTATTATTATTATTATTATTATTATTATTATTATTATTATTGGTATCATTTTGACTCCTAAAAGATTTATTATTATTAGAATCTAGTTGTTGGTCTTCTTGAGTTGGATTATGAAATTTAAATACAAGTGATAAACCTGTTTTATTATGTAGTTCTGCTTTTAGTTGATTAAGATTATCCATTATTCCCTTCGCGTGTGTTGTTACAAATCTTAAAGAAGAAAAAGCTAAAGGGGGTGGGGGTACCATTTTTAGTGACCCATGCTGCATAATTTAATTTAAAGATAGTAAAGTATAATTAAGATATATTGAAAAGTATGAAAATAAAAGAAAATAAGAAAAAAAAGTTAAAAAATAAATAAATAAAACAAAAGGGTATAAGATAAAAAAGGGTTATAGTACTAAAATAGAGTGAAAGAAAAAGAAAAAAAAAGAGAGAGAAAAAAGGAAAATCAGCTTTTTTTTAAACACTTTCTTTTTGTGCACACCTTTTTTTCAAACACCGATTTTTTTCAACTAAACTTTAAACATTTTATTTATATTTGTATAATATAAATAATATAATTTTTATGTATTTATTTATATATAGCTTTTTTAAAAAAGAAAATAAAGAAGATTAATATTAAAATCATATATACGTATACATTTATATATATAAAGAAGAAAGGTAAGATCAGTAGTGGCTTTGAATGATTTATATATTAACAATAACCTATTCTTAAAAAATAAAAAAATATTAATCATTAAAAATAGGATGGGAATCATTCCTTAAATAAAATGTATATATTTATATGTATTTATAATATTTATAATCAGTATATACAATGTAATAATTTTTTTTTGATATAATTTCCAGTGGAAAGAATGAAAATTGAAAAGTTTAAAATTAAAGCAACTCATATTCGGTTTGACTTAATTAATTATCATTATGCAGATCGACTAAGCAAAAGCTTTGATCATTTAAACGTTCGCTTTTATAAAAAATAGAACTGAAATTTAAAAATAAGGTTTTACGTATCCCCCAAATGCCTAAAATAGTTTGATAATATCATTTTTCTTTTTTTAATATTATATAATCCATGTATTAATTATATACATCAAATTTTTTGCATATTTTAAAAATTAAATGTAATCATTGATAATAAAAAAAAATAAGTCTTTCAATTTTTTTTTTGCTATTAATCATGCTTTCTTTAAAAAAAATAGTCAAAAGATCATTAGTTTTTATTTTTTTTTATTTTAATAACAATACCAGAACCTAAAATATATTAAATATTTAGAATAATTCAGCATTAGCAGGGAATTCAAAGACAACGTCCTTGCCAGTTAATTTTCTGTAAACGGCAGAGAAAGTATCAAGCTTATATTCTAAAGAGGTGGCATCCTTAGTGTCCAAGTAACATTTGATGGTCTTGGAACCATCAACCTTAACACGGGTACGCTTACCAACAATTTCGGTAGGATAAACGAGATCTTCAAGGATAGCATCGTGAACAGCGTTCAAGGTACGAGATCTGGGACGAGGTTGCTTGGGGTTTTCGTGACGGCTAGGTTTCTTGAGGATACGGCGTTGAGAAACGAAGACAACATGGCGGTCAGAGAATTTCTTTTCTAATTCACGAGTCAAACTATTGATTTAAAAAAAAATGGCATGAATATATTTATATATATTTATACTCTTTTTTTAATATGTATATGGGGATGCCTATTTGATCAATTGATTATTTTTCTTCTTTTTTAATATATCATCACCATCATCATCCCACCATTTTTTAAAAAATAATATTCGTAAAAAGTATATCATCAATATTTACCGTTGTTGAATCTTGTGGAAAGCCTTTTGTTGAGGAACAGGTACAAAGATGACGATAGCCTTCTTACCAGCACCGAGTTCAACCTAATAACAATAATTATAATAATGAATCAATATATATTGAACATCTTTCTTTCCTTTTTTTTTTGGTCTGTTGAATATATTTTAAAGTATCTATATTGTTGAATATTATCTCTAAAAAAATCGCTTTGATATATTTCCTTTCTATTTTTTTCTTAATAAACATAAAAATAGTCATAATAAATAAAATAAAAGACTTACTTCTTTGGCACCAGTGATGTGGAGAGGACGTAAGTCCTTCTTCAATTCGGCAACAGAGTTTTCAAGATCAAGAAGAGCTTGACCGATAGTGATTTCGAATTCATCAACGGGCTTGGCGCCAGCAATTTTAACGATCTTTGAGGACATTATCGTTTCTATATTTATGTGTTTTTTATTGTATATTTTTATTTTTCAAATAAAAAAAAATGGTATATGAATATAAGTACATTTATTTTTCAACATATATATATGTATATCCTTAAACCATCCTTTTTTTTAATCATCCATCCAACTGTTATCATTATCTTTTTTTAATCCATCTTTAACATCCATCTAAATATCGTTATCCAACTTATATATAGTATATCTATCCATCAATTTATGAATCCACTACTTCTATATCAATGATACATACATAGACCACAGCTAAAAAAAAAAGAGAAGGAATCAATTAATTTTGAAGGCGTCTTGAAAAAAAAAATAACTGTCTCCAGCTTATTTTAAACTCCGCATTTTTCTAAAATTGTGGTTTGGTGCCTTTAAAAAAATAAATAAAAAGCACTTGTGATCACACTATCTTTCTCTCTCACGCACTTCTTATCAGAAGTATAAAAATAAAAAAAAGATCAACATATATATATAGAATATGTAAATTTTTATGATTACGGATTTTTATTTTATTTTAAAATTTAGTAGATGAAAGAAATATATATATATATATATTTATAAGAAATAATAAATAGACAAAAAGTAAAGAAAAGAAAATTAAATCGAAAAATAAATCTAAAGAGTGAATTTTTGTGGTCCTTCTTCATTTTCAGGATCAAAATTGTGGGGTAAAAAGTCTACAGTCATTTGCATAGGTAAATTCAAATATTCTCTAATATTATGGCTATTAAAAATATGATATAAGAATAAATTAGCACCCTTCAATTATATATATACTCATCGATCAATCAATTTTTTTTCTTTACCCAATTGATTCTAAAGCTTCAGTTTTTTGAGCTGATTTAGTCCATAAAGCAATACGGAAATAATTTTTACGAATAGCAATGACAGCTCCACATACTTCATCTTCTACAAATTGTTCGCCAATAACTGATAATACCTAATAATAAAAAGAGTTTTTTTTAAAAAAAGAAATGTATTAAAACAATGACTGTATGATATTTAAATATAAATAAATAAGTAAATAATTGCAATGAAAAAGACTTACCATATTCAACCAGAATAAATGAATTGTGTTACCACTACGAGCTCTTGGGAATTGCATACTAAATTTGCCACCATTAGCGTTAGCAGGGTCTTCCCATTCAGGTTTAATACCTTTCTTAAAGATATGATAATTTGAGTTGGGTTCAAGTTGATCAACTTTAGTCAAATTATTAAAAGCACTGATGATTGATAAATATTACAATTATTTTGAATATTATATATAATAAAAATGAAAAGAGGAAAAGAAAAAGAAAATATACGTAAGATATATTTTATCTACTAACAGTATTATGGTCTATATGTATATATATATAAATAAAAATAAGCTTATACATATTTATATATGTTGTAGCTTTTTTCCTTTTTTTTTTTTTACATATAGCTTTTACCCCCAAAATTCTTCAACAGTGTTTACTGTAACAATTTCCTTTAAGTTTTCTGCCCAGGATTGTGCTTTATTGTTAAGTAAAGGGTTGTCAAACCAAATGGTCCAAGCGTTTTGTAATGGGTGTTCAACAGTTAAATCTAATCCTTCTGGGATTGGTACAGTGAATTTAGTATTTTCTGGAGTGATACGTTGCCATTCGCTATCGGTCTTTCCTGACTTTTGGGGCATTATAATAAAAGCTTAAAATAAAGTAAAATGAAAAAAAAATGTCTATTTATATATATATGTAAAAAGAGAGAGTGCTGAATAAAAACAACAATTAGGAAAAAAAAAAAAAAAAGAGGGAAAAGGGAAAAAAAAAAGAATGGAGATTTGGGTGATTTTTTAAAGAAAGACAGTCCCTTTATTTTTTCAGGCACCGACTTTTTTATATACTTGATATAAATTGAACTTCTTTTATATAAATAAGAATAGTAAAAAAGGTTATTTTTAAAAAATGAAACAATAAGGTAATACTCATATATATTATTATTATTATTATTATTATTATTATTATTATTATTATTATTGCAATTTATATTATGATTATTTTAGTTTTGCTAATAATATTATTATAAAATTAAACAATTTATATTAAACGCAAAATATAATTTAAAATCAATTACTTTAATAATAAACGCACTTAAATATAATATAGAAAGAAGAGCAAAGCAGAAAAGAAAAAAAAATGGAAAGTGTGTTTGCATAAAAATTATCATATCACATATTTGTATATTTATACAAAAAGGGAAGGAAAAATTAAAATTCCGAGTCCGGGCCGGTTGGAAGTTGTTTTTTTTCACAGCCACTCTGAGATAATGAACGCTGAAGGAATTCCTAAAATGAGAGGTAAATCTGCCCATATATTTGATTCCTTCCTTTTTTCGCAACATGAAGGTGCGTATTGATGGATGAAAGAAGAAGAATAAAAAGAAATATAAAGAAAATATCGATTACATACAGTAACATATAATCTTAAAGAAATTATCAATATAGTGAAAAATAAAAAAAGGATGGATGGATGGATGGATAAGCGGAATTTATTATAATAGACGAAAAATTTAACATATCAACTTTTTTTTTCTTTATCCTTTTTCTTTTTTTTTACATACCTCCTTTTTTATATAAATATATATACCTTTTCTTTTCCTTTTACTTTTTTATCTTAAAATATATATACAATAATTATTTTTAAATAATATAGTTGAACATTGCTAACCCAGCCACTGGCTGCCAAAAGTTGATCGAAATCGATGATGAACGTCGTGTGTAAGTGTTTATCTTATAATCACTATTTTTTTTATTCCAGCTTTTAAAGATTATTATAGTGGATGGATATAAAAAAAAGAATTGTTACATAAAAGAGTGAATACATATAAAAAGGTGGATACAACAAACTACAACTATTTTTTTTTTGAAAATACAATTATTTACACATATAAAACATATTCAACATATTATATACAATGTTATACATATATATATATATATATACTTGGAAATAAAGTTGAAAAATAAAAGGGGAAACTACTTTAAAAAGTGATAATATCTTATTTATATGCGGTTTTACTAATATAAAATACACTTCTTTTTTCTCTATATGCATTTTTATTATTATTAATAAATAGTCGTGTCTTCTATGACAAGCGTATGTCTCAAGAAGTTCCTGGTGACTCTCTTGGTGATGAATTCAAGGGTTATGTATTCCGTATCTCTGGCGGTAATGATAAACAAGGTTTCCCCATGAAGCAAGGTGTTTTATTACCTCACCGTGTTCGTTTATTATTATCCAAGGGTCACTCTTGCTACCGTCCCCGCCGCACTGGTGAACGTAAGAGAAAGTCCGTCCGTGGTTGTATTGTTTCATCTGATTTATCCGTCCTTTCTCTTGTCGTTGTTAAACAAGGTGAACAAGATATCCCTGGTTTAACTGATGTTGCTGTTCCTAAACGTCTTGGTCCCAAGCGTGCTTCCAAGATCCGTAAGTTCTTCAACTTAACTCATGCTGATGATGTTCGTAAGTACGTTATTCGTCGTGAAGTTCAACCTAAGAATCCTGAAAAGAAGGCTTACACCAAGGCCCCCAAGATTCAACGTTTAGTTACTCCTGCTACTTTACAACGTAAACGTCACAGAACCGCTCTTAAACGTAGACGTGCTGAAGCTTCCAAAGAAGCTGAAGCTGAATACAAGCAATTACTTGCTAAGCGTGTTAAGGAAACCAAGGAAAAGAAGGCTGAACGTCGTCGTACTTCTTCTATGCAAAAATCTTCTTCTGCTTAAGTCTTTATTCATTTGTTTTTAATTAATAAAAAAGAAAAATAAAGGTTTATTAAAATGTATATGTAATTTTTTTTTCTTATAGTACTTTTTTTTTATTTTACTTTTTTACTTTTATGCGTTCCTTAAAAAAAGAAAAAGAAAAAAAAAGTGAAAGGATGAAAATAATAGAAATATTTTTAAAAAGGCAATTATGATCTTTATTTTTTTTTTTTTTCATTTTTAAATAAAAGTAAAATAAAATAAGAGTGAAAAGTTTAATAGTATTTCTTTAAGTAAAATAGAATAATGAAATGGTCTATAGATTATTTTTTTGCGTACCTATTTTTTTTCGCTTAAAATATTTAACGTTTTTCGGAGTGTAAATCATTTCCGAGGAATAATTAAAAGTATTGCACAGACTTTTTTGTTTTCTTTCCACTTTTTATTTTTATACACTTCTCTTTATTTATTTATTTATTTATTTATTTATTTGTTTATTTATTTATTTGTTATATTATTTATTTATCAATATCATTTTTTTATTTAATTTTATTAGAAAAGCTCATAGCAGTTGATTTGCATTTTTTTTAAACAAAACAATTGAATGTCTCATAATACCAACGAAGAAGTTAATGACCAAAATATATCCAATGTAAATCCTAACATCAATTCAACTTCATACAATGTAGAAAATAACACACCTAATCAATCTTTAATAGATTTTGAAAAAGAGGTATAATAACAGTAGCTTACAATACATAATAAATAAAAAAGTTTCAGACTCAATTTATAAAGTACTTTTTGTATATACATATTTAGTTTTTAGAACATCAACAAGCTATAAAAGAAAACAACGTGGAGAAAGCCATTCAATCGTTTATTTTATTGTAATATCAATGATAAAGAACTTTTTTTATAATATTCAGTTGGAATAAGTTACTTTTTACCAACATAGATAATAACAATATTAGTAATAAAAAAGAAAGAAAAAGATAAAACTGCACAATAGCTCATTGCTATTTCAATACTATTTATTATATTATAATTATAAATTAGACAAAGCAAATGCAATGACAGTACATTATATAATGATTATTTAATAGAAATAGCTCAACATATCGATCCAGCCCAAGATTCTGATTTAAGTCGTAAATTATTTTTTTCCAATATATAAATAAGTAATAACTGTTATAAACTTTGCTTTAGTCATTTATATCATCATGATTATTTCGGCCTATTTTAGGATTTTTTCAATCACTTCCTGCTCTTATTCAGTCTTCCATTGTAGAAACAGCTTCAGGTATATAATAGCTATACTAAATCGCATTATAATTGCTTTTTTATTTACTTTCTTTTTTTTTTTTGTTTTTTTTTAAAGCATATTTGGAAAAAATTAATTATTTACAGGCATATCAAGTTTTATTTGATTATATTCAAGCTTACCCAAGACATGCATATAAATATCTGGTATTAAAAAGAGAATAATAACATTAATAAAAGGATACTTATAACTTAAATGGCAATTTTTTTAATGATGTAATCAAACCCTATATATATTTAATTATAGATACATACAATGAAATTATTGATATTAGGAGCACAAGGGGATGACAAAGATAAATGCATTCATATCTTAGGTAATAATTATATTTTAGTATTAATAAATATATCGAATAAGATTATTTTTCCAAAAAAGTAGTAATCTTATATATTATATGATATAAACTTAGTTACAAATCTTTTACCAAGGCTTTGGAAGCAACGTATAATTTTAACCAATAGTGGATGTGCACCAAATATCAAATCATCTGATGGAAAACATTATATTATTATTCCTTGTAATTTATTTGAAGAATTTTTAAGACTTGGTCAGCGATATTTTATTGATAATAGAAAATGGAATGATGTTATTAAATTTACATGTTCAATGATGGATTGCTGTGGTTATGAAGGTTTAGCCAGATTAGATTTTTTATCCCACACTAACCGATTCCAATATCTAAAAGAACAGCGCCATTCATTACCAGTCATACAAATATATGATACTGTGCCACCAACAGCAACACCACGTGATGAAATTTATTCTGAAAATAATAACAATAACAATACTAATGATGATATTAAAGTGCTACCATCATCTGCTTCCGCAACAACTAACGCTACTTCAATTTTAGAGTGTAAAAATGATCCTAATTCATTGTCAGTTATGGTGGCTTTTATTTGTGAATATTTAGCTGTTACATCTCAATTTACACAATTTAGTTATGATTATTACCGTGCTATTTGTGTGATTAAGGATGATAACAATAGTGATAACAGTACAAATGAAAAAGCTTGTTTAATACCCATTTGCGCAATACAATCAAATGTTTTATTTGGTGATCATCATCCTAATCCATCAACAAATATTGCTTCATCTTCATCGCCATCTTCACCAACACTGTCATCGTCATCATCTAATAATAATACCAATAATAATAATACTACTACATCATCCATATCATCAGTAAATACTATTTCAATCACTACTTCAGCATCATCACCAACTAATAATATAAAAAATAATGAAGGAAATAAAAATCAGGCTGAATTTAGACAAAATAAAAAAATAAAATTGGATAATTATGATAGACTAAGTAAAAATGAAGGATTAAATTCCAATTGTATGGAAGGTGTAGACCAAAGTTTGCAAATATTAAGTAAAGCTGGTGATTGCTTAAGGCATTTAGTAAATCTATGGGATTGGGCTACTCATACTTCACCTGGTATTGATTGGATAAGATTATTTGGTGATTGGGAAAAGGAATTTAAAAGAATTATCGATTCCTATCAGCTACCCTTTGACATATACAACGCCATACTTTTAGTTAGAAGTGAGCTAGCACTATCAACGGTAATAATTAAAAAAAGGGAATTCTAATTTTTATTAAAAAAAAGCTTATTTTTCTTTTTTATCATTATTATTATTATTATTATTTTTTTAGCCTTCCTTGCCTGGGAATTTATCTAAAGCTTTAAAGCTTTCACAAACAATTTGTGATCGGATAGAATTGCAGCGCCGACAAATAAATGATAAGAATCAACTTATTGAAAATAATATTCCATTTATGTTTGCTTTTCGTGTATTGTATACAATTGGCGTTATTTATTTATTGGTTGGAAGTGTACAAGTAAAACAAAATAATAACAACAAACTTTCTTTTTTAAAAAAAATCAAGATTAATTATTATTTGTTTATTTATTTATTTATTTATTTGTTTGTTTGTTTTTCATTTATTTATTTATTAATTATATAGCAATCTACACTTGAAATAGCTATCATTCTTTCAGTGTTCCCGATTCCTCAAGACTTGGATGACAAGGACTTTATTGCTGATGAAATTGATTGTCGTACAGCGGCAACTGTTTTTAGAGATCATGAATTTGGGTTAATGCACGTTACACAAAGAGGAATGGTTGTTCGATGTATCAAGCATCTTATTGTAAGTCTAGATAGTAATTCTAATAAAAATGAAGGGATGGCTTCTATAGATTCAGCGATGCGATGGGATGAAAAAGCTGGTAATATGATAGTATTAATGCAATGTGGATGGCCTTATTGGAATTTGAGAACAAATTTTTGGGATAAAATAATTCAACAAATGAAAGATAGAAGGACTTTCAGGAACAAAAGCGTGTTGGATTACATTTATGGTAAATAACATATGGATTTATCATCAATTTTGTAGATTTTAATTTTCTTTAATTTTTGCTAATATTACCTTTTTTCTTTTTTTAAAAAATAATAACAAAAAAAAAAAATGATTAATAATAAAAATAATAATAACAAATAAAAATACTTCAAAAAAAACTCAACAAAAAAACTTTCAACAATTTTTTTTTCAACAACAACAAAAAAAAATGTATATAGTACCTGAAATTCTAGAAACATTGTTATCATTACATAATTCAAATCAGGTTATAATGGACATAATATCGTCAGATTTATTGCTAAGAGCTGGAAATCGATTGGGTAGTTCAACTGGAACAACACCAAACGAATCGCCGTATTTGACGTATACTAAAAACAACAATGATTCAGATCGGGTCTTACCTTCATTGAGTTCCCTACCAATATCATCATCAACGTCTGTGACACGACAACAAAATGAGCAACAGCAACAACAGCCATCGCCTAAAATATATGAACCAACCATATCTAATTCTAACTCATCCATGTCACCTACTTGGTATTCAGCATCTGCTCAGAATTCTAGTCAAGCTAATTGGATGTCACCATCATTTTATTATAGTCGACCATCTACCTCTGTCACACTACCACCTACAAATAATAAAAGACTATTAAATGAAATTGATGATCATTCAAGAAATTATATTCCAAATGAAATGATATCAAAATATTTGGATTATAGAATTAAAAAATATTCAAACAATAGAATCACTCCCTTAAGGATAAAGCATGTATTACAACGCTTTTTAAAAAGTATGATAATGAAAGGTGGTGAAGAAGTCTGAAAGTGTTAATCATTTTTATATTTATATAAATATATATTAAACTTTGAATATTCAAAAGCTATTATTAGAAATTGTATCACATCCCAGGATTTTGGTTTTTTGGAATAAAAGATTTTTTATTTAGAGTCTAATTTTTTTCTCTTTTTCCTTTGTTTTTTTTTAAGCTTAAATTTCTTTCTCCTTTCCTTTTTTTTTTCTCACTGTAAATAACCTTTTTTATTTATTCGCCACTTTTTCTTTCTTTCTTTCTTTTTTCTTCCTTTCTTTTTTTATCTTTCTAACTTTTTATATTATATTATTTTATTTACTTGCTTGCCTTCTCCATTCCTTTATATAATTTCTTTTTTTTTCTTTTCTTTTCTTTTCTTTCTACTTTCTTATTTTAAATCATTTATTTTTTTCCTTCTCTACTCACTTTTCTTACATATAAAAATAGCAACAACTATTGACACTTACATAATACACTATTTATCCACCATTAAATAAATAATAACAATAATATAACATATATACAGATTCTAAAAATGGTGGAAAAAGGCAAAATAACTCTACATAAATTAGCACGCTGGCACCCCTCTCAATCAAGTGCTTCATATGATCGTAAGTTAGCAGCAGCAGGTTTATGGGAAGGCACTTTACAACCTATTGAACATGAAGATTTAAAACAAGGTGCACTCTACATTATTAAAATACATCATGTTTCAGTTGGACTTTTTCAAGGTAAAAACAATAATAGATACTATGTAATAAAATAAGAATAAAGAATAACTATATATGTATATATATGATAGTATTATTTATTTATTTACTTATTATTTATCAAAAAAAAAAAAAAAAACTTTTTTAGGTTGGAACGACGATATGTGCTGTTTTGCAGTACTTAGTAAGTTACAAATAAAAAAAATTATATATAGCTATAATATATATCTAAATTATTTTTAAAAATCAGACACGTGCTGATTTGCCACAAACGATGGACATAATGATGAACAAGTCTAATTTTCTTTTTTTTTATTACTCGTTATTTTTATTTATTTATTTTATATTTATATATTATATTAATCCATTTATTTATTTATATGTGAAAAATAGGATCTGAAAATACTCCTATGAGATGGTCTCACGCAAGATATTTACCAGGTGATTTTGATGCTTTTGATGCTTTTGATGAAGCTGGTAATCCTCCTGTTCATTTATGGACTCGTTATTTACGTGTAGATGTTCCTATCAACTGGTTCGTTATATTTGAAGAAGCTAGACGAAAACAACGTGAATGGACAGCTCAAGTTTTAGGGCATCAACATCCAGCGCCAATGCATCATATGCCTATTACATCAGCACATACAATCGCAACAGGTACAGCTGCAGCAGCGCATGGATTATCAAATAATAATAGTAGTAATAATATGATGGTTGGAGCTGGTTATCCAATCATTAACAAAGCTTATCATAACAACAACAATAACAATAATGTAATTGATAACACTATGGATGATGATTTTACTGATCATGAAGCATATTCAGCAGTAGCATCTCAATCTTTAAGGTCAACAAGGCTTTCATCTATTTCAAGTTTACCCTTAGATTCTAGACCAGTTGGTGTATCGTTATCTGAAAATTATTCACCTCCTCAATCTCCTACTTCGGAACAAAATCTTTCTTTAGATAATACAGTAAATAAAATCCACTCCTCTTCTTCTGCAACTAAAAATAATAATAACAATGATAATAGTAATAAAGAAAATACATTATCATCAGCTTCATTATCATTATCGAAAGAAAAGGGCTCAGATAATCTTCAACCTTTACCTACAACGACTACTACAGCTGAAAAGAAATCAAATACATCATCATCATCTACAACCGTTTTACAAAATCAAACATCTATTACACCTTCTCAAAAATTAAATATGGCTCTTGAAGATATATCTTTTCCGCATGATGATGATCAATTTTCTATTCATTCAGATTATCAATTGGAAACTAAAAAACAACAATCTGATCAATTATCGCAGCAATCAAAACAATCTACATCTAGTTCTATGTGGAGAAAATCATCTATTAAAAAAATGTTAAGACGTTATTCTAATCCTCCTTCCAATAAATAAATGAAGATACAACAAATACAACACGTAAAATAATCCAAAAAACAAAAAACAAAAAAAAAAGGACAATGAAAATATATATATATATATATATATATATATTTATAGAAAAAAAATAAGCTTGAAGCAACAATAATCAATTCAATTCTACTAAGCTGGTTCTTTATATTTCATTCACAATCTTTTTTTTATTATTATACTATATTATTTATTCACTATTAATTATTAATTATTTTTTTTATTATCATTATTTATTAATAATATATACATTATCCCCACTATTATTATTAGTATTATTATTTGCACTTCATATTTTTTTTATCATTTTTCCATTTATTATTGTTATTCTTTTTATTTGCTCAACAATTTGTTATAAATGTACTACTTTTTTTTTCACACTCTTTCAATATTTATATTCTTATTTTTATGTTTTGTAGAAAATCATAGTTTAATAAATAAAATGCAAAAGCAATAATTAAAAAAACATAAACAAATAAATAAGCAAATATATACATGCTGCTGCTGTAGATGTTGTTGTTTTTCTTAAATTATTATATATGATATGTATATGTATAAATGTGTGATAAATCTTAATTATTTATTTATTCTTTAGAATATATTTATATATTTATATATAAAAAGGCTACTGTATATTTTTTTTCTTTCGATTCTTTTTTATTTATATCTATATATATAATGCTGATCTTTAAAATTTCTTGTTTAATCGAGAACTTGTTGGAAAATATTTGCCACTTTCAATCTTCGCATGCACAAAGCAACAGGTAATAAAAATTTAGCCAGATGTTGGATTTCCATCTTTGTACGACATTGCCGACAATCTTGCCAAATTGCTAAAATTTTTGATTCATTGTAGTCTATTTTTTTTGAAGGACGAAAAAAAAAGGAGGTGTAAATTAAAAAATAAAAAATAGATAGATTGTCACTTAGTACTATTACTTCTTTTGTAACTTTAAAAAAATAAAAAATAATAGCAGATTGGAGTATGTATTATATATATATACCTTGAGGATTAAATTTAAGCTCTTTAAAAAGTTGGAATTTGATTTGCCATAATTTTTCCTTTTTATTGCTGTTATTATTATTATAACCATGACCATTAGATGATAATAATGATGATGATGATAATATTAATGATTGATTTTTAGAATTTATATCATCATTTATTGATTCTGTATAATGTATTGGCGAAGCTGGACCAGGAGGAGAAGGAGGCGGTGAAGGAGACATTGGTTGCTGTTCATATTCCTCTGATGAAACCATTATTTGATTTGCTAAGGAAGTTGAATTTTCTGCACGTAAACGCTTACTATTATTAAAATCATTACTATTGCCTTGAAACGAATACCGTTTTGCACCTATAATAGAAGATGTTTGTTGTTGCTGTTGATAATATTGGTCATGCTCATCAGTTATTGCCGTTAAAATTGGTATATCACTCCAAAAGGCGTTTTGTAATGAATCTAATACTTCAAATAATTCTGATCTTGGCACATCAAATATGTTTTCACATAATGGTTTAAACTAACAAAACAATATATAAATAATAATAAAGATTACGTTAACTTTTTTTTCTCCTTCTTCTTCTTTATACTTATTATTATAGCTGTTTTTACCTTTGGTCTTAATGGTTCATTGGTAACGATATTTGATAGCTAAAGATTTATATAAGAACAATAATAAATAGAGCTTAAAATCATATAAATAATAGTACTGAAATAAGAAAAAATAAATACTTTCATAAACATATAATGAACATACTTCTGAGAGATTTGGTTGCATATAAATTATACCTAAAAAGTAAAAGAGCAAGCCTTTTTTATGTGGATTAATGAAAAAAGAACAAGGTAAAAGAAGAGTGCAAAAAAAAAAAAAAAAAAAAAAAAAATCGGTGTTTTTATTTTTCTTTTAAAATGCTTCAATTGATGATCAGATATTGAAAAATTACCAATTAGAAAGAAAGAAAAAATAAGAGAAAAGTAAATATTTTATGTTTATATTATTTTTAAACATATATATAAACTTACTTTTAAAATCAACAAAGAGGTGAGAGTGTTCTTGGATAAAAAGAAAACAAAATAATTCTGTTTAGACTTTCCCTTTTTGAAATACAGCATTATTTTATTACTTTACTATAGAAAACGATTCTTTTTTAAACAATACATATATATATATATATAAGCTCTCTTCAACAACTATATAAAATATACTTAAGTTAATAAAGAGTTTTTTAGAGTAATATTTGTATGAATTATATTATTGTTATGATGGTCATCTCAACTAACCATTCCTTTTTTTTAGGATAAAAAAAAGTATTTCTGGATGATCGGAATTCGTCGTAAAATGAGTTCAATATTCCATTTACATTTTGTTTATTAAAAAACGAAAATGACTTTTTTTGTATTTTACTTATTTAAAAATAAATAAAAGATAGGATTCATAAATAAATAACGAAAGCGCTATCAATTTGAATGATTACTTTCAACTATAGCCTTTTCAATAGCATCCATAGTATCTAATAATGTAGGATGTCGTGGATGTAATCGGATAGCCTCTGCTAATAAATTTTTTGCTTGAACAAATTCATGCATATCTTTATAAGATAACCCTGCACCATACCTAATTATAAATAATATATATTAAAAATATTATTTATTTTTCCTTTTTTTCTTTCTTCTTTTTTTCAATACTTACCATCCAAGATAGGCGCGTTTATTAGCCATCATCGCTTGAGCAAAATGCTGCTTAGCACCTAAATAGTTGCCTTTTTCCCATTCTTCGTAACCTAAAAGTGTATGTCCATAATAACGTCTTGGATCCAATTCAACTGCTTTTTGAAACCATTTTACTGTTTCATTACCACGTCTTGAACATTTAGTCCAGTTCCCGGCTGCTATATAAGCTTCATATTGATGAGTATAATTATCCCTCATTTTAAAAGCTAATAAATTTAATTCATCTTCATAATCTAAATACCATAAACATGTTGAATAAGAAGGTACGCCTTGACAATACCATGGTGCGATTGTGAACGCTCTATGAAAGAATACTCGTGCCTACATACATATATATATAATTAGTTTTCTCTCTCTTTGTTTTTTTATTAATTAGTTAGCTATTTTATTTTTAAACCTTAATCTATACTTTTATATTCTGAATGTACATATATTTATATATGAATAAACTTACTATTGGATAATCAGCTGAATCATAATATGCTTGACCTAGTATACAAAGTACCCAAGCAGTATCATATTGATTGTTATCTAATTTTTGTAACTCCATAGCTGCTTCACGACAATAATATGATGATTGATACATGTATGCAGATGCAAGAGTTTTAAGTACATAGATTACTTTATTCATAGCATCAATAATTATATTTTCTGTTTCTTTTGTTAATGGCTCTGATATAAAAGTGTCATTTGCAGAATCTAATTTATTTGAGTTTATTGGTATAGATGCCGGTGATGAACCTATTAATGATGGAATGAAATATCTAGCAATGGAATTTTTTTGCCGAGTGGCTGCAATTTCTATAGATGTTGCTGCTGTCATTGTTGCTTGTTTTTTTGCTGGAGGTGGTTGTACATCTAATGATCCATTACTTTGTCTCTATTATTATTAAAATAAATAAAATAAGTTAATAAATAAATAATAATTATAATAAAAACAGATGTGCTAAGAATAACATTATATTGAATTTATACCTTCACATTTCTTAATCTGGATTTAATGCTTTCTGGAGAATCATTATCATCTGCTTTTTTTTGTTTTACAAATGGTGATTTTCTAAAAATATTTTATATAAATAGTTAGTCAAATGCTAATATATATTTATATATTAACTTACTTTTCATAATTAGTATCAATTAATCGCGGAGGAGATCCATAATCACTTTTAGAATCATAGAAGGATGGATCATCAAATAATAAAGCTGCGTTATTTGGTGATAATTCAACTGAAAGTTCATGGGATGTTTCTGTGGGTGGTTTTTTATGTAATCCATGTTTATTTTTGAATGCTTCATTTCTTTTCATTTCTTCAATATCATCTTTTACATTATCAATTATTTGATCTTTGTGAATTTCGATATCACCTCTACAATGTATTAATAAAATTAAATTATTATTATTATTACTTTTTGTTTTTTTTTTTAAACTCAACAATAAATATAATGTTTACCTTTCAGGTTCATCAAAGTCAATATCTAATGGGTCAGTCTGATTAGATAATTGAACAAGTGCTTTTAATTGATCCAAAGATATATTATTATTATGTGAACGTAATGCTGGCATATGAGGTTGTAATTTTGAAGGTATATTGCTATCTGTCATAATGGATGATGTTAATTGACCCATTGTAGTAGGATCGGATGTTGATATATTAAATGGATGTGGTAAAAATGAATTTTGATGATGATGTACAAGGAAAGGATTATGATCATTTGTTGACAATAACGAATTTGGAACTGCTGCTGCTGTATTAGATGTATATGTATGAGAAACTGTTGATTTGTTTTGTGAAAATTTTTCCTTTTCAGGTTTTATTGTAATGCCATTTGTTGAATCTATAGAAGGATATGTAGGATAATGTGGATCTGGAGATCGTTGTAGATTGATATTATTTGAATTGAATTTTTTAAAAACCTCCAAAGATGCCGTTGCTGTTTTCATATCAGCAATATCTGGTGCTATATCACAAATTTTTGTAAATGTGGTTATTTTAAAAGGGTTGCAAGCAAGACTATCCCATAATTGCATAGCTGATGCGCGTATATTTTCTAATTTAATATATAATTCTCCAAGTAAACTAGTCATTGATGCTATACTGGGTATATGGCTTCGATAAGTAACACTAGATAGATCTAAAAAAATAAAAATAAAAGAATAAAAAGTAATAAATAAAGGATATAAATAAATAAATAATGGTTTTAGTAAATATATAAATCATTAAAATATATAACTAACCATCACCCCAATAATGTTCTTTTTCGTTTTCTTTAGCTTCTTTTATAGCAGTTAACAGTGAATTGACCCCTTCACGCCAAAATATTGTACTTTTTTCATTACTGCTACTTAGCTTTCCAAGTTCTAAACAACTGCGAGCAAATAAATATCTACAAGGAATTGAAGTTGTATTCTTTAAAACATCATGAGATCCATTATAATCATGAATTAAATATAAGCACTTTCCATATATTAATAGATAATCTTCATTCCTTTTATCTATTGCATATAAACGTTCAGAAAGTGCTAAAGCATTATGATAGTCAAGATCATCGATATCTTTATATACAAGTGCCATAAGCACCCATGCTTCAACAGAATTAGTCGAAGTTGACATCTATTATATAAAAATAAGCAAATTTATTAATACTTATTTATATGTTTTAAACTAAAAGCTAAAAGTGAAAAAGTGAGTGAAAAAAAGAGTTCAAAGAGAAAGAGCAAGCGAAAAAATAAAAGCAATTTTTAATTATTTAAAATCCGCATTTTTTTCCAGATTTTCTAAAAAAAGAAATTTTAGTAAAGTACAAATTCATAAAAAATATATTATTAATAAATATTAAAAGATATCTAATTTAGTTTTTTCGTATAATCGTATTTTTTAATCTTATTATGATAATAAAGCTAATAAAAATAATAAATATATGCTTAATAAATGTATAATTCAACGGAGAATTTAAAATAAAGAAAATGATTAGATTAAAATTAAGGAAAAGATAGTCCTTTTTTTTTAAATTTTTATAATCATTAATCTGATTATTCAGTTAAATAATATTAATGTGATAATATAATGATATTTTACTGCTAAATACTTTTTGCTTTGTTTAAGGAACGTTGTTAATCTGATCATCGATTGTGCCTATTACAGAAATATGTTTTAACTTTTAAATAATTATGGATCATTTGCATCAGTATGGTTATTCTTATGTTTTGAATATATGGAAAGAATAATAACAAAAAAGCTTTTTATTAGTTGATTAAACATATATAATAGTAAAAATAGCTTCCGTTATATATATATATATATATTATATAAACATATTAAATTGGTTTCCAAAATGTCATAAAGAAACCATGATTTTTTATTTAAGTATATATAACAGTGAGATGAGATTCAAACTCTCGTATAATATATACAATTCGGAGTATAAAAAGTCAGCTATAAAAGTAACTGTGGATATTACAACTTTTTTCTTTTCTTTCTCTCTTATTTCTTTTTTAAATGGATATAATATATATATTTATGTAATTATGATTTCATTAACTAGAGAAGAATTTGAAAATTCTGCAAAATCTTTTATAAAACAGTCAGAAAAAATGAAAGAACATTGGATATTAATAAATACACCCATGGTAACAATTTAAATTGACTTATATTTTATGAAAGATGGTTATATATCCTCTGCTTATAGAAATAAAAATAAAAATATTGTATATACTATTTAAAACTCTAGTTGAATTATAGATATTTACGACATACGTCACATATTGTTATCACACCATCAAAAAATAATAATAAACTGTTATCAGCACTTGAAAAAAATTTATCCGAAACAAATATGGATTGTGGTGTATATGAAGAAGATTTAGCTTGTACTAAAATATATCAGAATGAAAACCAATTTATACTTATGATAAATTATCATATCATTTATTCTCCAACTTATCAAGTTCCAGTATTATATTTTAATGCACAATATGCAGGTATGGAGTATATAGGGATGATAATAAACAATTCGTTAAATAATCATTCTTCTTATTATTTATATATATATAGATGGTAGTATTCTTAGTTTGGATGAACTATATGAGTATATTATACCTGAAATATACCAAAAAGATCTTAAAACATCACCGACTAACATCTACGGATCCATTTCTCAAGCAGAGCATCCTTTAACCGGTGTACCATTTTGGTATATTCACCCTTGTCAAACACAAAATATGTTGCAAACAATTGTGGGTATACATGGTCCACCTATTGATGATTATATTAAAGTTTGGTTGTCTCTGGTTGGACCTATAGTTAAATATCATATTCCCCATGAATTATTTTTATAAAAAAGATTATCATTTCGTATATAAATCTGTATTTTATTTTGATATACTCTTTAATAATTTTTTTGGTGATATGTCTAGTAATTATATTGATAGAATGATAAAAAACCATGATGTTGATTAATCTATAAGGTTGGTCATATACAATAACAAAATAATCTATTCTTCACCTCGTAAATATCTATATATATAAATAATAAAAGAAGTAAAATAGAAATTAATACTATTGTATACCATTTAGATATATAAAATAAAAATTACTTTGCTTTGTGGTCACCAGGTGAAACATAATCCTTTAAAGACCAGATGCCTTTTTTTAATAATCTATGATATAAAAAAAATTAATTAAACAATAAATCAATTCATTCATCATATATATATATATTTACTTTGCTTTATTTTCAGCTTTTTCAAATTTTTGAAGTTGATCAGCGTACTGTGAGCCTTTAGCTGTATAAATGCTAGCAAGACCTTGTTTAAGCATTTCTTCAGACACATTTTTACGAAAGAAAAAAGGTGGTTTTCTATAATATACCATGCCTACAATACGATTATATTGATCACGCGATAATACCTGTACTTTAACATGCCTATTTAATACTAACGAAGTTAAAAATGCTTTTGATTCATCATGAAATGGTTGCTTTTTCATATTGAAATGATTCCCCTATATATGTATTGTATTGATAAAGTGGTCAGTTTTTTATTTATTTAAGAAGTTGATTTTGTTCATTCATTTATATATATATATATATATATATATTTACTTCGGGTGCATCAACTCCAGCAATGCGAATGGGAATTGTTTGGTTTATAAGGTCTAAAAAAAAGGGAAAAAGAAAAATCATAAACATATATAAATAAAAGGTATATATATATACTTCTCTTTTTTTTTTTTTTTTTTTGCCTATGTATATATAAATATATACCTTTCCTAAGTGTAGGAACTTTTCTTAAAAAGCTCCATCCAGTACCAGTATGGTAAAGTCTAATGTTATCACTATCTCCTACACTAGTAACTTTTCCACGAATGAATGCTTTTTTATCAAATATTTCAGGAGGAATATGATTAACTGTTGGGAAACGTTTTCCTATTACTTTTGAATATATAATATATATTACAGGAATACCAATTCCAAGTCCAGCTACTACAGGTTTCCAAATAGATAATACAAATGAATCTAACCAGTCCTTTTCATTTACTGAACATATTTGTTTTTTTGTCATTTATTCTATTCTATTTTATTTTTATATCTCTTAAAAAAAGTGTAAAATTAAGAAAAGAGGACTAATTAATTTTATATTCTGACTTTTTATAAACACAATGAAAAATTCTAGGTGATACAAAAATCTGAGAAGTTGAAATGCATTCTAAATTTGGAAATTAAAAAGTGACGGCTTTTTAATCAAGTGAATTTTTTCTATAAATATCACTTTCGTTCAATTTTTTATTTTAACTCTCTTCTACTTTCATTCTAATTAATATATATTTTATTATAACCATTCTATATTTATAGTTTATTGTGGTTATATAAATGCAATCTAATAATTCCTCTCAACAACAGCAACAACAACCAACTTATTCAGATAATAAGTCAACTAGAAAATATGTTAAAACAGGAAAGTATTCCAAGAAAAAACAACAGCAAGCACAGCAACAATTACATGCTGCTATTCAACAACAAATTCAAGCAGCTTTACAACAAAACCCACAGTCCTTATCAGCTCAACAATTATTTCAACAATCTTTACAAGCAGTAGCTATAGCCAATTTACAAAATAATAATAATAATAACGAAGCTACTTCTTATAATATCAATATGTCTCCTTTTTCAAATCAACAATTAGCTAATATTTCAACTTCTATGCTTCCTCTAACTTCACAAGAGTCAGCAACAAATTCACCTTCAACTTCTACTATGACTACTCCTACTACTGCAATGGCTTCTCCTTCTACTCCCTTTAATACTATAAACTCTCCTCAAGTACAGTCAAATAATCCTACAACTGTAAATACTTCAATACCTACTACTAATAATAGTACACCAAATACTGATAATAATACTAATGATAATTCTAATATTAACACTGATAATAATACTAATATTATACAAGAAAAAGTAATAGCACCTCCAATAGCAATAATAGGAGGAATGCCACTGCCAGCACATATGAATGGACTCATCAGTAACAATGAGTCAACTATAAATAAAGATTTAGAGAAACAGCATAATGAAATAACAAAAAGATATACAGAATCACTACAAAAAGATCATGAAAAAATTACAAATCCAGATTATCTTACACCATTTAAGTCAATAGAGGATGCAATGGATCGTTTATTACCATATCATATATATCAATACCCATTAAATGATCTGGATGCTAATAAAATACCGATGGATCGTCAAGGTAATCTTTTTTTTTTAGCTTGATATATCCTTTTTTTTAATACTTATGTACTTACAAAAAATAATCTATATATAGATCATACAATGTTAGATATTTATAAATCACAAGTAAATATTTTTAAAAGATATGATAAAATCATTAAAAAACAACTTAAGGTAAGAAATAGAATTAAATAAATACTATTGTATTATAAAAAATAAAGATTACTTTAAAAACATTACTAATTTATATAGGTAATATATTATTTATATAGCAAAAAAAAAATCTTGAAAATCATGTAATGCTAGAAAGACAAGGAATAATAAGTATTAGACAACGAGTGAATGAAGAACAAGCTAGAGTACAAATAGAACAAAAAGCACAACAGCAAGCATTAAAATTACAAGCTGAAGCAGAAAAAGCACGTATACTTCAACAACAACAGATACAATTACAGCAACAACAAATGCAACAACAGCAATTACAACAACAGCAGATGCAACAGCAATTACAACAGCAGCAACAATCACATCAGCAACAACTACAACAACAAATTCATCAAATACAGCAACAACAATTACATCAGCAACAAATGCAACAACAGCAAATGCAACAACAACAAATACAACATCAACAGCAATATTTACAAGGACAGCCTAATGTTAATCCAGCTATGCAACCATTCCCTTATGGTATTTAATATATAAATATGATTTATTATATAAAATATGTGATAATAAATAAAATTTGTATGCTAACCTATATTTATTATTATTATTATTATTATTATAAATAGAGGCATATGCTCAAACTTTACATGCACTTATGCAAAATAAAGAATTTGCTGAACAATATCAAAAATTAACACCTGAATTACAACAACAATTTTTAAGAAATTTAAATCATGAAAAAGTTGCTGAATTTTTAAAAAGGAAAAATATGTCATCTGGATAAATAAGTTGGGTGGGTTTGTAGTATATATTGATTGCTATTCCAAGTTAAATAAATAAATAAATAAAATTTTTTATGCTTTGTAAATATATATATGTCTAAATAAATAAATAAATAAAAAAGATAAATACAAGTGTAGTGTGTACTTTATTAATGAAAATTCAATCTATAAATATTTAATCTGATACTAATTTTATTATTTACAAAAATATTATCTCTATGAGTATATAAATATATGTATATAAACTTAAAAATAAAATAAAATAAAAATAACAATAATAATAAATAAAAAAAAGGGAAGTAAAAGTAAAATAAAAAAAAAAGAACGTAAATGAAAAATAATGAATGGAATAATGTTCTATTTTAACTGATGCTGTGATTTTTTTTAATAGAATATTAGCTGTTGAGTTTAAGGTTATATTTAATCATAGTCATTGTATTTTCCTCTGCTGTTAGAACGATTTTTATTAGCTGACGATTTTCTAAATACAAAATCTTCATCTCTATCCCGGCGGTCTACACGTGAAGATCTTTTTCTATTAGGGAAATAATCATCATCATCGCCATCACGCTTATTAAATATTGATCCTCTACTTGGGAAATCATCATCACCATCATTGAATCTGTTAAATCTTGGTTTTCTATTACTGAAACTATCATCATCATTGTATCTGTTAAACTTTGATTTTAATTTATCATTACGGTCATGTCTTCTTCCTTTATCATCAAATCGGCTTCTTGATCGAGAGCGGTGACGATCATTACTAGGTGCTTTATCATTCAATCCAAGTTGTTTTATAAAGTTATCTGATAAATAAGGGACATCTTCAATACCTAAACCATTTATAAAGCTTTTAGCTTCAGCTAATGCTTGAGAACGATTTTTTCCAAGAGGAATCATACGGCCTGCATCTATAGTTATAATAATAATAATAACAACAGTAACAATAATAATAAGAAGCGTCAAATTAATAAACGTTTTATTTCTTTCTTTCTGTCTCTATCCTTTTTTTTAATAGAAGTAACTTACAATATCCAAGATAACCAGTATAAACTTCACGAACATAGTCTTTATCTACAGATTTTAATGCATAATCAATGGCACGATCATTCACTTTAACATCATTAGCATCCAACTGAGGAGAAACCAAATTTTCAACAGGTAAATCAGCAATATCCTTTTTCAAAAATTGATTTTCAAAGGGAGCTAATACAATAATACCTTCACCTTCACGACCAGCACGACCAGTACGACCAATGCGGTGAATATATTGTTCTCTGGTAGATGGGACGCCGATTTGAAGGACAAGACTAACACCAGGGTAATCTACACCACGAGCTGAAACATCAGAAGTGACCAAAATATCATTATTAGATTTACGGAAGCGATCAGAGATACGAGCACGTTGTCTTTGATCTTTACCAGAATGAAGTTCATGTACAATACGATTAGGAATAAGATAAGTTAATAAATGAGCATAAATCTTTGTTTGCTTTGTAGTTGGTAAAAACACAATAACTTTGCCAGATCTAGATGCATGATAATTAGCTAACAAATTTTGTACTAATTGTAATTGATTTTCATAGGGAGCAACTAAAGCAGATTGTTTAACATGTAAATGAGTATTAATATCATTTTCACCTACAGTATCAATAAGATCATATTTAGGAGAAAGAGCAAAATCACCAAGGTTTTTTTTAATATCATTAGAGATAGTAGCAGAGAATAACATGGTTTGTCTCTTTTCAGGAATCATAGCTAAAATACGTTTTAATTCGTCTTTAAAACCCATATCCAACAATTGATCAGCTTCATCTAATACTAATACTTGTAAACTTTGACAGGCTTTTTTAAGATGTCTAACAGATGATAACATATCATGTAATCTTCCAGGTGTAGCTACAATAATATCACATCTACCTCTTTCTATTTTATTGATTTGACCACTTTTTGAATCACCTCCCACTAAACAATGGACTTGAAAAGGTAAAAATTTAGTTAATTTTTCAGCTTCAGTTGCAATTTGTTTAGCTAATTCACGAGTAGGAGAAATGATCATAATGGATGTACCATCAAAATATTTTAAATCTTTTGGTGATTTTCCTTTTAAAACGGTTTCCAGGGCTGCAATTAAAAAGGCAAGGGTTTTTCCTGTACCTGTTTTTGCTTTAACAAACATATCATTTTCATTGGGTAATCTTCTTAACACCGCTTCTTGTACAACTGACATGTCTTTATATTTAAATATTTTATCAAGTGATTTTTGGGTTAATGGATTAAGATCTATATCTTGAAATTGTTTTGATAATTCAATAGCAGTATCACCGGCATCATTAGTAATAGTAGTGGTAGCTTCTTTAATAATATTATTATCAGCGCTTTCTTCATTTTGGTATTTAATGTCATCGCTAAACTCCTTTTGAGCTGCTAAAACTGAGTTTTGTTGAGTGGATTGAGTATGTAACATGGCTAATAAATTTCTATGAGGTTGTTGTAATTTAATCATACTTTTTCCAAAGTGATTACCTATAAATAAATAATATAAATATGAATATATATGATAGATTTATTTATATTTATAAATATATTAACAAAAAAAAAGAAGTACGATCTTGAAATATTCTCTTTTTTAAAAAAATACGATCTTGAAGTATTTACTTTTAAAAATACGATCATAAGAAGTTTATATTTAAATTAAATACCTAAGCTATGTTGCTGTGAACGAGTTGTATTAAAAAATCTTTGTAAGTTGACAGTAGCAGTAGATCGTTGCATACTGGTACGTAAAAGTACCCTATTTAACATGGTACTAAGCATAGTTGAGATAAAAAAAGAAAGTAGAGATAAAAAAAAAGGAAAGAGAAGGAAGGAGAAAAAATTTTCATGATCAATTTTTATTTGCGCATTTTAAAAGACAGATTAAAATTTTTTAAGGGCAAGAGTAAAAAAAAAAAGCTGAGTGGAAGAGAAAAGGAACAAAATAAACTTTTCATTCTTTTTTTTTTTTTTTTTTTTTTTTTTTGGATTATCCTATATATGTATATTTTTTTAAAGAAGAAAAACAATAAAAATAAAAATATGATATAAGAAAAAGGAAGTACTTTTAAATTATTATCTATTTTATATCGACTAACAATAATAAGATCAAAATATTATATAAATGATTAAAAAAGCATTCTTTATCTTATAATACAAATAAAAATAATTTGTTATCATGGATTTATATAAAAAGCAAGTAAAAAGATAGAAATAATAAATTATCAATGTTATCTTAAATAACTATTGATGGAACTCTAATTGTTAGTAATTATTTTTTTACTCTCTTATTTAACCACAGTAGATGATTGGGTTAACAACGCTATTTTTTAATAAACGAAATAAAAATCATTGACACTTTAATACCATTAAAATGATCATATCAATGATTGAACAAGAATAAATATAGAACACCTTTCAAAATCGTTAATCTGGTCATTTACATGCTGCATTTAAAATATTTAATAATGCATTTAATAAATATTATTTGAAAATAAAAGATAAAAGAAATTTATTTCAGTAATAAAAAAAACCATTAAATATATAATATTTAAGTAGTCTTATTTATTGTTTAGAATTAAATTAATAAATACATAAAGAAATACGATGATCAATAATCGTTAAAATATAGAGGAATTTTAAAATACAAAATTTATGCATGAAAACTTTATTTTTGGGTGAAGGTGACTGGTTTTACTGAGATTTTTTTAATTGCCACATTTAAATTTCAATTTTTTTCTCTCTCTTTCCACTTTCTTTTTCTTTTCTTTAACCTTCCTTTTTAAAATATAAGTATGGCGGATAAGCATTTATTAGAAGAAAATAAAACTTTTGCTTCCTTTGATTTCGATCCTCGCTTATCTAGAGCTATTGCACAGCTTCAATTTGTTCACCCTACTTTAATTCAAGCTAAAGCCATTCCTTTAGCTTTAGCAGGAAAAGATATTCTTGCTAGAGCAAGAACTGGATCTGGAAAAACTGCTGCATATACCTTACCTATTATTCAAAAATTATTAACAACAAAAGAAGTAAATAATATAATAATAATAATAATTATAAGCGTATATATAAATAAGTAATAATATTAATATCAACATATATATTATTTTTATAGTTAGATAGTGAACCTTCTATTAAAGCATTAATATTAGTTCCAACTCGTGAGTTAGCTGAACAAGTAACTAAACATATTCAACGACTTTTGGTATATGCTAATCAATTAATTAAAGTGGTTAATTTGGCTTCTCAAGATCCCCCTCAATTACAAAAGTACGATAAATAGATAAAAACTTAAATGCTATTATCAATATATTCAACTATTATTTACAATGGTTTTTCTTTACCTTTTTTTTTTTTAAATCATATTTAGACCTATGTTAAATGAAAATCCAGATATTATCGTATCTACTCCTAGTAAGGCATTAGTACACTTACAAGCTCAGGTAAAATGCATATTAATGTATATTTAATACATGGTCTTTTTTTTATATTACTTATTTCTTTTTTTATTTATTTATTTATGGATAAATCAAATTAAATAGAACATGATTCTTAATCAATCATTACAAAATTTAGTTATTGATGAAGCTGATCTTGTTTTATCATTTGGTTATGAAGAAGATTTAAGAAAGATCTTAAATTTTTTACCAAAATTATACCAAAGCTTTCTTATGTCTGCCACTTTTACAAAAGTAATTAAAACATTAAAAAAAAAGGATGGTTTTATGGTATGATTTTTGTGCTTATTTATTATTATTATTATTATTATTATTATTATTATTATTATTATTATTATTATTATTATTATTTGTAATTATTATTGCATAAATAATTAGGATATTGAAGATTTGAAGCAACTTGTATTACGAAAACCTGCCATTCTCAAATTAGAAGAAGAAAAAGATGAAAAAAGTCAACTCACTCAATATGTAATCAGGTATGTATTTTTTTTTTCTTTCCTTTTGTTTTTAATTAATACAATGATATATAAATTTAAAGTTATAGACCGGATCATCAATAGTTGATACCTCTTTTTTTATTGTTATTATTATTATAATAATTTATTAGATGTGATGAATTAGAAAAATTCTTGTTTACTTTTGTTATGGTGAAATTAAGATTACTTCATGGAAAAGTTATTTTTTTTGTCAATGATATTGATCGTTGTTATAGATTAAAACTTTTTTTTGAACAATTCTCTGTTAAAGCATGTGTACTCAATTCTGAATTGCCTCTTAATTCTCGATATCATATTGTTGAAGAATTTAATAGAGGAATTTATAATTATTTAATCGCAACTGATGAATCAGAATTACAAGGTGAATTAGATAGTGATGATGAAGATGATGAAAGTCAAGACGATGAAGAAAAAGAAGACAATGTTGAAAAAAGTAAGAAAATATTTTAAAGTATATTATATATATATATATATATATTATATACCCATTTTTTTTTATTTCTTTTTTATTTATTTATTTACCTCCTCTCTTTTTTTTTTTTGTCTAATAGAAACTAAGAAAAAAATTGATAAAAAAATGAAAGTGAAAAAAGATAAAGAATATGGTGTAGCACGTGGTGTTGATTTTATGGATGTGGCAGCAGTAATCAACTTTGATTTCCCATTATCCGCCAAGGCATATACCCATCGTATTGGTAGAACAGCAAGAGGTGGAAAACAAGGAATGGCACTTAGTTTTGTTGTACCTGATGAATTAGAAGATCATAGAATGGATTATAGTCGTAAAAATGTAAAAGATGAAATTGTATTTAAAAAGGTTGAAAAACAACAAAGAGAAGAAAATCAGCCTATTCATCCTTATTCATTTGAAAAGCGTAATGTGGATGGTTTCAGATATCGTGTGCAAGATGCGCTAAAAGCAGTTAATAAATTATCTATTAAAGAAGCAAGAATCACTGAAATCAAAAAGGAAATTTTAAATTCTGAAAAATTAAAATCTCATTTTGAAGATAAACCTAAAGATTTAGCCTTTTTACAACATGATCAAGCTTTACAACCTAATATCATTAAAAAACATTTAAAAAATATCCCTAGTTACTTAATGCCTAAAATAAATCGTCAACAACAAATGATGGATAATAATGATGAATCGTCATCAGCAGGTCCTGTTACTTTTCATGGTGAAAAGCGACGCAATAAGTATCAACAACATAAGGGGAATGGAAAGGTAAAAACAAATATATTTGTTACTTTTTTAATTTATATGTATATATATATAAATATATATATATGGTATTCATAATATTTTATTTTTTAATAGAAACGAAAGCAAGATCCATTAAAGAAGATTCGCCGTCGTTAATATATTCATTAATTTCTTTTATTTTTTTTATCATATCATTTATATTATTATCATGTAACTACTAAGTTATAATAGAGTATCATTCTTTTCTTTTTTTTTTAATAGCATTTGTATAGTATTTTCTTTTATAGGCAACATTTATAATAATTAAATATCATTCATAGTTTTATATAATATATTACATATACTTTTTTTTTGTTTATTATTTATTTATCTTGATCAATATTAGGATATTATTTATTATGATTAAAAATATACAAAAAATAGTTACAAAATGTTAAAAGAAAAAGGAAAAAAAGGATTAAAATGTAAATGGATATATAATAAAATAACACCTTAGGCATTATAGTTCATTAGGAATAAATATATATAAAGTAGGTTCTGATTGAACTAATGATTTTTTTTTATAGATGGCTTTTTTTTTCCTTTCTGTATTTGAATTTTTTTCAATAGGCTCCAGAATTTCATTTAACCAATTGTTATAATCTTTAGGTACTATATGTATATATTCAAAAGAAAAAAATTGAATTAGTGTGAGTTTTTTTTTTTTTTTCTCATTTTTACATAATCGCTTTTCAATGTTAATATTAATATTATTATTATTAATTATATATTGATTTATCATTACATTTTTCATGCATAATTCTATTCGCCACTTTTGTCGCTTTCACAACTTTTTGTTCATGTGGTCTACCTTTGAACCGCATTTTTGCATAGCATTTTATTCCTAAAGTATTTAGTACTTTTGGATGTTGAAACACTTCTTTAAACCAAGTTTTGTCATGGCTGGGATAATGTCGAAGACCATTACATATAACCCTTAATGAACTAGCTCGATTGGATCGTTTTAATTCGTTCAAAAACTTAAGTAGAGGGTCCACTTGTATTGGGAAAATTGGAGATATTTGATTTTCAATAGCAAATGATTTATATCTTCGTAATGGACCTGATAACATTTATATTTATATATGTTTATTTAAGTTTATTAATTATTTTATTGGTTTGTTTTTAATAAAGAAAGAGTAAATGTAATGCTTTTGGGTATAAACAATAAAATAAAACACGCGTTCCCCTTATTACCTTAAAAACGAGAATGTCAAAAGAAAAAAAGGAAAAAAGGGTGAAGAAAGGAAATAAGGTAATTGAAAAAAATAAAAACGGCGTTTTAAATTTCGAAAACCAAATTAAACTGAAGTTTAAATTTTTTTTTCCTACACTTCTTCCTATTAAGCTATTTGTATATATATATATTATATACATAAAAGTACCTTTTTCTTTCTTTCCTTTTCTTCTTCTTCTTTTTTTTTTATTTTATTTCATTGAATGAGACGTACAAAAGATATTATTGATGAAACTGATCAAACTCATCGGAATCGAGTAGTATGTCCATCAACAAAACTATCTTCCTTTTTTAATTCAGCATGTCAAAAAAAGCAACAACAACAACAACAGCAACAACAACAGCAAAGAAAAAATACAAAAAACCATTCTCATCATCGTTCACTTTCTTTAACTGAACATTCATTTCAAATATCTCAAGAAAAAATTATCCCTTCATTAAATACTGAACATATACTTCCACGAGCTAGATCTACTTCACCAGTTACTTTAACACCTTCTACTACCTCAAGTATGGAATCACTACAAAAAACAGTAGTAACAACTTCTTATTCCTCATCCTCCTCTTCTTCTATTCCTACTTCTTCTTCAGTAAAAAAGCCTTCAGCACTTGCAAATATACTTTGTAAAGCAAAAAGACAACAACCAAAACGTTCTCTCACTATTCCTTCTATTAGTTCATTACACTTTGATGATATTTCAATTACAGATTCAAATACTTCTTTTCAATTACTGGATACTGATGAATGTGAAGCTGATAAGTCTCAACTTAAAAATGAATTTATGAATTTGGCTTTTACTAAGTAAGTGATATATATATATATATATATATGTATAATATGATTTATTGATTATTTTATTATTATTATTATTATTATTATTATTATTATTATTATTATTATTATTATTATTATTATTATTATTATTGTTATTATATAAATAGAGAATTTAAATCAACCATCAATCTTTCGAAGCTTCCAGAAGGAAGAATTTTAGATATTGGTAAGGGATCCTCTGATAGATGTATTGGTAGATCTAAAAAGTACCCTCAACTTCAAGTGATTAGTATTGATCCTGGAGAATTATTTCAAGATAATATAAACATGATTCCTACTAATTGCCGGTTTATCAATAATAAAAATGTGTTGGATACACTTGAGCATGATGAATTTGAAGTAGAAAGTTTTGATTTTATTCATGTACGATTTATGGCGATGGATTTATCAGAAAGACAATATAATAAATTAGTACAGTTATGTTGGAAATTATTAAAACCTAATGGCAATTTAGAATTATTAGAATTGGATATGCAAATATGTTCTATAGGAACCATCACCAATAAATGGATTGAAGAATTACTTGAAGTTGGCAATTATCATGGATTTAAATTAGATTTAGCCAAAATATTAGCAGATTATATACCAAAAGATGATTGTATCAATTTACAACAAAAATATCAATCTTTACCAATGGGTCTTTGGGGTGGAAGATTAGGCGTACTTTGTAGGGATGATATTTTAGATACTTATCGTAGAAGTCAAACAGCTTTATGTAAATTTTATTCCAGACCACCTATAGATAAACATGATATTAATTCATATATATCTATCATGTCAAGAGAAATGGAACAGCATCATAGCTTTGCTAATTTTCATTTTATATCAGTTCATAAGCGCCCATCATACAAATAATAATAATAGTCATCATCATCACTTTTTTTCTTTTTTATTCATTCTTTCAATGCATTTAATATATAAATATTTTCTTTTTAATAGAAAATAGAAAGCATCATCTTTTTTAATACATATACATATTATTTTTCTTTTTTTTAAAAAAAGAAGATTCTTTATTAATCAAATAATTTATTATTACACATATACATATATTTATTATATATTCTTATTTTCATTATTCATACTTATAGTAATATGTAATGAAAACATTAATCATATCATTTTAAACATTTTTTTAGTTACATCATAATAATCATTACCATCATGTTAATAATAATAATAATAATAGTAAATAACAAATATATAATTTTTAAATTTAAATAAAAGATCATTAATCTACTTATTATAGACTAAAATCATTATTATTTAGAATCATGCTTTTTTCCCTTTTCTTATATTGAAAGAATTCCATCACATGCAAAGCATAATTTTCTCTCTCTCTTTTCCATATTTATAAGTCCGATCCTGAAGTTCTATTTAATTTTTTTCTTTCTCTTTTTTTTCTTTTCTCTCTTTTTTCTCTTTCCTATTTTGTTTTTTTATTTTATTAGCCGAATCATGTATAGATGTCTGATATAAAAAAGTTTGTATTCGCTGAAAGACAAAAGGCTCTTTTTGTAGCAAGTTTATGTGGATTAGGTATTATCGAAGAAGAAACAGAACTTGAAGGTTATAGAATTTACATAGTGGAACAATGGTACCTTAAACAATAATAATAATATATATAAAACCAAATAGATAAATAAGTCCAAGTTTTATATATATATATATTTAACTATTTCGTATTGTTTTATTTTTTCATTTAAAATATATAGGATGTGTGATAGAAAAACTTATGCTAATACAGTAAAAGTTTTTACTGGCGATAAGTCACATAAGGTATTATTATTATTATTATTATTATTATTACTTTTTGAGAAACATTATATATTAAGTAATTCTAATATTTATATATTATTTTTAGATCAAAGTGTGCGTTATTGGAATCACCACAGCTGATTTACAGCATGCCAGACCAGATGTCAAAAGGCTATTTAGTAATAATCTAACTCCCCTGAAATATAAAACTGTAAAGTCATAAAATGTTTTTCTATCGTTAAACAAAATAGCAGCTAATTATTTATTTGATTTGATATGATTTGTTGATTTTTTTTTTCTATATATAAAAAAGACTCCTATAGGTCAAATTTTATTAACGGATCCAAGTGAACTTCCTAGTGATGTAGGTATGGATTTGGTACCTGATGGTGATTATGATAAATGGGTTCGTCAAGCTTGCGTAAATATCAATTTAAGAAGAACATTCTGTACTGGTCGTAGTGCATTTAATCTCCGTAAACCAAAGTAAAGATTTGAAATTTCAAAAGGGGCAGAAAAAAATGGAAAAGAAAGGGAAAAGAAAAAAAAAAAAAACAAAAAAAAGAGTATTACTCATATTTTTTTTACTCATGATTTCTTTTTATTGTTTTTTTTAAAAAAAAAGCCCAGCATCTAAGGAAAAATTTAGATCATTATATAAAATAGCTGATACTGTTAATTTTGAAAATGCTGTGATTAATCTTGTGACTTTGGCCCAAACAGCTCTATGTCTTTTTGGCCTTCTTAGACGTGATTGTATTGATGGAATGATTTGTGATGAAACTAACTTTGCTTTTGGTGAATTTTATAAAAAATATAATCCATATAAAGGTTCAACTGTAAGTGATCATCATCATTATCTTCAATTATTTTAAATTAAAAATAAGTCTTTGTAGTCATAAAAAAACATTAATTAATATTATTTCTTTTATATATAAAAATAGTATACATTAAAAGAACCCTGGATGGAGCCTCGCCTCTTAACATCGCTTATTACTAAATTAGTTGTTTGTAGAAATAAGTTGCACTCATTCAATGTTACAGTAATACAGATAACAAATATAAATATATATAAATACCTTGAAATATATTTAAAAAAGCTTAATAATAGTATTTTTTTATATTTCATTATTTTTATTTCTCTATTTTAGACAATTAAGGATCCATTTACAGATTTCGAAGAATTTTCAGATGATATTGGTGCATTTCAAAAATTAAAAGGGCTACGTCAAACAAGAGTGATTGATCTGGAAACATTAGAAAAAATCAATGGATATCATTTTGGACCATTACGTGTTAGAAAAGCTATTAAATCCAAATTAGATGATATCTCTGGTGTAAATAATGTTCCTTTATTTAGTGAAGATTTTAATCCAGAAGTGTTTCGTGATCATGCTACTATGGATAGTCTACGAAATATTTGGCGTCCAAGATTAAAAAATAGTCAAAGTGCAGAAAATGATAAACAACCTAATGATATATTACATATAATTAAAGAAGTCTCTGCAAGAACAGTAAGAATTATAAATGCATAATATATATATATATCAATGATTCAATTTTTTTAATTGTTTATTTCTTTATTTATTTAGACAAAAACAAGCGGAGCAGCTGCAGAAATATTATCAAAAGTTGCAGGGTAATAAATAGTTATAAAATATAAAATAGAATACTGATCATTTATTAACCATCTTTTTTTTCTTTCTTTCTTTCTAACAGCTCATTATCATGGGGTTCAAGTTCACCTGCAGATAAATCATCATCTTTTGCATTATCATCATCAAATAAAAATAATCATCATCATAATACATCAATAAGTAATTCACTTCAATCTCCTTCCCCTTCACATTATTCTATATCATCACCCACCAATCTACCAACTGAAAATAATAATAAAAATAATAATAATAATAATAATAATAATAATAATAATAATAATAATAATAATAATAATAATGATAATGATAATTATAATGATAATGATAATGATAATGATAATGATAATGATAATGATAATGATAATGATAATGATAATGATAATGATAATGATAATGATAATGATAATGATAATGATAATGATAATGATAATGATAATAATAATAGTAATAATAATAATTTATCTACATATGATTCTACAACAACAGATGATGATATTGCTAGCCGTACATTTAAAGATGTTTCTAGAAGATCAACACAAATAGCTAAACAAGATGTAGATAATTTAGGAATTGAAATAAAACCATCTAAATCGACAATAGAAATGTAAAGATATTCACTTATTTAATAATAACAATAACAATAACAATAATAATAATAATATATATATAAGCGATTTAATTTATTGATATAATGTTATATTTGTAATCATATAGGACTTCAAACTTTAATGAGATAAGAAAGCAGTCAACTAATATTAGTAACTGGGCACTTGGTAAAGAACATACATATCTAGTTTAAATAATCCTTTTTAAAAATTGATCTGGTTTCATTTACTCTTTTTTTTTTAATTTAATTTGATTCATTATTAGACGATGATCTTCCATCTATAGTAAAAGTTGATCAAAATCTAATGATTCATGGTAATCATGATCAGGTACAAGTATCACCTGTACCGACTCCTGAACCAATAATAACAACAACTGCAGTGAAAGAACTGGTAACAACTGCAACAACATCTACAACTGCTTCTCCTATATCAATAACAGCAACGCCACCATTTGTTCTACCACAACTGCAATCACAATCACAATCACAACCAACACCAACGCCGCCAACCATTCATCACCAACATCAAAAAGAAGAAGAAATAAAATTAGAACAAATTGGTGTAGATGATTTTATAAAATACGATCCAAAAATAGATATTAAAGCAAAACATATGAGAGCAAAATCAATGGATGAAACATCATTGATGACTTATAGACACATTGGAGAATCATCATTTTATAATAATAATAATAGATCACGGCCAAATTCTTCTCTTGCATGGAAAAATGAAACATCTTCCATTGATGGCGTTAAAAGTTGGTATGAAGTAGATGGTGATGAATTTGATGAACACAATAATAGTGATTATTTTGACGATGATATTAATGATGATTATCATGATGAAGATTTAGATGGTGATGATAATAATAAAGAAATAGAAGATAATAATAAAAGCAACAACAACAATGATGATGATGACGAACATTCAGTGTTTTCTGATCATAATGGAAACATGGAACTTATTTATAATCGGCCTAGATCTGTAGCAGGTATTACATCATCCTATCAACAATCAAAATCACCTATGATGATTCATGTACCTTTTGAAAAAAAGCAAAAAATGAAAATGATGATTGGAACAACAGAGAGAGGATTGTTATTAGAAAATGGTAATATCCACTTAGCATCCCATATGGATACAGAAACTTATTTATTATATGAAGAACTACGGAAACAGCATTCCGCCTTAGAAAATAAATATAAAAAATTAAAATCGTTAGCAAAAGAATATGAAGAAATGGCAAAGCAACTTAGAAACACTTATGCACGACGATCAGCGGAATTTGGGCAAATAGAGCGGCAATTTAAATTGATTGTGGATGATCAAATGGAAATGGAAAAACAATTAAAGCGTGTGGAAGATGATAGTGCCAAACTTCATTATGAATTAAATGTACTTAATGAAAACCTAGTAGAAAGAGAAGAAAACGTGGCTGGATTTTATAATAAATTGGAAATTTTGGAAAGAAAAATGAAAGATGACCAACAATCTCTTACAACTATGTTTATTATGGGCAATTTCTTTAAATATTACTGGCAAAAAATCACCGATTTTTTAAGTAGATCAAAGTCCTAAAAAAAACCAAAAAAAAAAAAAAAGAAGAGTCTTTTTATTTTACTTTGTAGTTTTATTTATTTATTTATTTAATATTATTATTGTTATTACTTTTACTAATGTTACTAATTTAATTACTATTATTATTATTTCTATATACTACATACTACATATTTTTTTATTATCAACTTTCGCTGCTGTTATATTTACTTGTCTAAATTTTTTAATATTCATTCCATTCCATTTTTATTTTATATCATATAATTTTAATGACAAAAAAATAACAGTTACTATTCCTTACTAATAATATTATTATTTTTAATCATACCAGTTTAACATTTTTAATAAAAAAATGGACTATCAAAAAATTGAAAAATTGAAAAATAAGTAAAGAAAAGAAAGAAAAGAACTACGTGCATATATATTTTCTTTTTGCTTTCACAATACTTTCCAAATATGAATAAACAAAGTATAAATAATTCTGTGTGGTTATTTGTTTATTTTGATGTATAAATCATTTAATATTATTATATATATAAAAAAAAGATAAGGTCATCTTGGTATATTTATATTTCATTTGTTTTCTTTCTTTTGTTTCTTTTGTTTCTTTTCCCTTTTTTTTACTCCTTAAAAATTTATTAATTTCTTTATACAAATAAAATAAACAATGGGCAAAAAACATGAAAATATTGAAGAAATAGATGAAAATGAAAATGAAAAAGATGAAAATGAAAATGGAAATAATAATCATAATAAAAATTATATACCAAACAGCAGCGATAGTGCCAATAATAGCAATAATAATAATAATAATACAATACCAGCATCAAGTCAAACGCCAACTTCTTCAGGGGGTGCTCTTTTAATAGGACTTATTATTTTTATCATTTTACTTGTACTTGGTTTTCTTTATTTTACAAAGATACATCGAATTATCGCCAACTACTTACTTTCAAGGAAGAATAATAAGAAAAACAATAATGATGTTAATAACAATAATACTTTAAAACCACCAACCATTGATGAAGATCATCACTGTATCAATAATAATAATAATACGGATAGTTTATTAGAGGCAGGTTTAAATAATAATCATCATTTTCAAAAACCAAATTTATCGGAGTCAACATTATTAGATAATAATCATAATCATTTTAGTATTCAAAGAAAAGAAATAAATGCTAATATTAATAATAATATCAATGAAAATAATAATATAGATGAAAAAACTTTAGTCATAGATGGTGATCACCATCATCATCCTATTGAAAACAAGAAATAAAAAAAAATCTTAAATATAAATTATTCTTGCTTCTAGTTTCTGAATAAATTTATATATGTATGTATGTATTGATTTTTTTTTGTTAATAAAAATACAATCGATCAGAATACAAGATGTTGTCATTTGATATCTTTTTTTTTATTAATATTATTATTGGTGTTACTATTGCTGATCATAAGAAAAAAAAGGAAAAGAAAGCATACAAATATATATTATATAAAAAATTAATTATGTATTATAAGATTCAAAATATTTTATATATAATTGTTATGTAGCTGCTGTTGATGATAATGGCTTTTCAAAGTTAATTGCTGTTACGTTGATGAAGACAAAAAAAAAAAAAATCAAAGAAAAAAATGGTTTACTTTTTTTTCCATTTTTATAATATGTTGAAAGAATTTTATTAGTTTTACGATGAATATAATTAAGATAAGAATAAAATAAATAAATAAAGATGATGTGATTTATAAGTTTTTTTTTCTATTGTTAATTTCGCTGATTCTTTCGATTTGTATTAATCATTATTACTAGTTAAATGAGGTGATATAGCTGATACTTCTGTTTTTAAGGTACGATTTGCTTTTTTTTGTGGAACGGGTGCTGATAATGATTAAAAAAGAAAATTATTAGATTATCATATGTATATATTGTTTTATTACATTTTAGCGTTATTTATCTATCATTTACCATTAACATTTTCACGGATATAAAATTTTCTTAGTAATAGAACAGCTTCTTCATATAAGTACCCACCTTTTGATGAATAAGGTTTGGAATCAGATGTTACTAATCGAGGGCTTTTTTTAATGAATAAATGATAGTAAAAAAAAAAAAAAAAAAAGATTAAAACATTTTCAAATTAATGCAAACTACTAACTTTTAATAAATATATATTACTTTGAATTTATATTAAAGACAGAACCATTTCCTCCAAATTTATCATTTCCACAACCAAAATACACCTGTCTAATGCCTATATATTAAAATAATAATAGTAATGATTATATTAAAAAAAGCAAAATAAATAAATCACAATTGATAAATAAATAAAAATGGGTTATGTTATTTTATGTGCTGATGCTCGTTATTACTTTTATATAAATAAATAAATATAAATGTAGTGATTTTTATTTACCAACTTGTCGTAAAGCTGAAGCACACATAACACATGGTTCTACTGTCACATATAAATCTGTTGTTGTAAAAACATTTTTATCATATACTTTTAAAATATCGTCTATAGCTTCTATTTCAGCATGTCGAGTTGCCTACAGACAGTAATAATAGCAATAATAATAATATTAGTATGATTTACTAGAAAAAAGAAAAAGAAGAAAAAGAAGAAAAAGAAAAAGGGAAAGAGAAAGCAATAAAAGTAATATATATATATATATATGTTTATATATACTGAAGCATAAAAGTGACGTTTTTTTTCAAACTTTATCAAGTATTTACATTACTGGTTTTATTTGGTTTGTTGCTTCCTCTGGCTATTATTTCAGTGTTGTCTTTTACAAACACACATCCAACTGGTACTTCTAAATTATGGTATGCTTCTTCCGCTACCACTAGTGCTTCTCGTATAAATTTTTCATTATAAATAGACATTGCTATTGAATTTCAAAATAAAAAAAATAAAGGAAAAGCTAAAAGAATTATTTTAGGTTTAAAAAAATTTTAATGGTGAAAGAAAAGAGAAAGAGAAAAAAAAAATGCGGCGTTTTAATTTTTTTGCTATTTCATTTTTAAAATCATGCTGTTTAGCAATATATAAAAAGTATTTTATAGTTTCATAAAATAAACATATTTGATTAAAGTACATGGTTGCTTAACAGTACTCATTTTTGTTTTTTTTTGTCCTTTATTTAATTTTAAAGTTCAAATAAATATATTATACAAAAGAATGATACGAATATAGCCACAATAATAATACTTTTTAAGTAACAAGAGTGTAAAATATTTTTATATATTACAACTAATGATTGTTATATTGAATATCAATATTACGAGTTATCACATTAGGCAAAAAAAAAAAAAGAAAAAAAGAAAAAAAGGAATAGATAATAAAATAAAGGAAAGAATAAAAAAATAAATAAATATGAAGATAATAATCACAGTAAAAATAAATAGTAGCTAAATAAAAAAAATAATAAACAATATGATTGAGTTAAATACATACAGAATAAAATAATAATAAAAATAATGATAATGATAATGACAAAAAAATAGTGATTAAAAAAAGACAATCACTTTTTCTTTCTTCATATTCAAAAATTCAAAAATTTCAAATAATAAAAAAAAAGAAAGGTTATTCTTTTTCATTAATTGTTTCAGCTACTACTACAGGACTTGCAACAACTGCAGGAGGTGCTTCTTGAACCAAATCAATTTTTTCATCAATCACAACAGTAGCAGTTGCAGCAGCATTTTTTTGTTCCTTTACATTCTTATTTTCTTCTTGGTCATTAGTTGATGTTATTTTTATTTCATTTCCAAGAGAATCTACAGTTGTTTTTGGTATACGAGAAGCCATCCAATTATACCATTCATCAACTGTTTTTCCATTCAATATGGCTATAATAATAATAGACATATTATCACATCCAACACCACCAACTTCACTATCAGGTGCTAAACAATGATCCATCATTGATTCACAAATCTCTGATAATGATTCCTTTTCAGCGATTTTAGTACGAACATAATCTACTACTTCTTGATTAGTCATACAATCCCAAATTCCATCACAAGCTAATACAAAGAATTCATCTTCATTTGTAATTTCATGTTCAATAATATCAGGGTTACCTTTTTAAAAAGAAATAAAAAAAAGAATCATATATATATATATGTATTAAGAAGAGGAAAGAATGAAAATAATAGCGATAATAATAAATTGCAATACTGGAACTTACATGTTACTATTTGTTCTTCAGCAGGTAAATGATCATTTTGTTTAAATTCAAAATCACCAATAGCACGAGATAAAGCCAAATTACCTAAGAGTAATATATAATAGGATTGTAAATATAGTTATAGTTATATATATATATATATATATATATATTTTAAAAAAAAACCAACACTAATCATTATATATAACTTACCATTTACACGACCAAATTCAACAAAACCACCAGCAGCAATAATACGCTGTGATTCTAAACGATCTACAGGCTTATGATCATAAGATAAAGCTTTACTTGCACCACTGGTACTGATAATTCCCCGTGAATCACCAGCATTAGCCTAAACAATATATAAATATAATAAACAAACAAACAAAATATTAAATTCATTTTATATTAACTATATTTTATAAATAATAATGATGATTATAATGATCTCTATTTTACCACAAATATTTTATTATCAGGTGTTAAAAGAGCAGTAACGGCTGTACATCCAGAAGGGTCGTAAGCAAAACTTTGATCTATATTTTTTAAAGTGAAAAAAAAAAAAATCAAAGTAATTATTTAATATTTTTAATCATTATTATTACTATTATTATTATTATTATTATTCAGGCAGGCCAAATGAATAATATAATTTTTTTTCGTTGTTGTTATTACCATTTTTCAATTCTTTGTCAATAGTTAAGAACGCATCCTTTAAAGCTTCTCGATATTGTTTTTTATCAAAAAATGGACTTTCTCGAACTTTACGATGTAATACTTCACCAGTATATTCTGCAACAGTTGAACCTATAAATTTACAATATATAAAAATAGGTGTAAATCTTACATGATTTTTGATATTGTTTTCGTTTTCATTTTCGTTTGATTTTATTTTTATTATTAATACCTCCATGACCATCATATACACCGAAAAAACTAGCATCAGTATCTTCTAACTTTAAAATAGCAGCATGAGCATCTTCCATAGCTATTTTGGATATAAATATGTATATTAAGAAACGAGTATTATTAATATTATATTATTGTATTGAAACCACGATATATGACAAAATAATGCTTAATATATATATATATATATATATATATGTATATTATTATCTTTTTTTTAAGAAACCGCTCAATAGTAATAAAATAATAATACACATAAGGAATAAAACTTACTTAAACGCCATCCTTGCATACATGAAAGACCATACAAGTACTTTTCATTTGAATCGCTATGTGATTTTTTATCAACAATTGGCTCTGATAAAGTTTGACCCATCTTTCTTTCTTTTTTTTTTTCAGTTGATATTATTTAAATTAGTCCACAAATATATATATATATATATATATAATAAATAAAATAAGGAAAGAATAGTTAAATTTACATCTGATCTTTAGAAATATTTATATGTATATTATTATTATTATTATTTAAATATTCGTTTGTTTCCAACTTTTCTTTTTTTGTTTTTGTTATTCTTTTGTTTCTTTTTCTTTGTTTCTTTGTTTTTGTTTCTTTTCTTGTCCATATAATAACAATAATAATGATAGTATTAATAATAAATAAATAAATGATAATTACTTTTTTTCTTTTCAAATAAACAATTGAACTTAAAGAATAGTTTACGAAAGTGTTATAAATTCTATTTTTCTTTAATATAAAAGAAAAGTAGAATATAAAAATAAATAAATAATAAAGAGAAAAGAAGAGAGAAAATAAGAAAATGAGAATAAAAAAAGAGAGATATGTGACTGAAAAAAAATTACTTTTAAACTCCAATCAGAAAAAAAAAAGGTATTATCTCTATCTCTTTATTAAATTTTTAGGTGATCCGTGAGATGTCCAAAAATAGCGTAGTTTGAATTTTTTTTTTTACTTCTTTCACTTACTTTTTTTAAAATACTTTCTTTTACTTTTAATACCTATATCTCCCTTTTGTTCATTTTATTTCTCTTTTTTTATTCGAAAATCTATAGGTCAAAGATACATTTATGCACTTTTATTGATTTTATTACTAATTCTTTTTAAAGCATGTTTAAATAATTCAAATTGTTCTATTTTTTGACAATAAATAAGTGATTGATTAAATTTAAATTTTATGGAAAGATAAATTTTCAAACTCAAACCATTTATAACCCAAATTTTATCCGGACTTTTAAAATAAAAGCATTATTATAAAAATTTATAGCATAAAATGGTTATCTTTCTTTTTCTTTCCTTTTCCTTTACAAACTATCATTACTTTTATTTATCTAATATTATTAATATCATGTTATTTTATTATTATTATTATTATTATAAAATTATTTTACTAATAATAAAAACTATCAATGATATATTTTATATATTTATTTTAATGGTAAATTAGCCCTAAATTCACTATTTATAAATCATGCAATCAAATTGTAACGTTTGCTGCATAAACATATACTTAGTGATAAAAGAAGCGCGTTTTGTTGTCATGTTGTATTCATTATAGTAATTTAGTGTTGAAAAAAAAATTGTTGTTTAAACGTTAGAAAGTTTTATTTTTGTTTCTCTGACTTTTTATATATTATTTTTACTAATATTCTCATTTATATTATATATATATATATATATACTTTTGCATTTCCTGCATATTGTTATATTTTAATCACTTCTTCCTTTAATTTAAATTTTATCAATTCTTATACAGTTATTATTCATCACCTATTTTTAAATCTCTTTTGCTATTCTTTTAAAAATTGAAACCACATCCTTATAAAGATCTCCCTAATAGGCAAATCATATTATTGAAAAAATAGTTGAAGGCTAGAAAAATTGCCACAGAGAACAGAAATAACCAACTAAGTAAATATTAACAAAGTAATAAATAATATATTAAAAATGGTATTACTAACACTTTATTTTATTTATTCGTATATAGTTATATGTATTAGATGCGGTAACTCTGGACATTAAGTTACTCGAAGACTTTTGTACACGAATAGAACAGGCAAGTAAACTGACTTTAAAGAAATATTGTTTTTTTTTTATTAATAATGATAATAATAAAACAAAAAAAGAATACAAATTATATAAAGAGTATATATATTTAAAATATTATATAATAATAAAAATAATAATAATAGAAAGAATAAATAAAAAATAAACAAATAAATAACAAAGTAATAATAATAAAAGTATATAAAAAATAATATCGTTTTCAATTAGGAATCAATAATATTATCTATTGGAAACTTTTGATCAATTTTACTAATCCAATCAATCATATCTGCTTTTGTATTCGCTTGGATTGTATAGGCATTGTTGTTGGTATATAAGGCAAATACGTTGTCTCTCTAAAATAATAATAATAATAAATGAATATGTATATATATATATATATATATATATATATATATATTTACCTGAACTAATCTTTCTAATTCTGGATTATAATCTACTCGGACTGATGTGACATTGATTATGCCAATTTCGTTTTTTTCATATTCATCGGTATAAACACTAATATAAGGTCTAATATGAAAATAATAATAATAAAGTTAAAATCATTTTTAATAATCAGAAAAAGAAAAAGAAACTAAATAATAATAGCCATATTGATCACCATTATTATCATCATCATTGTATTTACCTTCGCATTACAAACCATTTCTTAGTCCATATATCACCTAAAGCATCTTCTTGATACATTAGATAACCTTTCTTTGTTATATTAGGTCTAAAAAAAATAATGTCAGTATAAGTAAATAAATAATACAAGAGGGTAATTATGTTTATAATCTTACGTTGGAGATATAAGTTTAACTTCAGAAAGTAAATTAACAGCATTCTCAAACCCATTGAAATGTGGTTGTTCAAATGTAAATTCTTGATTTCCAGAAATGGGTGGATCTTGACATATTTTAATCTTTTATATATATGTAAAAAAAATAATATAGTTAATATTAATTAATAACAACGAATTCTATTATTTTATTATTTTTTAGTTACCTCTTGATCAGAACCAAATTTAGTTTTCCATAATTCAATTGTTTTTTTCTGTAAATATATTTTATCTTCATCTACAGGTGCCATTGAAGAAGAAGAAATAGGTGGAGAAGGTAAAGAAGTAGTAGCCGTTTCAGAAGATATTGAATTCATGGTTGATGATGAGGATATAAGGCTACTTGTATTATTATTACTATTATTTTTATGATTATTATTATTCTGTAAGGATAATGTTTGTTTTGTACGCATGATATCTTCTTGTAATTTAATATTTCTTCGAATTATTTTATAATCATTAATAAGGGATACACCTCTTGGTCGCCATGATCCTAAAAATAATTCTTCACCGCGAATATATTTAGATGCAGTATTTAATCTCCATAATTGATCTACTCTTCTTGTCATGGGAGGTTTTAACTGGATGACGAAAACACCACTTGATTTATTTAATCGTTTTGTATTATTTTTACCACCAGCAACACCACCTAATAGTTTTCTAAATCTTGAAGCGGCATAACCTGTAGAAGTATCTCTTCCAGTTACACGCACAGCTATATCCATACTAAATTCAATAGGTTTTGCACATTTTTTTGCTTCTACTTCCCATTTCACATGTAATAAGACTCTGTTTCTTGATGGTGTTAATTGATTTAAAAATAAACAATCATGTTGTGAACTATCCCATGCACCTTGTACAGAGATTTCGCTTGTTCCATCCTTATTATAAATGGCAGTATTTGTGATATTTTGTTGTCCTAATAATTTAATAGGTATGAACTCTTGTGATGTTGATTCAATAGTTCTACCTTTTGCAGTTGTTTGACGAACTTGACCAATACTTATTTTTGATATCTTTAACCATTCAAATTGATGTCCAGATGTATGATATAATGTAATGTTAATTCTTCTTTGTAACCCTTGTCGTAAAGTAAATACACCACGATCAAGTGAATGTTCTGATAATACTTCTACAGGTTGATATTCTCCATTAGGTAACAATTCAGAAATTTGTATCCATGCAAGTACATCATGTCTTTCTGCTACCAATAATTCTTCTTCTGGTCGTCGTTCTATGACTGGAACAGATGATGGTATAGGTGATGGTGGTTCAATGGTATTATTATTACTCTTTTTATTGGTATTTTTACTGTTTGCTGTTGTTGTGGTAGAAGTTGATGCTGATGATGGGGGTGGTGATAAATCTGGTAAACGTTTCTTTTCACGTTGTTCATCCCATCTTTCTAATTGACTTAATACTTTTGATTGAGTTATACCAAAAACTTCAATAGGTAAAGTGCCATTTGATAATGTTTCTAAAACATTACTTGTCACTGTTAATGATATCGTTTGTGAATAATTTAATATTATAGTATCTTCATTAAACCCTACGGCTGGTGATGTTGGATAAATCTTTTCTGAAATGGGATCATTGGATATACCACCGAAGGATGATAATTTATACTGTACATGAACTTGTGTATAATCTGATTCTAGCATACCACTTAAACTTTCTAATTGAATTTCAAATAATAATTGTTGTCCTACTTTTAACTCTTGCATATTACTTTCATCTTCATCTTCATCGTCTTCATCATCATCATCATCATCTTCATTATTATTTTTATGATCATCATCATTATTAACAATATCATTATCACTACTATGATGATCATTTAAAGGATCAAACCCATGATGAATATCCAATAAATGGTTGGATGAATCTAATAAATCAGAAAATGGTAAAGGACGAGCTTCAGGACCTTTAACAGCTACAGAAACCGCTATAGGAGTAACAGTGACTTTTAAAACACCTTTGACTTGACCAGTAGCTAATTGAATAACAGGTATTTCACTTGTATATTTTTGTTGAGTGACCAAGTTCCTTAAACAAAGTGTAGCTCCACCAATAAAAGTATATTTAGGACAAGGATTTTCAAAAAAGGGATCTTCCCAATTAAAATGTTTACAATATTGAGGTCGATCTATAAAGTTGTATAAATTTCTCATTTTTTGTAGTCTTGTTTTTAATTTATCTAAAGACCAAACATAGATGACTTGATTTTTGCGATCCAAAACCCTTATACCAACACAAGGCTTTTGAGAGGATATAAAAGAAATATCTTCATCTGTTTCAAATTGATGTAAAGCCGATGTGGGTTCCCAATATGATAATGGATTAGAGAATGGTTCATCATTAATAATAGTAAACTGATAAACAACATCCTTACGAAGTTCCTTGGCAATAATATTTGCTTCTTTAAGCATCATAGCATTGGTTAAGACAACTTCAGCCATAGCAACATATCTTAATTTGCGCCAATGGTTCGTTACTTTTTTAATTAACGAACGTTGAGCATCTGTATAAGTAAAATCAGGTAATGATGATGTTGGATTATCCATAGATACTGATGGTGACATAATGGCTGTTTGTTGAGAGAACTGACGAGACATTCTATTAATCTTTGCTTCAAAATGACGTTTTTGATCATCCAATTCACGTAACATTCTTTCCTTTTCCATTTTAAATTTTTCTTCTAATTCACTATGAGCAAAAGTCAAATCGGTGGCAACACTTTCTGTACCATCATCAATCATGGTTGGTGTAG